>CM019160.1:19465784-19798030 GCA_009733165.1 Naja naja
ATTAGAACTAAAGGACCATCACCAAGCTTCTCCTTCTCTACCCACACAGTGAAGTTCTGGAGCCGAGGTTGTGCTGGCAGACTTGGGCTAAGGCGTAAGTACAGGAACGTAGTGTTCAAAATGCCTTCCATCAAAGAAATGAAAAGGGCCACCCAGTGATGGCCTTTCATAGCCTAAGGGGTGGCAGCCTTGCAGCCTTACAATCTTGCATTCCTCATAAACTCCACAAAGAACGCTTGGCATTCTATCGTTGCGTTACGTGCAGATGCACTTTTCTGGCAGGGAAATGGTGGGATAAAACTCTTCTCCCAGCTTGTAGTATCGGCAACGAAACAACATTTGGCCTGGCACTTGAAACATTGATCTCCGGATAAATCCAGAGTCACAAAACACCCTTCCAGGCATGGAACATCACACTTCTGGGGTGAGATGAGGCATGTGGCTGGACAACCACTGCCACAGAGCTCATAGTGGGTATTAGGTGGGCAAGAAATACCTGAAGAACAGAATAAAGAGAGAGGTTTGTCAAATTATCACAAAGAAGAGGGGTTAACCTGTTTTCCAAAGCACCACAAGGTAAGATATGAAAAATGGATGGAAACTAATCAAGGAGAAAGCAACCTAGAACTAAGGAAGAAATTTCCTATCAGTGTTGACAATTAACCAGTGGAATGGCCTGCCTTCAGAAGTTGTGGATGCTTCATCACTGAAGGCTTTTAAAAGAGACTGGAAAGCCACTTGTCTAGAACGTTATAGGGTGTCCTGTTTGTGCAAAGGTTGGACTAGAAGATCAAGGTCCCTTCCAACTCTATGTTAAATAGATTACAGGCAAAATAATTATGCTTTTCTTCATCCTTGCATTCTTTAATGGACCCATTGGTAATGTTGGCTTGAAATTCTAGCTTTTACAACACTGAGGAAGTCTGACCTGCTCTTCCTCTGAAATATTGCATTCAGAAAATGTACACTAGGAAAAGTAAGCCAAAAGGTACCTATGGAGAGTGTACATGAAAATGCTTGTGAGTATTCCTCAGAATGAATTCGTTGAAAGCATAGAGCCAAAGGGAAAGTGAAGCTTTCTTTGGACAAGACAAGGTATTTTATGTTGATACAGTGGTTCTGATACTAGCCATTTAATGCTTCTGTATAATGGGTTGAATATAAACTAAACTTGTTCCACCTATGTCCCATTTATTTGCTATAGAAATCAATATTTATTACAACCACAGTAACTATAGTTGCATCCATCTTAAAAATCCTCAAAACATTGAGCTGAAGCAATATATCCAGGAACAACGGTTCAGAGTTCAAGATATATTAATTATAATTATTACTACAGTAAATACAGAAAAAAATGGGTGGGGGATTAATACTGGGTTTAAACTCTGATAAATATAAATGCTTGTACAGTTGCATACGGGTTGCATTGTTACTTTACAATCACTCTGGAGCTTTATATATTTGGGGAAAAGATTGTTCTTGTTTTATATATTTTAATGTTGGGCCCTTTCCTTTTTTCAATTCAGGCTGGTGATTTCAATTTATCACAGATCCTGGATCGACAGATTTTGGAGCATTATCTTGCTGAACCTGCCATCATTTCAGATGTGTTGGGTTTTAACACATCTGGGGCAGCACCAAGTTGAGGAAGACTACTGTGATATAAATTGGCTCTTCATCAAATGACTCTCCCATTTCTAGGAGTTAGGCTCTTTCATCTCTTATGCCAACTATGAGTCTTGGTGGCAGTGGTTAGAGTGCAGTACTGCAGGCTACTTCTGCTGACTGCCAGCTGACTGCAATTTGGCAGTTCAAATCTCACCAGGCTTAAGGTTAACTCAGCCTTCCATCCTTCCAAGGTGAGTAACATGAGAACCCAGATTGTTGGGGGCAATAGGCTGACTCTAACCACTTAGAGAGAGCTAAAAAGCACTGTGAAGCAATATATAAGTCTAAGTGCTATCGCTAAACTTTGAATGCAGGAGAGAAGACTTGCAGAAGGATGGTGATCTCCACTGCTCAACTTGGATGCCTTGAGCTTGACATGCTGTCATGTAGGAGCTGATGGCACTACAGAGGGCCTCATGGTGACCTTGGTATGCATGGTATCATAGACACAATCATCGAATAAGATTGAGGATCAATGGCATCATGGCATTGCCTGAAAGGCCCACTCTTTTGTAAGAATCCCACAGTAGGATGGACTTTGGTAGGTTTGTTTATCAGCCTCACTGCACACTGGGCAATTTTGGTGCACCCAGAGCAGCCAGGAATGTCTTTCACCTTCCAGCTGTTTGCAAATTGAATTTCATCCTCTGCTTGCGTTCCATCTTTCATGAGAAAGTCATCATTTTGATCTTTATTGGCATAGGCCACAGAGTGCATTGGCATAAGAGTTCGAACGATGACCTTGGCATAGCTGTACCAGTCAAAGCTGACACAGGTCAAAGTTTGTCTTGATGAAGCCGTGAACTCCACTCTGGTAGATGCTCAGTTTATTTTCATAGGAGAAGGGTAGTTCCACAAAGATGCCATTGACCTTAATTAAGATACAGAAAAAAATAGTCAAGGCACTAACAATTCTTTCAATCTTAAGAGTAGGTTTGTTCTTGTTATCTTTCAGACTAATCGTCCCTATTCCACTCCATGGGCTGTTTGACAAATAAGCAAAGTAAGAAATCTATCACAATATAATAACAATAAATGTATACATAGCCAAAAACCAAATAGGAAATTGCAGGTGTAATTTAAATTTGGCACTAGATGAAAAGTATAACAAATAAAATGATATGTAAATATTACACAAAACAATTAAAACACTAGCTTATTGATAACTGAAATAATTTCCTCACTAGTTCTCATGAAATTCTCTGAGCCTATGAACAAACATTCTGTAGATGTTTCTAAAATATTGTACAATATAAAGATATAAAATAAGTTACTTCATCCTCCCTATTAAACCAATATTCGACTGGGAACTGGATCAAAAACAATAGGAAGTCTTCCCTTTAATATCCTCACTAAGAAATAAGAGTCAAACTACAAGTTTCCAGGATTCTATATTCTAACCCAATTCCATCTTTTATTACCAATACACCTGCCTAGTTTAAAGTTTGGATCTTGATTTCTTGGTTAGGAGCTACCGTAAAAGACAACATTAGTGGTATTAATTATGAAATACATCACTAATATATTTCATAACTAATATCTTCAGTAGGTGACTGGAAGAGCTGCAGTGAGGAAAATATGCTGGGCTTCATCTCCCTAAATCAGAAGCCAGCAGTCTTTTTAGACTGAGTTTTTGTGGGAGTTCCACGAAAGCATATGAAATTTTGCTTTTCTCATGAAAATAAGTCTTGACAACCTGAAAGATCTCTTGGGATTCTACCATGCAGAAAATTATTTTACTATTTCAACATTTATAGTGGGGCATCAATTTGGGGATGATAATTCCTAATTATTATTCTGACTTCTGCAAGTCCCATATATCTGACCCTTTAAAAGTATACTGTACAATCTGCAACTATCATCCTATCCTGGTTTGGAGAAATCATAGCTAAACTTCTATAGAGCAACAACAAGAACTCAGAAACATCGAGAACTTAATACCTCTGAAGCTCTTATGCCTGATAATCTGAACCTTGCAATGACTCTTACTTGTCTTATTAATACCGTTCCAACACCCCTTGGATTAGCTTATGTACCTGAATCTTTTGGGAAACTCTTGGCTCATACTGATGGTAAAGTTGTAGATCTCCAGGGTCACCACTTTGGTGTAGGACACTGCCTTATTGCCTCGATTGGTGACCAAAAATGGGTAAAGGATCCTTGGAGCAGAGCCCGCCATTTGGTAAATACAGCTTCCCATGAAGTCGTATGTCTTCCCATCAAAGGTTTTATAGTGAGGATCTCCAGTTCCTATGCAGGTACTGTAACTGACAGCATGGCAACCCGGACACCATTGACCACGAGGCATTTTGTCTTGTCCTTGCAAGAAGACTTTTGGCATACAACGCTGCCTAATTTAGCATCACACTTGCAATGACTCTGGCAGTCTTCATCTCCCAGAACGCTTCCCCTGCCTTATAGGTCACGCCTTGGTAAATGCAACTGCAGGCGTCCACCGAACGCACTTCTCACCGCTGACAAAGCCCTCGTCACACTGGCAGATTTGCCACAGGTGTTCTTACAGGTGCTGGGGGCAGAACGGTCAGAACAGGTTGCTGGACAGGCATTTCCACAGACTTCGTAGTGGCTGTTCTCAGGGCAGGATATTTGGACTATTTAATATGAAAGCATGGTTAAAGCAAGATGAGATGAGATGCACTTCATTACTGAGAAAATATCCTATGTATCTAATGCAAATTGAGCAAAACATTCACATCGGTTCTTGATAATCAAAGGAGCAGCAGACTTTTCTTTTGAAGGAGAAGCAAAGGGAAGTCCTTTTAAAGTTTTGGGAAGACAGGAAAGCATCTTTATGGAGGAAACTCACCTGGTCTGCATTGTAGGAGGAGAGAAGTGTTAGTTTATGACAGGGAAAAAATCAGAAGGAACTTAACACATTTTACTAAAAGGCAGAAGCCTTTGTGAGCTGCACACCCTTCATCAGATGCAAAGAGCCACAAAAGCCAACCCCTTTTCATAAAATGGGTTAGTTGGATAAGATGCTACCAAACTGCACTTGTTCTGCTTAATTACTGAAAAATGCTGAATAAGCAGTGGAAAAGTAATACAGGAATGGGGTGGGAGGAAGGAAGAAGGAAAACACTTTTACATTCAGTGTTTCTCAACCTTGGCAGTTTGAAGATGTGTGGACTTCAACTCCCAGAATTCCCCAGCCAAGGGGAGTTCAAACTGCCAAGGCTGAGAAACATTGTCTTCCCATTTAGCAAGAGGAGAAAAAGTTAGTATTTTCCATTTCATCCCCTATCTCTAATTTGCTAGTTAACAATACATTACAAAGTACAGGGAACCATGGAAGAATAAAACAAGCCTAATCTTTTATGTTTCTTTTTCCATTCCTAAAGTTTAGATTCATTACTTTGCATTTTAAAGTTGGGTGGTTTTGTAGAGAAATAATGAAAGCAAGGGTCACTTGGACTTTGGCTTACAAGCTTTGTTTCTAGAGTTAGATTCACTTATATTGTTGGGTTTAGTTTTTATTTGATTACTGCTTTGGAAGTGACTCAATGTCAGACATGATTAGAGCATCACTTACTTAAGCCAAAATAAATAAACATCCAAATGCAAGAGAAATGCAAATTGATTTAGCAATCTTTCTTATAAACATTTGATTTATTGTTACTTTATTTTTCAATGAAAGATTAAAAATGGCTGTGATGGAAGATAATATGCATGGAGAAACCACACAAAGCTTGTGGGGAGGACAATTGCAAGTAGGGAACAGAATAATTGTATTGCTCTGATGCTCCCCAGGATTCCCTTTCAAGATCTGAGATTTCTACTTCATTTTACATCTTTATTTGGAGGTCCTTTTAAACTGAGCTTTCAATGGCATAGTCTCCAAAGAACTCTTCAGTCATGAGCTTTGTCCTATCATAGAATCAGCTCAGGATATATAAGCTGAGCTGGCATCCCTCTCTCCATCCATTCATCCATCCATCCATCCAGTGGTGGGATTTAATTTTTTTACTACCGGATCTGTGGGCATGGCTTGGTGGGCATGTAATGGCTAGGTGTGCGTGGCTTGGTGTGCGTGGCAGCGGAAAAATATTGTAAAATCTCCATTCCCTCCCCACTCCTGTGGGAAGGTTACTGCAAAATCCCATTCCCTCCCACCCCACTAACCTGCTTTCCAGCTCTGCTCTCCTGTGCAGGGCAACCAAAGGAGCCCAGCCAATCAGCTGGGACTCGGAAGGCAGAGAATAGATGGGGCCGGGGCCAGTCAGAGGTGGTATTGCCAGTTCTACTCAAAATTTCCACTACCGGTTCTCCAGAACTGGTCAGAACCAGCTGAATACCTTCTCTGCATCCATCCATCTATCTATCTTTCATATTTCTTAACTGACCATCTCCCTTTGGTTATAGTACTCAAGCTACAATTGCTTTTCACTGAGGATATACAGCCAGTGAACATAAAGGAATTAATGCTTACTCTTATCACAGGACTGGACTCCCTCTTGAAGGCTGCAGATTTCATCAGTGGCACAAGAGTGGGCCTCACATATAAGCCCTTGACCAGGGACGCAAGTACACTTTTTCTGGCATGTATTTAGCAGAACTATCTCATGCGGCTAGTGGGAAGAAACAGAGATTTTCTGAATTACAACATATTTATTTTATTTATTTATTTATTAATTTGACTTATATGCCCCTCTCCGAAGGACTTGGGCGGACTTACAAAAAAAAACACGACAATAAATTAGATAAAACCAGATTAAACAAATCAAGCTGAATTAACACTAAAATCCCAGAATTAAAACTCTAAAAACCACCCCACCCAGGGTCACAGCCGGTTGATTAAACAACCAGGTCTTCAGGTCGGGAAAGTGCAGAGGTCAGGGGCCAGGCGGAGCTCCAGGGAAGTTGATTCCAGAGGTCAGGGGCAGCGACAGAGTAGGCCCGTCATCGGGGGACCACCAGCCGGCACTGCCGGCCGACGGGACCCAAGGAGCCCCTGTCTGTGGGTTCACACATGTCCAGACTTTGGAATATAAATTTTATTTAATTATATTATTTATTATAACCTTGGTTCACATCATGTTCTTCATTCCATGAGTTCCCAATACAAAAAATGTGTATATCATTTTCCTATTTTCCAATAAATTCATTTTAGATACGGTCAATGTGGAAGGAATATCCAATCCATGCAAATAATCACCAGTAGTATTCTTCGGATTCTTGTTCGTTGTTTGGTGGAAACATTTCTGGTTTTAAGCCACTCTGAACCATTTAAAACATCAACTGCATAACATTAAAACCTCCCATTCTACAACCCTGTAATCCCTTAATTTGGGGTAGAGTTGGGCGACTGATTGGAGCTGAGCATTTACTGGCTGTATGCCCTTCCTGATGCCTATGTGGAGCTCACAGCAGATTGCAAAGAGAGAAATATCTGCCACTACCTAGGATTGAATTCTCAACCTTCCAAGCAGGAGGTGGCCTTCACCACTAAACTACCACATTGCACCTGGTGACCATTCTAAGTTATAATAGCATTGACAAAAGTTACTTATGACCTGTTTTCACATTTATGACCATTGCAGCCATCCCCATGGTCATGTGATCAAAATTTATGAGCTTCACAACTGGCATGAATTTATGACAGAAGCACTGTCTCATGATTATCATTTATAACTTCCAGCTGGCTTCCGATAAGCAAAGTCAATGTGGAAGCCATGATTCACTTAACAACTGCAGTGATTTGCTTAACAAAGTCGGCAAAAGGTCAAAAATGGTGCACAATTCATTTAACAACTGCCTTGCCTAGGAACAAAAATGTTGGGCTTTACTGTGGTCATAAGTAAAGGATCATCGGTATATTTGCTAACCTTATAGTCGTGTCCATCTTGCGAACAGCCACAGCTTTCCACGGAAACACAGGAAAGGCCATCAAAGAAGAAGCCGGCATCACACTGGCATCCTTTCACACAGGTCTCTGGGCATGGATCCGGTCATTGATCTTGGCACAAGTTGTGGGGCACAGGTTGGCACAGACCCTGTAATGGCTGTTGACTGGGCAACTTGCAACTAATTGGAAAAAATATACATATGTATATTAGTTTAAATTTCTTGGGTGCTACTCAAGGCAGAGGAAAATGGAATGAAGTGGACATAGCTACCAACTGAAGGTAGTGTGGCTGTGATGGAAGATAATATGTAGGGGGACACCACACAAAGCTAGTGGGGAGAACAACTGCAAGTAGGGAACAGAATGATTGTATTGCTCTGATGCTCCCAGGATTCCCTTTAAGGATCTGAGAAACACTTTATGTCTTTATTTAGAAGCTTTTGAAATGGGGTATTCAATATCAGTTTCCAAGGGAGTCACCAGACATGAACTTTGACCTGTCTTAGAATCATCTCTGAAAGCTGAGTTGATTTATGGTGAGATACCCTTACACTTTCTAATAAGTCATTCCAATTGTCTCAAGAAGTGACCACATAGTGTAATGCACACACATAGTGTAATGAGCATGGCCACGTAGTGTAATGCACACATGTGAATGGAAAAAGGAGAGCCTTTAGTGATTTATCTGGTGCTCTTTTTTAGGAAACTGAAAGTTAAAGAAAAGTTAAAGTCAAAGAGGCCATCTATATCAAAATCGAACAGCCCTCTCTCAACAGAGGGGGAGAATAAACATCTATCTCCAGTCTACAATACAGTCCTTTCAGCAGTTCCAAGAAGGATCCACACCCATTTGCAATATCCAGGTGACCCTGACGACACAGATAAACCTCCAGGTGACTCTCTAAAAGGATGCAAATGACCAGCTGTCTGAAAGGAGCATAAATCCTTCTGTCCCCCACCATCCAGTCAGAGCTAACGAAGCTTCTTGGATGAGAAGCAAAACATCTTCAAAGAAAAACCAGAAAGTCCATGTGCCTCTTGAAAAAGCACTTCTGGGGCAACCATGACCTAGACCAGTGGTTGCCAACCAATGGGCTGTGGCCCACTGGTGGGCCATGAGAAAATTTTGGTGGGCAGCAGAGAAATGCTCCCCAAAGCACACACCAAAGCTCACCCACCCGCTGGCTCCCACCCTTCGGCCGAGCGCAAACCTGCAAAAAGCAGTGCAGCCCTCACTGGGCAGGATGAGGTAATGACGCTGTTGCAGCAAGAGGGAGCTGGCGGCACAGGCAGCCTGAAGCGGCAATGGAGATGCTCTGCTTTGCTGCTAACCCCACCCCCACCCCGGTCATGGCCCAAGCCATCGCTGCCTGGGGAAAGCGTACGAAAAGCGAGCAGAAACATCTCTCGCTGGAGCGAAGAGCTGAGGTCGAGGAAGACACAGGCAAGATAAGACGGAAGCTGCCACTTTGAAAAGCGCCACTTTCTGTTGCCTGTGCCTTCCGATCTCCGCTCTTTCCCCAGAGTTGTTTCAAGTTGATTTCTTTTCCTGGGGTGGGGCAGCAGATACATCAGGGCTGCTCTCTCCCTCAGCAAGTGAGGCCTGGAGGAACATGAAAAATTGCGGGCGAGCAAACACCGCCGGAGAAAGGCACGTTTCCAGCGCCCTCTCTGTCCCGAAGTAGGATTGAGTGCGGGAAGGGAGCAGGGGAAGGGTAGCAGGGAAGGAGAAGCCCGGCTGGCTTTTCTTCGGCATGGGGCGGGGGCGGGGGAGACCAAATGCCCAGACCAAAGAGCGCCGAGGAAGACGAGCTCCTAATAACCAGCCTGTTTGTGCAGGTGAGAGCGCGAGCTTTTCTGGGCTCAACACCCCCCTTCTCTGCTTGGAAGCTGTTTTTAAACCAATCATATTTGACATTTTACAAGAACAGTTCAAACTAAACCAATGACATTCAAACCTGCATACATAACAGAAGCGGTGGGAGAAACCTGGAGCTTAGCCTGTGGGGAGAGTCCTCTTGGGTGGAGGCCGAAGAGTGGGGCCTGGTTATTAGGAGCCCGTCTCCGTTGGCACTTCAAGCCCGGCCCTCCTTCCCTCCCCCAACTCCAGGCAGCCACACCTGGCAAGGTTTCCTCTGACTTGGGGAGATATGAGATGACAGGAGACCAGATTGGGGGGCTCTGCTTTTCTTCCATTTGAGGGGAGCTGGTTCCTCCCTTTCCAGATCTTCCCAACCTCCAGGCACCATGTGGCTTCTCAAATCCTCCCTCTTTCCCCCAAAAGGATGGGAAAGGTCCTCCTTTCCCTTTGCTCTGCCCCACACTTATGATTAAGCATTTACAAATTTGTTATGATTAAATAAGCATTTGTGTGTGTGTGTTTTAAATATTAAATTTATATTTAATATAAAAATAAAATTTTTATATTAAATATATTATCTTTTTAAAAATTCATATTAGTGGTCCTCAGGATTTAAAAGTATGAGTTTGGTGGTCCCTGAGGTCAAAAGGTTGGTGACTCCTGACCTAGATAACTGAGAATCTCCACAGACACTGAAAGTTAAAGAATTTTCATTACTTCAGGATCTGGCGTGATTGGGATCAGAGTATTCGTGTGGAACAATGGTCCTTGCATTCTCCTAACAGCTAGAGGGAAGGTATGGAATGGGTGAGAGTGATCACTGAGAAGTTAAATATCTTCATCAATTTGTGAGGATACTTACCTGAAGAACAAAGAGCAGCAGTACCATAGCCATCAGATTTACCACCTCCAAAGATGAAAAGGCCAAATGGGGAGTTCTCGTGTTCCACTAACTGGGCATGATCTGTTATCTCCACATCTTGTTCAGCCCATGAATATTCGCTGCCTGGGATCTTTGTCCACCTGATCGTCTGTTCTTCCCATTTGATCCTACCAGACTCTGACGATTTGGCTATAATCATGGCATGATTTGTGAAGTCCTTCATTCCATAAATGTGGTATGAATTGCAATAGCATGTTGTGGCAGGGATGTTCATGAGGAAAGGGTCATAGGAATTGTCTCCTCTTTTGGCACCAGTGAAAAAAAAAGGACTTGGATTCCAGCATCGGCAGAGATAAAAAGTGGTTGAGAGGTCAGGATCTCAAGTTTGACCACTTCTCCAGCCACCACAGTACGGGATTCTTTTTGGAGCTGGATTGATATTTGAGTAAAGTGTTCTCTGCAGAAACAATATACGCAATATCATATTGTGTCTGGAAAGGAAGAGGAGGGACAATGAAGGTGGTTCCCCAGCTCTGAACTGGCAGGAGCTGCTCAACTACATGATCACAGGCTGTGAACTTGGAAACACAGGAATGTCCACTCAAGACAGCCACAGGTTTGGTCGATTCAATCCTGGTGCCTGATAAATCTTCTGTGCTTTGGAGCTGAATTGCTTCAAAGGCCTTGAGGTCAGTCAAAAATGGACCCAGGGCGGTAAACGTGGCTTTTGTATGTCACAGTGCCTTTCAGGTGGATGGTCACTGTGGTGAGGTCCTCATGGGCTATGATAGCGAATTCTTTTGTGCCACTTTCTGTGGGAGTGACCACATAATATAACTCTCCCAGCTGGTGGATGGGATAGGTGATTGTTCCATCACTTGTTATAGGCAAGTAGTTGTAGGAGATGACGAAATGTCCTGGTCAGCTTCAATCAGCACCGCCTTATTAAATTTGTCACTCCCCACCATTACTAAGGACTGTGGTAACGTAATGGAAGCAATTTCCCCTTCACTGATGGTTTTGTGTAGTATCGTATTGCTGGTCGACACCTTAATATTTGTCACAAAATTATATCCAGAGATGTGCAGCTCAAGTTTTTGAGTAGGTTGCCCAGGATTGTGATTTTGCATGAAGGCAGTAATAAAACTCTTCCCCGGAAGTTACATGACAAGTTCCTGAAACAAAAAGGAGTGGATAGATCTGCTTGTGCATTAAATTAGGATACTTCCCTGTCTTCTCTTCTTGTTTCTGATTCGGAAGATACATAATAAAGCCAGGTAAATAAGAGCCAATGGCAACTTCTGAGTTCCAGCCCCAGGCAGCAATTTATCACTCTATCACCCTCTTCTCCCCTAACAAATGTTTAAAAAAATATATCAATCACATCTACTTTGGTGACAGTGCAAAACCTCCATCCATGCCCATGTGGCCTTCAGACAGGATAAAATGTCACAGCATGGCCCTGAGTATCTTTTACTGATTGGTATCATTGGTTTAAGCCAATATGCACATTTCATCTTTTTCCATTTGTTTGGATTGTCTTCCCTGGGGTAAATATTCTGAGAATCATACTTTAAGGTAACTCTGAACCATTGGAACCCCTTTCAGCCCCCATTCTGAAATTCTGCTTACCTTTCTGAACACAACTCATGACTCCTTCTTGGGACTCACAGGTCTCCTGAGTGGCACAGCTGTGGTCGATACAGGTCAGCCTCCCCTGGGATGCAAGTGCATTGCTTCTTGCAAGCATTCAACAGAACCATCTCGTTGGGCTGTTGTCAAAATGGAAAGATAAAATAACAGAACAGAATCAAAGCTGATTTCAGATCTACAATAATGAGGGATCCAACCTGTAAATACAATTCACCCAAAAGTTCTGAATAGATATATGAGACTTTCACATAAATCTAAGGTATCCATGTAAGGGGAATGAAAGAAAGAGAGAATAACATGAAGAATAATTATTTCAACACTGTTCGCAGTGTATTAAAATCTACTGAAATGTTAAAAGAGAATTAGAAGAAAGAGATATGACAAGATAAAACTGAAAAACTCTAAAAGTCAAAGAAAAGAAAAAGAAGAAAAATACCAGAAGAAGCAATTTCCAATCTTCCTTACAGCAGTTACAAACATGGTTACAATTATCATTTCCACAGTTCCAAATTATGTATCATGGTTTCCGTCTTCCCAGAACAACCTCTTTTAATCAGTATACTTCAAGTTCACCAATTTGGAGCTCCCGCCCCACAATCAAGAGACTGTGAGCTTGATCCTAGGTAGAGGCAGATATTTCTCTCTCTGGCTACAATGAGAAGATATCTGCTGAACAAAACTCTGCATTGGCAACAGGAAGGGCATCCGGCCTTTAAACACTCTGCTAGCTCCATTCAGGTGCCCAGACTCCACCCTGCAAGGGATTATGTGGTCATCAAAAGATGATGATTATTATCTCAAGTTCCCCAATTCATCTTTGTCCATTTTCAGCAAAAAGTCCATAAAGGATTTCAAATCTTTACAAGAAATTATTGTTGTCCCTAAAAGCACAGCATTTTGCATCATTTTTATACGACTCTAGATACTATAAATAAATACACCCATCATATTCCTATTGCAATTTGAAAGCCCTGAAAAATTATCAGTTGGGAGATCACAAAGTACAAAGGAAGACTCAGGTGGTATAATTTGGAAGGCAAACACTGAGATTCAGATTATAAAAATATTTATCTGTTGCAGTATAGTCCTTACGTTTTATCGCTTTCAGATTTCAAAATTGATAAAATTTCAAAGATCACAATGAAGGGATACTGAGAAATTGGGGATCATGATTCTACAAACTCTGAAGACCAACCACCACCAAAATTTATCCATCATTCGTTGTTTGTTTTAAACGTTTGTTTTATTTGTTGTGTTTTATTTGGTGAGCCACCCAGAATTCCTGTGGCTAGATGGATGGCTATCTATCATTATTTGATGAATACATTTAGTAAGTAAAGGCAGTGACAAAGAGAATACAGGAGTAAATCCAAAACATTAGTTACCTGATAATAGTGTCCGTTGCTGAAGCACCCACAGCTTTCTTTGGGAATGCAATCAACGCCATCAGATAAAAACCCGTCATCACACTGGCAGCCCTCCCTGCAGGTCTCTGGACATGGCTCAGCATCTGTGACGTTGGCACAGTGGTTGGAGCAAGTGTCAGTGCAGACTTCATAGTGACTGTGGGCTGGACAGGTTATAACTAAATGGAAAGAAGAGACATAGGAAATCATAATTGCCTAGTCAAGATGAGAAGAAAGGAGGCAGACAGTCTTGGCTACTTCTTGGTAAGGAGAGAAGAAAAAGAGATCCATGGAAGGAAAGGAACAGGTCCCAAAGGTGCTTTTTTCAATAGGCAACTGGACTTTCTTGTTCTTCTCTGAAGACATTTCACTTCTCATCTAAGAAGCTTCTTCAGCTCTGACTGGATGGTGGGGAATGGACGGATTTATAAGCTGTTTTGTCTGCATCCCCAACAGCCTTTGTCTGTGTTCAATAGTGAAGGGACACAGGGCAGAAAACATCCTGCAAAAGCACAGTTCCACAACACAGTCCTTTCAGCAGTTCCAAGAAGGCACACATCTTGCAGTACTCAAGTAACCCTGATGATGCAGTTAAATCTCCAGGTGGCATCAATGACTCTCTAAAAGGATGCCAATAACCAGCTGTCTGCAAGGAATGTAAATACTTCCATTCCCACCATCCAGTCAGAGCTGAAGAAGCTTCTTGGATGGGAAGTGAAATATGTTCAAAGAAAAAAAAAACAGTCCAGTTGCCTCTTGAAAAAGCACCTTTGGGACAACCAGGACTTCAGTGACTGAGAATTTCCATAGACAAAAGGAACAGGTCACTGATAGAATTTCTTTTCTTAGCCATGTGAACAATTTTTCCAGCTAGATGCCTTCTAGAATGTTACAGTTTCAGCTCTCTAATTTCCAATCACATCTGGCAGGAAGTATCATCCCATTTACTTCCGCCTACCAGACATCTGGAAACTAGCCCTAATCAACAAACGAGTCCCAGCCACGAAAACCAACACGGACCCAAAATAACACATGATGCCACCACCAATCTCCTTCACCAGACTCAAACCCAAGCCCACACCACAGATGAAAGGCAACCACCATCCAGAAACCAGACCATGGCTGCAACACCAGCTGCTACACCCCCTCCAACCCCCAAACTAAGCAAACTGACACACGCTATAAACACATAGCCAGACCTCAAACTCAGAGCCAAACCAAGGCCCAGAATGCCACATCACAGCCTTCCACCCAGGATACTACATCACAGAACTCAGGAGATCACAACACAAAACATCAGGAGGTTGCAGCACAGACAACGACCCAGGAGATTACAGCACCACACCCAGGACGTCACAACAATAGAACTCAGAAGGTCATCACACAGCCCATTACCCAGGTCGTTACAACACAAAAGGCTGAGACACACAGCCAGCACCTCAGCCACACAGGGTCTCAGGAAAAAGCCATCCAATCTGCATACATCAACTCCACAAACCAATCAAGAAGCAACAACACAGCCAACTCTAGAGTTTAAAAGGGAAAAACAGCCACAATCACACACTTCTCCCAGGAGAACGAAGCTGAAGACACCAGCCTGAAGATGACGGATGAGATTTCGTCGAAACGTTGCCAAGGTATTCTCAATCTTACACGGGACAAGACCCGAATACACCAAGACCTATATACACATATGTATATACATATACATATGCATATGCATATGCATATACATATATATATATATCCTTATATTTACACTCTGCATCCCCTCTTATTTCTTGAAAATGATATAAAGCTTTTAAATACTTATTGGAGAAGCAAACAGTTATGAGCCATAACCATCCATGATACTAAAGCAAGCTTTCTGAACCTTGGCAATTAAGATGTGTGGACTTCAACTCCCAGAATTCCACAGCTAACATGGCTGCCTGGGGAATTCTGGGAGTTGAAGTCCACACATCTTAAAACTGCCAAGGTTGGGGAAACTGTGACACTCTAAGGCAGGCCACATTTAGTGAAGGAGAAAAAAGTCCCGATATGTTATGTGACACAGCTGTGATGACATGAGTTTGGCATCCCCTGCTGTAAGGATAGTTTCCAAGGCTTATTCCCATGTGTATCCCACTTGACTGGCTTAATCTTTCAATGAACTATAAATCACATGGTATAAAAGAGTTCTTGTCCAGGCAAATACAATATAGGGTTTCCTTCAGGAAGAGCTCCTTTCAGCAAAAATGCAAATCCACACAATTGGAAAGACTCACAAAATTAAAGGTATTAAGTTTGACAATACTTACAGGAGGTACAGTGATCCTGTGAACCATAGCCATCATTCTGTGAAAATCCAAGGGTGAAGACCCCAAGTGGAACATGAAGACCCAATGAAGAAAGAGTACCTCCTCCTGTAGCCAAGCTGTATTCAGTCCAATAGTATTCTGTGCCTGGGACTGATTTCCACTGGCTTTTTGCAAAGGTCTTCCTCTGTATTTTGATTCCACTGGGATCAGAGGTTTTGGCTACGATGATAGCATAATTATCCAAATGCTTCACGCAGGGAAGATCATATGATCTGCAAAAACTTGTAACAGCTGGAATATTGAGTAGCAATGGTCCATGGCCTTGGCTTTCACCACCAGTAGAGAAGTAAAGCACCTGGATTCTAGCACTAGCGGAAATAGAAACTGGCTCAGAAGAGTATTTGTTTAACTGCACGACTTCTCCAGATTCCAGGGTCTGGGAGCTGAGCACATTCCCATGTTGGTATTTGAGATAAGTGTTTTGAGAAGCTGTTATATACAGTATGCCATCCCTGTTTTGGAAAGGGAGCATAGGAACAATGAAGAAGGTGCCCCAGCTTGAACTGGGCAGCAGCTGTTCAAAAACTTGGTTGCAGGTGTTGTTTTTCATAATACAGCTGTGTCCGCTGAAGACAGCCACAGGTTCTTTTGATTCAATTCTGGTACCTGATAAATCATCTGAGCTTTGCAGCTGAAGTGCTTGGAATGCCTTAAGATTAACAGAAAGTTTACTCCCTGCAGGATAAACCTGTCCATTGAATAGCACATCTCCTTTTAGGGAAATATCAACATCAGTGGCAGTTTCCTGAGCTACAATGGCAAATTCCTTGAAACCATCTGTGTTGCTATCATTTGGAGTTACCACATGATATACTCTATCTAGCTGGTGGACCGGGAGCACAAGAGTAGTGCCAACCAAAGCCCCGCTGTGACCCTGGGCAAAGACTGAAATGTCTCTGTTAGCTTCAATGAACACAGTCCTATCAAAATAATTTGATCCACTCATCTCAAATGTGTCTGGGAGACTAACTGTTGTTGTCATTCCTTTGTTGATTACAAGTGTTCTCCAGAACATATGCTTCCTTCCTGACACTTTGATTAGAGTTGAGTGATGATGACCAGTGATGAGCAGCTGATATTTAATGTCAGATGGCTCGCGTTGGTATTTCTGGTGGTCTTGCATGAAAGCCACGACAAATTTCTTTCCATGAGGACTTGCTCTTTGGGAGTCTAGAAGAGAAAACAAAGATCTTGGTCATGTTTCTCTCAAACATCCCAAAGGTGCTTTTTCCAGAGGCAACTGGACTTTCTGGTTTCTCTTCTCTCAAACAGTTGCAGAAGAAGTGACAAAAGAAGACTTTCAAAGACATAAAATTGCTAACTCTGATGTAATGAAGTAAAACATATTCTTTTTTTAGGGGGAGGGGAAAGATACAAATAGCTCTTGTTCTGTATCAGGCTGTTCTATTTTATCAGACCGTTTGCTTGTAACTGGGTGAGAACCAGCTCTCATAGTATTATCAAGAAAGGCACTGAAAATCAGGGATAAACTTACCATTTCTATGTGGCCACCTCAGACGATTGGTCCTGAGGGGTGACAATATGAGGATGATGGAGAAAGTCTAATCATAAAGATTTGGCTTAAGTAAAGCTTAACCATAGTGACCACATGAACATAACCTATTTTGTGAGAGGGGTATGATAAAAACGGTTTGCTTTTGCAGAACAATTTATCAAGTCTTTCTTTCAACTACTGCTCTAAAGGTATTATTTAAAAATATATATTTTGAATCTGGATGGATTGCATAGTTGCACAGCAGTTGTTTTTGAGTTCCTACAAGGAACTTCAGACAGCTCTTCACAATGCTGTGAAACAGCAGGATATTTTTCTTTATAAAGAGACAAAAACTAGATTAGATCATTATGGGTCATCTTGAACACATTTCAAAACAGCTCCAGCCATCCTTTGCTCCCTAAATGGATCAACAAATTTAAACCTGGATTATTATTATTTTTTAAATGAAATTCTGGACAGAAAATGAGGGCCACACAGTATGAAATTTGTAATATTTGCAAGAAAGATATATATGTACGTATGTATGTATGTATGTACGTACGTACGTACGTACGTACGTACGTATGTATGTATGTAGGTCTTGGTGTAAATCTACAAAAATCTACAAAATCTACCCATGAAAATCTATGAAAACACACACACACACACATACACACACACATATGTATGTATGTATGTATGTATGTATGTATGTATGTTTTCACGGGTATTTATATGTATGGTATTTAGGTTTCTTCGGGTATTTTCCCATGTCTTAATAGTTGTGCTTTAAGCACAACTACTAAGACGTGGGAAAATACCCGAAGAAACCTAAATACCATATATGTATGTATGTATGTATGTATGCATGTATGCATGTATGTATGTAACATTTGGCCACAGCAAATATTTACCCAATAGATAAGAATGGGTTGTAATTTTTCCTGATCAAGTACATTTAAATGCTAGAGCAGTGATGGCAAGCCTGTCAATAATTTCAAAAGTGCCTAACTTGACTCTGAAGGTGTCATACCTTCTCCCAAACAACAAAGAAAATTTTCTACCCCACTCCCGGCTAGGTTACCCTAAACAGTGGTACTGGAGGCAGTGAAGTAGGGATCTGGGCCTCAACCTCAATTGTAGTGTCAATGGAGATTCTCAATTATCCAAATCATGGTTATTCCAAATATGCGTTTCAAAGGCAACTGGATTTTGGTGGGTTTTTTTTCCTTGAAAACATTTCACTTCTCATCCAAGAAGCTTTTTCAGTTCTGACTGAGTGGTGGGGAATAGAAGGATTTATATTGTTTGCAGTCATCTGGATGTTAACATTTTCAAGGAAAACAAACAAACAAGAAAGTCCAGTTGGCTTTTTAAAAGCATGTTTGGCTCCAGTACCACTCGAAAAAGGCTGCCTTAGGGAATAGTGCAATTTCCCTCACAGCTCAGTGCTCCCTAGGAAAGTGCTTGTTATGTATGCAGGTTTGAATGTCATTGGTTTAGTTTGAACTGTTCTTGTAAAATGTCAAATATGATTGGTTTAAAAAGTGCGGGAAAAACCCTGCACTCTGATTGGCTGGCAACCGCGGCTGCTGGCTATAAGTAGCAGCCGTAGCCCAGCCAAATCAGATCTGTTATGAGCTGTAGTCACTAATAAACTCTTCACTGAAGCACTCTGCGTTTGACTCTTCATGCAAATCTAACACTGGCGACGAAGGTGGGATCCTTCCCAAAGAAAAGACAACGCGGAGAACAAGCTGAGAGAGATGGCTGTGCTGAACACCTCCCCAGCCCCGTTCAATCCGACAGCAGAAGACTGGGACTCATATGCAGATCGTTTCCAAATGTATTTGGAGGGAAACGATCTCGCCAACATTTCCAAGAAGCGGAAGAGGGCGGTCTTTCTCACCCACTGCGGTCCGGCCATTTTCAAGATGGCGAAGGCATTGGCGGAAGCTGCAGACGTGAAGGTAATGGACTGGCCCGACTTATAAAAGTTATTAAGAGCCCATTACGCGCCACAAGTATCATACCTCATTAAGAGACACGAATTCTACCGTCGGGATCAAGGGGAAAGCGCGTTAATGACTTCGTGGCAAGTTTAAGGGACATTGGGGGTGCATGTGAGTTTATCAACTTTGAAGAGGCCATGCGCGATCGATTTGTTCTAGGCCTAAAAGACAAGATTTTGCAGAGCAAATTATTAATGAAACCTAAGATCACGCTTAAGGAGGCCATAGAAGAAGCTTCTTCAGTGGAAGCTACCAAGTCCTCAGCAGCAGCCATGAAGAAAATTAACAAGGCCGAAGCCATCCTGATGTGGAAAAATCCACAACAACCCATTGCAAGCAAATAGATTCTGATTCAGACTGTAGTGAGGTGGAGGAAGGAATTTATAGACTCAGAATGGGAAGAAGAAAAGGAAGAACTTGGAAGAAAAGGGCAAGACTCTTTAACTGCAGAGAGGTTCAGTGTGGGGGCACCACAAACTGAATGCTCATTGGTCATTCTTCACCCTTAAAGCAGAAAAGTACATGAAGGTACTTATTGAAGGCCTTGCCAAATGGAAGTGGACTCAGGCTCCTATTTAACTATGGTGTCATGGGACACTATTCACCTACTTCCCAACATTCAGAAGAAACATTTCCAGAAGCAAGCACTGACTCTTAAAGACTACCATGGGAACAAGATTCCAGTAGTTGGAACAAGAGAATTCAACGTGAAGTTCAAAGGCCACACCAAACGTTTGCCCCTGACCATCATGGACAAAGACCGCCCAAGCTTGCTGGGACTTGAGTGGTTCTATCCACTAGGCATCGAGGTGACTGGCATCAATCATGTGAGCAACACTGAATGGGAGGAGGCCTTGAAGTCTGAGTTTCCAGAGGTCTTCAGCGATGGATTGGGCAAGTATAGCAAGGACCCCTATCACTTTCAACCTAGATCCCAAGGTGCCCCCAATTCGTTTAAAGCCCAGAAGGGTCATTTGCCTTAAAGGAAAAAATTGATGCACAATTAGATAAACTAATAGCTCAAGGAGTTTTAGAGCCCACTGACCACTCCAGGTGGGAGACACCCATAGTCACACCAGTCAAGACTGATGGGTCAGTAAGAATCTGTGGAGACTATAAGGGGTAATTGAACCATGCGCTTCAGCAGAGCGCATATCCAGTTCCACTGGTGCATCATTTATTACATTCACTTGGCAGGGGTACAGTTTTTGCTAAATTGGATCTGGCCCAGGCATATCAACAACTAAGAGTTGATGATGCCACTGCAGAGTCCCAAACCATTGTGACTCATAGAGGTGCCTTCAAATGTAAAAGGTTACAGTTTGGAGTAAGCGTGGCACCAGGCATTTTCCAAAGCCTTATGGAAAGGATGCTCCAAGGACTGCCAGGGGTAGTGCCTTACTTTGATGATGTGTTAATCTCTGCTGAAAATGACACTCAATTAAGAGAGACTGAGAGTCCTTACCAGATTCAAGAAATGACACTCAATTACAAGAGAGACTCAGAGAAGTCCTTACCAGATTCAAGAAAGATTAAAAGTCAAGGAAAAATGCACTCTTAGAACTGACAAGGTTGAGTTCTTGGGCTATATGATTGACAAGCATGGCATCCACCCTACAGATGCCAAGGTTCAAGCAATCAAAGAAGCCCCTAGACCAAAATGCAAAACAGATTTGCAAGCCTTCCTTGGATTTATTAACTTTTACCACATGTTCCTACCTCAGAAGGCAACCATTGCAGAACCATTACACAGATTACTTGACAAAAAGTCTGTTTGGGTCTGAGACAGGAAGGAACAATCAGCATTTAACAGTATTAAAAGACTAATCACGTCTGATGCTGTACTCATACAGTTCTCTGAGAATTTACCTGTTGTACTGACTTGTGATGCATCCCTGTTTGGAGTGGGGGGGGGTTTGAGCCACAGGCTTCCCAGCGGGAGGGAAGCCCCTATTGCATTTTAATCTCACACCTTGACCAAAGCAGAGAGGAATTACAGCCAATTGGACAAGGAAGCATTGGCAATTGTTGCACCTATCAAGAAATTTCATGAGTATTTATATGGGAGAACATTTACCATTGTCACAGATCACAAACCTTTGTTAGGCATTGTGGCAGGAGACAAGCCTACAGCTATTATCCTGTCACCAAGAATGCTGAGGTGGACTGAATTTCTTGCTGCTTATTCATACAAACTGATCCACAAGCCTGGCAAGGACATTGGACATGCTGATGCCTTGAGTCGTTGCCCACTTCCTTGTCACAAGGAGGACTTTGAACCTGAGGCACACACCTTTTTCCTAGAAACTGTTGCCAAGCTTCCAGTACACGCTGCTGAAATTGCCAGAGAGACTGCCAAAGACACTTTATTGGCTCCTATTATAGGTTGGATTAAGAAAGGTTGGCCTCTTCAAGATCTACCTCACCTTGCCCAACCTTTTAAGTCCAGGCAAACTGAATTATCTGTATTAAGAGGATGTATTTTGTGGGGTAACAGGGTGGTTATTCCTGCAAAACTGCAAAGAGAGGTTTTGGAAATGTTACATGAGGGTCATCCTGGTATTGTAAGGATGAAGGGATTGGCCAGGAGTTATGTATGGTGGCCAGGTATTGACAAAATGGTTGAAAACTGGGTTGCATCTTGTCCCAACTGTCAGTAGTCAGGCTTGCCCCACCTCTTGCCCCCAAACAGGAATGGGAATGTCCTAGGAGCCCATGGTCTAGGATTCACATTGATTTCGCTGGCCCTACCAGAGGGCACACCTTCCTTATTATAGTAGATGCATATTCCAAATGGCTAGAGGTAATCGCTATGGCATCCACCACAACTGATGCTGTCATCAAGCAGCTCAAAAAGCTTTTTGTAACCCACAGGTTACCTGATGTTCTTGCCTCTGACAATAGCCCTCAATTTACATCTAACCTTTTTGAATCCTATTTAGCACAACTGGGTATCAGACATGCCCTGACAGCCCCTGGGCACCCTTCTAACGGCGGGCTGAGCATGGTACATTTTACCAAGGAAAAGCTTCAGCAATTGGGTCCTGGGGACATCACTGAGAAAGTTGAAAAACTTCTTAGTGATCAGCACACCTCTAACCCATCAACTAACTTATCCCCAGCAGAGTTGTTGATGGGTAGAAACTTAGGTTTCCCTTGACGCCTTCATCCCTCTTACGCTTAGCACCACTGGATTTCACTAGCAAAGTTCGCACATTCAGTGTGGGTGATTCTGTTTATGCTAAGAACCTTATGGGTGAACCTTCATGGATTCCTGCTGAAATAACTCAAATAACTGCCCCTCGTTCTTACAGGGTACAAACAGAGGATGGTGTCCTCTGGAGCAGGCACATTGATCAGTTAAGATCCAGATTACCTCAGGAACATTGCAATTGTTCCTCTCTAGTTCCCATACCTAATGCCTTTTCTAGGGGGGAAGGGGAGGAGCATGAGGATAATCAGCAAGCAAGAATCAACCCCATGTGTAACGAGCCATTACAACAGGAACCATCCCAAAACCTGTCACAATGCCAAAATCCATCCTTACAAATGGAAGATTGCACATCACTACCTGACTTGGGTGCTGACATTGGGCTGGAGATGGGTTGGGAGGAGAGACCAGATTCTAACCATCAAACAGGGTCTTCTTTCACAGGAAGTCCAACTAGGGAAATGTCAACAGACACATTTCCCCTCTCACTGGGTGAGAACATTAAAACTTCTGAACCACGAAGGTCTCAACGTACACGTAAGAGCCCCACCTATTTAAAAGAATACATTAGATAAGTTGGGGTTTGAGTATGGACTGAACCTAGTGGGGAGGGGTGTTATGTATGTCAGTTTGAATGTTATTGGTTTAGTTTGAATTGTTCTTGTAAAATGTCAAATATGATTGGTTTAAAAAGTGCGGGAAAAACCCTGCACTCTGATTGGCTGGCAACTGCGGCTGCTGGCTATAAGTAGCAGCCGCAGCCTAGCCAAATCGGGTCTGTTATGAGCTGTAGTCACTAATAAACTCTTCACTGAAGCACTCTGCGTTTGACTCTTCATGCAAATCTAACAGTGCTTACCTGAGTCGGTAAGGTAAGCACATTGCTTACCTTTAGGTGATGTTTTCTTTCTGTTGACAGGTCTCTGCAGCAAAGGTGGTATTCAGCAGGTTCTTACCAATTCTGGAGAACTGGTCAGAACTAAGAGGTCTGTAAGGGGCGTGCATAAGTGCACAATCGTGCCTACCATCCCTGTCCTTTTGTCCCTGTTTATTCATATCTATTTCCTGTATTCTTACTCATGTTCATACTTACACCTATTATCTTGTAAGTGATTGACAAATCAAATCAAATCAATCAATCAATCAATAAAACTGGTAGTGGAAATTTTGAGTAGTTTGAAGAACCGGCAAATACCACCTCCAACTGGCCCCGCCCCCAACTATTCTCTGCCTCCTGAGTCCCAGCTGATCGGCTGGGTCTCATTTTGTTGCCCTGCACAGGAGAATGGAGTTGGAAAGCAGGTTAGTGGGGTGAGGAGGGAATGGGGATTTTGCAGTATCCTTCCCCTGCCACACCCACCAAGCCATGCTCACCAAGTCATGCCATGCCCACCAAGCCACGCCCACAGAACCGGTAGTAAAAAAATTTGAGTCCCACCACTGCTCTGCGGCCTAACAAAACCTGCTGCAGGACTCACCAGGCCTTCATTCTCCAAGTGGCTTTGGAAAAGGCTCTGCAACCTTCAAAACCACACAAAAACACACCCCGTTCACTCTGGAGACCCGATGAGAGCACCTTCCATTCTCACATGGCCTCCACAGCCTCTAAAAATCCAGTGACAATGGGGCATGCTTTGGAGAAGAGTTGTTGGGGGTTGGTGAACTAGTGTGTCACCCAAAACATCATGATGTGTCACCTTTGACATGTGTGGGAAGCCCCTCCTATAAGAATGAAATATTTTGGGAAATATTTTAAAAAGGCAGAATATTATATTTCCCTAAATGAGAAATAGAGAATCATGCTGTTAAAAGCCAGAAAGCAGGCAATGAGTCTAAAGTACTGGCTTCCTTGGATTTTTAATCTCGTTTAACAGACACAATTAATCTTAGATGCTGGCTTCCTTGGGGTTTTAATCCTGTCTTGAATGGATTACCAAATCTGCATTTTTAAAAGGTGGCCTCCTCAAGTTTGTTGCAGGGAGGTAGACTGAGTCTGCTTTCTGGCTTTTAAGAGCATGTTTCTCTATTTCTCTTTTAGGGAAGTATAATATTCTGCCTTTTTTAAAAAATATTCCCCCAAATATTTCATTCTTCTAGGAGGGGGGCTTCCCACACACACGTGTCATAGGTTCACCATCACTGTGCTAGAAGGAAAGTAACGTGAAAATGATCTTGAGGAGAAATAGTTCCAAGCTCAGCTTTCCCTCCATGTGTGGGCAAATACAGAGAGAGACCACAAAATTCCCTACACCCGTTTGAAACAGCAGAAGTAATATATCAAACAGCTCAGTTTACTCACCGCATATTTGTGCCAAACCTGCCAAGAGCAACAGAAGTCTTCTCAGTGCCATACCTACAAAAGGAGAAGAGATTAAGGGTTTTTTCTCCTGTACCTATACACCAGAGGTCTTCAAACTTGACAGCTTTAAGACTTGTGGACTTCAACTCCCAGAATTCCTCCTCCAGTCATGTTAGCTTAGGAATTCTGGGAGTTGAAGTCCACAAGTCTTAAACTTGCAAAGTTTGAAGACCCTTGCTATACACTCTGCACCCTCCCTCCAGATCTATTGGGGACACAAAACCCAGCTGCTACCATGCGGACATCATTGTAACTGACATGAAATTACAAGAAGGTGAAGCCATGATAATTACTAGGACCATGATTGACAGCCTGTAGCTGTAAAAAGCACCAGGCCACAAAACGGGAGGCTGGGAGTTGTTGTTCTATATTAGTCCTGAAGCAGTTGGTGACAAACCACTCCTCAGGAATCATGAGTGGATTGAAAATATGGCTCCCAAGTATAACTATTATTAATGATGATGGTTCTGGGGGCACATTATGCAATGATCCACCTCTCTGAAGAAGGCTCTGTTGCTGAGAAAGATGGAAGGAAAAAGGATGACCACCAGCAAAGTGGATGGGCTCAGTTATAGTGACAATGGGACACCCGTGGAAGACCAGAGGAAAATCAAAGCGATCAGTAAGAGATAGCACCAATCTGATGACAGATCAGTGATCAATCAATATTATTTAAAGGCACACCAAAAAATTATTATTTTTTGAATATTTGCTTCAAAATATATTTTGGTTGACACTGGTATCAATAGGATGGCAACACAAGAGATGCTAGAAGTTTCTAGAAGGGAAAAAGGTTACATCCAGTATGTTATTAGGCGCCCCCTTGAGGGTGTTAGGCAAATCTACCCAGAGATTAAACCCACCAAAAGATAAAGTGGGTGCTGAGGTGAATTCAGCCAGCCAATCAGAATGGCTGATGTAATGTAGGAACTAACATTTTTGAAATGTTCACACCCATCTTTGTGTGATTATTTGGTATAACTCACACCAGATGAAATAAATGACCCAACTTTGGTCAGAGGCAGAGCCAATAAATACATTAAAAATGCCTCAGTGTTGCAGCCTTTAAGGGACTAGTCCTCATGAGGCTTTTGAGAGAATCTGAATCTGAGATTTTGAGTAAGGCTAAGTGAAGCAGGGAAAAGTTACTCTCTAGGTTCCACTCCTGGCTGCATTAAGCTGACAACATGTCCCATTGAATCTATCAGCAAATATGTGTATTAAGGTCAAATAAGTAAAACCCAGGGGTATATTTCATATGTAGGGAACATGTAACAGGTGCTCTCACAAAATGGCTGCCCTGATGGGTGCATGCACATCCTTGGCAATTGGAGTTTTTTGTCAAAATATTGAAATGTGTTATGACATCTTAGCCCTCATGGATGCTTATAAGTGGGTGTTATTGGGCCTGAAATGCTTTTTTTTTACCAAAAGCAAATCAGTGAGCTGTTTTTAAAAAGCTTAAATGGGTTAAATAAATAGCAAAGTTGGAAATGAATCCCCAAACTGCATACAGTATTGAATTTTCAGATGCACACAGTATTCATTGTGGGATTATAAAACAGCTAGTATCTGATTCAAATTTGTGCTTCAGTTTCAAGAGATAAATCAATTCAATATGTATGTCAGGCATGCACAAAAGTCCATGAAATTTTTGAACTCAGTTGAGTGCATTTGATTTCATCTGAAGCATTGAATTGATCCAGCAATTTGGTTCATCCATTTAAATCAAAGGGCCAATTTGGTTGCATTACCTTCAAACAGAAGCTTCACATAGCTGTAGTATGGATTGATTTCATGAAAGAAAATCAGACATGTTCAGAGAATGACACACACTGGACTCAGCCCCCAACAGTTGTACAAGAACCCATGCAAAATGCAAGCACACACAAAATTTTAAAAATCTAGAAAAACTCAGAAAACCCAGCACATTATAAAGCAAACAAATCAATTGAATGACATAATTGATGCTAATGGAAGCAGTGCAAAGAAACACATGTAGAAGTTTACATACTGCAGGAAAAATACCTACCACATACTCTTCTTCATTTTTAGGATTCCCATCAGCCCACACTTTTAAAATTTAAAAGGTGACTCTAGACTAGTCTATATTTCTTAGACTGACAGCATTGTTAAAAGTGGAAGGAAATGAGTTCTGCTTTGTGCTTTTAGGGAAAAATGGTGGCATAAATAAAATAAGACAAAGGGAATCAGGCAAGATTGTGGTGGTACCTTGGTATTCATCATTAATTGGTTCTGGAAGGTGCAATGGTTACCAAAATGATGAGTATCAAACAATTTTTTCCATAAGGAATAATGCAGTGATTCACAAAACAGCCAACACCAACAGGTTTTAGCATGTGCATTGAATACCATACAAACAATGAGTACCAGGATAAAATGTTCAGGTCAAAATGTGTTGACTACCAAATTTGATGAGCTTTAAAGCAGTTGAGCACCCAGGTACCACTGGATTCTGATTTTTCTAAATTGTGAAATAAAGAAAATCAGGCAGGAAAGTTTACATATGTCTTTAAATCCTTTGGAATAGAATTTTCAATGTTTTAAAACCTGAACTGATCAGATTCAGTGCTCCATCCTTCCCTATATAGATACTGTAATAGACGCATAGACGGAAAAACTTGGAGCAGAACCTCATTTGGTAACATGGAATGTTCTTCTGTTCTTCATTGCCAATATTTTTTCTAAAATTCTAGATTCAAAGAGGAACTGTTCAGAACTGCAAGATGATTCAGAACTGCAAGATGAAGCTTAATTGAGATAACTCAAGTATAATTTCTTGTTTAGTTTCCTGGAACAGCCTAGAAGTCACCTAAAGCTCAATGTAAAGAAGTCTTGCTTACCTTCACCCTAGGAAATCAGCTTTGATCTGACAGAGAAGGAAGAGAAGGGAAAATTCTTCTCCTTGTATTTTTAATAAGGGTTCCTTCTCCTTTTTATAGATATAGAGATCAAAGCAAGTTCTCCAATGAATTTCTGTGGAATTATCATTCATACCCAAAGGACTGTGGTTATTACTTGGAAAAATAAAAGGGAAGCCTTGACCATGACAGTTTGGATGATTTTTTTGGCAATGAAATCAGAGTTCGGATGAAATCACTTAATTTCTTTCCCAACTATGTGATCAGAAATAAAAAATTATAGCAATCTAAGAGGCAACTCTCCAAGAAAGAAGTTGATCATTCAACCAACTGAACCATGATAGATAAGCTAATGATATTTAGATATTACCCACTATACAATTTGTCCATAGGATGGCTTAATGATGGCATCTGATATATTTGCTCAAATCAGTATTAAATTGGAGGGAAACATGCAAAGCAATTTGCAGTTGAATGAATCTGATTTACAAGGGAGGCAAATAAAATTGACATCAACTATTGTTTAACTCACTCATACCTGGTGAATCTCACCTGGAATCTGTTAAGTTTGCATGAAGAGTCAGACACAGAGTGCTTCAGTGAAGAGTTTATTAGTGACTACAGCTCATAACAGACCCGATTTGGCTGGGCTGCGGCTGCTACTTATAGCCAGCAGCCGCAGTTGCCAGCCAATCAGAGTGCGGGGTTTTCCCGCACTTTTTAAACCAATCATATTTGACATTTTACAAGAACAATTCAAACTAAACCAATAACATTCAAACTGACATACATAACACCCCTCCCCACTAGGTTCAGTCCATACTCAAACCCCAACTTATCTAATGTATTCTTTTAAATAGGTGGGGCTCTTACGTGTACGTTGAGACCTTCGTGGTTCAGAAGTTTTAATGTTCTCACCCAGTGAGAGGGGAAATGTGTCTGTTGACATTTCCCTAGTTGGACTTCCTGTGAAAGAAGACCCTGTTTGATGGTTAGAATCTGGTCTCTCCTCCCAACCCATCTCCAGCCCAATGTCAGCACCCAAGTCAGGTAGTGATGTGCAATCTTCCATTTGTAAGGATGGATTTTGGCATTGTGACAGGTTTTGGGATGGTTCCTGTTGTAATGGCTCGTTACACATGGGGTTGATTCTTGCTTGCTGATTATCCTCATGCTCCTCCCCTTCCCCCCTAGAAAAGGCATTAGGTATGGGAACTAGAGAGGAACAATTGCAATGTTCCTGAGGTAATCTGGATCTTAACTGATCAATGTGCCTGCTCCAGAGGACACCATCCTCTGTTTGTACCCTGTAAGAACGAGGGGCAGTTATTTGAGTTATTTCAGCAGGAATCCATGAAGGTTCACCCATAAGGTTCTTAGCATAAACAGAATCACCCACACTGAACGTGCGAACTTTGCTAGTGGAATCAAGTGGTGCGTTGGATGCGTAAGTGGGATGAAGGCGGTCAAGGGAGACCTAAGTTTCCTACCCATCAACAACTCTGCTGGGGATAAGTTAGTTGATGGGTTAGGAGTGATGTGCTGAATGCTAAGAAGTTTTTCAACTTTCTCAGTGATGTCCCCAGGACCCAATTGCTGAAGCTTTTCCTTGGTAAAACGTACCATTCATTCAGCCCGGCTGTTAGCCGAAGGGTGCCCAGGGGCTGTCAGGGCATGTCTGATACCCTGTTGTGCTAGATAGGATTCAAAAAGGTTGGATGTAAATTGAGGGCCATTGTCAGAGACAAGAACATCAGGTAACCCGTGGGTTATAAAAAGCTTTTTAAGCTGCTTGATGACAGCATCAGTTGTGGTGGATGCCATAGGGATTACCTCTAGCCATTTGGAATATGCATCTACTATAATAAGGAAGGTGTGCCCTCTGGTAGGGCCAGCGAAATCAATGTGAATCCTAGACCATGGGCCCCTACGACATTCCCATTCCTGTTTGGGGGCGAGAGGTGGGGCAGGCCTGACTACCTGACAGTTGGGACAAGATGCAACCCAGTTTTCAACCATTTTGTCAATACCTGGCCACCATACATAACTCCTGGCCAATCCTTTCATCCTTACAATACCAGGATGACCCTCATGTAATATTTCCAAAACCTCTCTTTGCAGCTTTGCAGGAATAACCACCCTGTTAGCCCACAAAATACATCCTCTTAATACAGATAATTCAGTTTGCCTGAACTTAAAAGGTTGGGCAAAGTGAGGTAGATCTTGAAAAGGCCATCCTTTCTTAATCAAGCCTATAATAGGAGCCAATAAAGTGTCTTTGGCAGTCTCTCTGGCAATTTCAGCAGCGTGTACTGGAAGCTTGGCAACAGTTTCTAGGAAAAAGGTGTGTGCCTCAGGTTCAAAGTCCTCCTTGTGACAAGGAAGTGGGCAACGACTCAAGGCATCAGCATGTCCAATGTCCTTGCCAGGCTTGTGGATAAGTTTGTATGAATAAGCAGCAAGAAATTCAGTCCACCTCAGCATTCTTGGTGACAGGATAGTGGGTGTAGGTTTGTCTCCTGCCACAATGCCTAACAAAGGTTTGTGATCTGTGACAATGGTAAATGTTCTCCCATATAAATACTCATGAAATTTCTTGATAGGTGCAACAATTGCCAATGCTTCCTTGTCCAATTGGCTGTAATTCCTCTCTGCTTTGGTCAAGGTGTGAGAGTAAAATGCAATAGGAGCTTCCCTCCCGCTGGGAAGCCTGTGACTCAACCCCCCCTCCAAAAGGGGATGCATCACAAGTCAGTACAACAGGCAAATTCTCAGAGAACTGTATCAGTACAGCATCAGACGTGATTAGTCTTTTAATACTGTTAAATGCTGATTGTTTCTTCCTGCCCCAGACCCAAACAGAATTTTGTCAAATAATCTGTGTAATGGTTCTGCAATGGTTGCCTTCTGAGGTAGGAACATGTGATAAAAGTTAATGAGTCCAAGGAAGGCTTGCAAATCTGTTTTGCATTTAGGCCTAGGGGCTTCTTTGATTGCTTGGACCTTGGCATCTGTAGGGTGGATGCCATGCTTGTCAATCATGTAGCCCAGGAACTCAACCCTGTCAGTTTTAAGAGTGCATTTTTCTTCCTTGACTTTTAACCCCGCTTTCCTGAATCTGGTAAGGACTTCTCTGAGTCTTCCTTGTAACTGAGTGTCATTTTCAGCAGAGATTAACACAATTTGGCAAAGACTGTACCCCTGCCAAGTGAATGTGATAAATGATGCACCACTGGAACTGGGTATGCGCTCTGCTGCAGCGCATGGTTCAGTGTCCCCTTATAGTCTCCACAGATTCTTACTGACCCTTCAGTTTTGACTGGTGTGACTATAGGTGTCTCCCATCTGGAGTGGTCAGTGTGCTCTAAAACTCCTTGAGCTATTAGTTTATCTAATTGTGCATCAATTTTTTCCTTTAAGGCAAATGGGACCCTTCTGGGCTTTAAACGAATTGGGGGCACCTTGGGATCTAGGTTAAAAGTGATAGGGGTCCCCATATACTTGCCCAATCCATCGCTGAAGACCTCTGGAAACTCAGACTTCAAGGCCTCCTCCCATTCAGTGTTGCTCACGTGATTGATGCCAGTCACCTCGATGCCTAGTGGATTGAACCACTCAAGTCCCAGCAAGCTTGGGCGATCCTTGTCCACGATGGTCAGGGGCAAACGCTTGGTATGGCCTTTGAACTTCACGCTGAATTCTCTTGTTCCAACTACTGGAATCTTGTTCTCTTGGTAGTCTTTAAGAGTCAGTGCTTGCTTCTGGAAATGCTTCTTCTGAATGTTGGGAAGTAGCTGTGAATAGTGTCCCATGACACCATAGATAAATAGGAGCCTGAGTCCACTTCCATTTGGCAAGGCCTTCCTTCAATAAGTACCTTCACATGTACTTTTCTGCTTCTTAAGGGTGAAGAATGACCAATAGTGACTGTTTGGTGAGTTTCATTCTTCCCATTTGCTTCTGTGTTGCCCCATTTTCTCACTGAAGTTGTTATGCTTGAATTCTTTATCAGGAAACTTCTTTCTGCTTGGTGGAGTTCTGGATGATTTGCAGACTCTTGCTAGGTGACCTCTTTTTTCACAATGGAGGCAGATGGTATCCAAAAACTTGCATTCAGTGCGGGGGTGCCCCCCCCACAACCTCTGCAATAAAAGTCTTGCCTTTTTCTTCCAAGTTCTTTCCTTTTCTTCTCCATTCTGAGTCTATAAATTCCTTCCTCCACCTCACTACAGTCTGAATCAGAATCTATTTGCTCGCAATGGGTTGTTGTGGATTTTTCCACATCAGGATGGCTTGCGGCCTTGTTAATTTTCTTCATGGCTGCTGCTGAGGATTTGGTAGCTTCCACTGAAAAAGCTTCTTCTATGGCCTCCTTAAGCGTGATCTTAGGTTTCATTAATAATTTGCTCTGCAAAACCTTATCTTTTAGGCCTAGAACAAATCGATCGTGCATGGCCTCTGCAAAGTTGATAAACTCACATGCACCCCCAATGTCCCTTAAACTTGCTATGAAGTCATTAACGTTTTCGCTTTCCCCTTGATCCCGACAGTAGAATTCGTGTCTCTTAATGAGGCACAATACTTGTGGCGCGTAATGAGCTCTTAATAACTTTTCTAAGTCGGGCCAGTCCATTACCTTCACATCTGCAGCTCCCGGCCAATGTCTTCGCCATCTTGAAAACGGCCGGACCGCAGTGGGTGAGAAAGACCGCCCTCTTCCGCTTGTCCGAAATGTCGGCGAGATCGTTTCCCTCCAAATACATTTGGAAACTATCTGCATATGAGTCCCAGTCTTCTGCCGTCGGATCGAATGGGGCTGGGGGGGTGTTCAGCGCAGCCATCTCTCTCAGCTTGTTCTCTGCGTTGTCTTCTCTTCGGGAAGGATCCCACCTTCATTGTTAAATTTCCATGAAGAGTCAGACCCGGAGTGCTTCAGTGAAGAGTTTATTAGTGACTACAGCTCATAACAGACTCGATTTGGCTGGGCTGCGGCTGCTACTTATAGCCAGCAGCCGCAGTTGCCAGCCAATCAGAGTGCAGGGTTTTCCCACACTTTTTAAACCAATCATATTTGACATTTTATAAGAACAATTCAAACTAAAACAATAACATTCAAACCTACATACATAACAGAATCAATAGCAGCTTTGCAGATAATCTGTGTAGAAGGCTGAATATGCTCCTTTCACAAAATGATCATCGGATGGTAGAGCTACAAAAGTGAAGACAAGCCATAAGGGCTGAAGTGCCTCCAATTACGGAGGTGTGAGGAATGAAATTAGCCAGAAATTAGTCTACCACCATTGGAGAATTCTGACTGAGTGTTATTGGCTACTGATTTGTTGTTACCCACTCATCCGTGAGGTGACCAGAAATTACACACAAATGTTGACATCCTATTGATAAGCCCTGTCCTGGTCTCATTTCTGTTCCCACCCAGTGTCTATCTCCCCAACATCCTTGCAAGACAATAGATGATAAATGTCGAATTGATTTTATATATGTTAAGGCATTGTTTCTTAATGTTGCCAACTTGAAACTGTGTGGACTTCAATTCCCAGAATTCCCCAACCAGACATGCTGGTTGAAGAATTCTGGGAGTTGAAGGTCACACTCTTTCCAGCTGCCAAGGTTAGGAAAGATCATGTACAGCTATGGCTCACAAACTGTTTGCATCTTCAGTAAAACTCACTTAACAACTGCCTTACTTACCAATGGAAAATCTGGTCCCAATCATAGTCATAAGTGGAGGACTATCTGTATGGCTGCATTATGGCTTAATGCATCCATTTTTGTTTGTTTTTAAAATGTGAAAAAACAATCACAGCAAACTTTCAGCTACTTGTTCCTCGATATATTCAAGAACTACATGAATGATAGGATTAGGGATTGTTCAGCCTTGTGTTATAGCAAGAGAAGGACATAGGCAAATGAGGTTTGGGGCCTTCCCTATTGCTTTGAGTTTCGTTTCTAAATAAAAACAACTTTAGACTACAACATTTTAAAAGTATTTCCATTGTGTTTTCTGCCAGTTGCTGCCCTCACATTCATCTTAAATCCTACTTGTAGTGATGTCTGAAGAAAGGCAGATTTTGTCCTGTACATAGCTATGGCCTAAACTAAGCTCTGCACAATTTTTATTTAATTGGAAATTCTTTCTTTCAATTAATATTCTGTTGCTTGACACCACTTTGTGTCCTTAAAGTAGTCGTGGTGGCGCAGTGGTTAGAATGCAGTATTGCAGGCTAATTCTTCTCACTTCCAGCAGTTTGATTCTCACCAGGCTCAAGGTTGACTCCTTCCGAGATTGGTAAAATGAGGACCCAGATTGTTGGGGGCAATAGGCTGATTCTGCAAACCACTTGGGGCTGTAAAGCACTGTGAAGTGTTATATAAGTCTAAGTGCTATTGCTATATAATTTTAAATTATCTTCCTATTGCTATAAAAGCTATATTGTGCTGTTTTTGCACATGATGCATCCTGAACATGTGCTGTGTGTCTTTTAAACATTGCTGAGTTCGTTTAAACACACCCACCTCTCTCCAATATCTGGAGGTTGAAAATAAGGGTCCAGATTGAGATGGGACAAATTCTGGGATGCCAATCAGTGTCCATTGTGGAGGGGTCCTATCTTCCATATTCTAAATCAGGTGACTTCACAGCTTCATGTATCTGTAGATAATTGTGAGAAGGGCCATAACCGTATCACAAAATTAAAAACAAAAAGTTAATGTTGGCCTTGCTTGTGATTGAATATATATTAGAAGCAGCTGCTATTTCCCAAGAATGAGTTATCTCTAGGCATACTTTTTTTATAGTTAACAAGAAAAGGGAAATGACACAGCCGTGATCAGCCAAAACATTTAATGAGTAACAGTTCATCCTTGGAGCAATAGCATAATATATAAAATAAGCTGGGGATCCTGACCTTTTTGGTTTTGGAGAATTTGGGTGGACTATTTATTCATTCATTTATTTATTTTATTAGACTTGTATGCTGCCCGCTCTCCCTAAGGACTCAACAATAACAATATAAAATCCATACAAATTTACAATAAAAAAGAATTAAACTAATTACAAGCCTAAACATTAAAAGTCAATTAAAATTTAAAACCCCCTAAAAACAAACCCACCCCCCTTAGTTAGTCCAGACCAGCCTGTTCAAAGAGCCAGGTCTTAAGGTCACAGCGGAAGGAGCAGAGATCGGGGGCCAAACGAAGGCCCAAGGGAAGTTGGTTCCAAAGGGTGGGTGCTCCCACAGAGAAGGCCCTACCCCTGGGCACCGCCAACTGACAGTGTCTGGTCGATGGTATCCCAAGGAGACCCTGTCTGTGGAAGCGTACCAGGCGATCGGAGTGCGATGCAGGCAGGAGACACTCCCGCAAGTACCCCGGACCCAAGCCATGTAGGACTTTATAAGTTGTCACCAACACCATGAATCTCACCTGGAAGGCAACCGGCAACCAATGCAGGTCGCGCAGGAGGGGTGTAATATGGGAGTATCAGGACACCCCCATCACAACCCGCGCGGCCGCATTTTGCACCAGCTGCAACCTCCGGGTAGTCCGCAAGGGAAGTCCCATGTAGAGAGCATTGCAGTAGTCGAGTCAGGAGGTGACGAGTGCATGAGTGACTGTCTGTAGGGCATCTCAGCTCAGGTAGGGGCACAACTGGCAAACCAGTAGCACCTGGGCAAATCCCCCCCTGGACACAGCTCCCACCTGCTCCTCCAAACTAAGCTGTGCATCCAGGACAACCAGGTTGCGCACCCTCTCCACGGGGGCAACACCTCTCCCCCCATGACCAAAGGTGGTATATCCTGAGTAATCCGAGATGCCGGTACGTACAGCCACTCAGTCTTGGCCGGGTTGAGTTGGAGCCTGTTCCTCCCCATCCAGATCCGCACCGCCTCCAAAAAATGGGACATCACGGGGAGGGCATCACTAATGTGGCCCAGGGTGGAGATGTACAGCTGGGTATCATCCGCATATTGGTGATACCTCACCCCGAAATCACGGATGATCTCACCCAGCGGCTTCATATAGATGTTGAACAGGAGAGGCGAGAGGACCAAACCCTGGGGCACCCCACAAGTGAGGGGCCTCAGGCTCGACCTCTGCCCTCCTGCCAACACTGATTGCGAGCGGCCTGAGAGGTAGGAGGAGAACCACCATAAAATGGTGCCTCCCACTCCCAACCCCTCGAGCCGCTGCAATAGGATATCATAGTCGATGGTATCGAAAGCCACCGAGAGGTCTAATAGGACTAGGACAGAGGAAAAACCCCTGTCCCGAGCCCTTCAGATCATCAATCAATGCAACCAATGCCATCTCCGTGCTATGTACTCCAGGTCAGCTTCCTCCAGGAACATCGGTAGCTGGAACCACCAGCTAACCTTGGTTAAATATTTGGTCATGATTCAAGGTATTAGTGACAACATATAAAGTCCTACATGGCTTGGGTCAGAGGCATTTATTTGTGGGAATGCCTCCTGCCAGCATCACATTCCGATCACCCTATATGCTCCCACAGGCAGGGCCTCCTTGGGGTACCGTCGGCCAGACATTGTCGGCTGGTGGTGCCCAGGGGTAGGGCCTTCTCTGTGGGAGCACCCACCCTGTGGAACCAGCTCCCCTTGGGCCTTCGTTTGGCCCCTGATCTCCGCTCCTTCCACCAGGACCTGAAGACCTGGCTCATTCAGCAGGCTGGCCTGGACCGAACCAAGGGGGTGTTCTTTTTTAAAGTAATTTTAATTAGTTTTTAGTGTATTATTGGGCTTGTACTATTTAATTATTTTTAAGTAAATTATTGTATTGTGTTTTAGGTTGTGAACCACCCTGAGTCCTTAGGGAGAGAGGGCGGCATACGAGTCTAATAAATTATTATTATTATTATTAAATATGTGCAGCAGTGGCTTTGTTTCTATCTTTAAAGAAAGGGGAAACTTAAAGTGTGCCAAACATTGGATGAAAGATGCAATTCTGACAGTATGTGATTGAGAACTTACACTTGGAGAATAAGCAGCAATGTAAAAATTAACAGTATATATTCACAATAGAAGTTTAACCAAATTTAAATGAGAAAAAATTTAAATTTAAAGAAAAAATTTAACGATTGCAACATCCACATGGTCATATGATCAAAATTCAGACACTTCTGAACACAACTGCCTCATTTTTATGATGGTTACAGCGTCCCGGGGTCATGTGATCACCTTTTGCACAGAGGTGGTATTCAGCAGGTTCTGACCAGTTCTGGAGAACTGGTAGTAGAAATTATGAGTAGTTCAGAGAACCGGCAAATACCACCTCTGACTGTAACCTATTCTCAAATAAACAATTTGGTTTCAGAAAAAAACTATCCTGTAATCTGCAACTCTTACACTGCAAAACATATGGACCACACAACTCGATCAGGGCAAAGCAATCTACATTGACTTCTGTAAAGCCTTCGATTCAGTGGTACACGACAAGCTACTACTAAAACTAAGATCTAATGTCATCTCTGGACAACTGCACAACTGGATAGAAGCATTTCTGTCAAACAGACAACAAATGGTCAAAATTGGGAGCGTCCTATCAAATTCTGTACCTGTCAACAGTGGTGTCCCCCAAGGCAGTGTTCTAGGACCTACTCTCTTCATACTCTACATAAATGACCTCTGATCATATTAAGAGCAACTGCGTTCTCTTTGTTGATGATGTAAAGCTATTCAATACCACAGACAATACTGCTACCCTTCAAAAAGACCTCGACTATGTATCAGAATGGTCAAACAAATGGCAACTTCAAATCTCAACAAATAAATGCTTGGTCTTACATATTGGCAAAAAAAATCAGAAAATAAAATACAAGCTGAATAGTCAAGACCTTGTTGATGATCCAAACTCCTTCAAGGACCTTGGAATACTCATCTCTAATGATCTAAGTGCTAGAGCCCACTGTAACTACATACTAAGAGTTGCTCTAACTAGGGCATCACATTTGCTAGACCAATACTTGAGTATCTGCAGTTGAGAAAGTCCAGAAATATTTGTTCTCCAACTTGTTGCAGAATACCTTATACCACCAGACTTGAAATTCTAGACCTAGAAAACCTAGAACTATGTCACCTTCGGTCCGATCTTAGTATATAAAATCATACATTGCAATGTCCTACCTGTCAATGAATACTTCAGCTTCAACCATAACAATACAAGAGCACACAATAGATACAAACTCAAGGTTAACCGCACCAATCTTGATTGCAGGAAATACGACTTCAGCAACAGAGTGGTCAATGTCTGGAATACTCTACCTGACTCCTCTTTAGGGCAATTGCATAACATAAGCAGGGGATCCTGACCTTTTTGGTTTTTGAGAATTTGGGTGAATGCCTAACCTTTGGTCTAATATATGTAGCAATAGCTTTTGCCACTGTTTTTAAAGAAGGGTAAACTTAAATTTCACTCAACAATGGAAGAAAGATACAATTTGACAGTATCTGATATGGGAGCTTAAACCTGGAGAATAAGCAGCAATGGCAAAATTAGCAATATATGTTCAAAACAGAAGTTTAATCAAATTTAAATAAGAAAAATTCTAGTACACACAATACATCATGCAGCATGGGAAATATAATTAATTAAAGCATGGAATTTAAATATCTGCAAACACTGTAAATCAGCAGATGTATAAGGGAGAAAAGTTGGAAACCCAATCATTATTTTTCTTTTTGCTTTTCTTTTTTGGGGGAAGGTATTTAATTTGCTTTGCTTATCTACATCTTCCTTTTATTAACATGTAAACAAAATCTTAAGTAACAATACAATGAGGACTGTAATACTAAGTAAACAGCTCAAGATTGAAATTTTTATCATACAATAAATATTTTGATGTAATCTGCAGCAGATTTTTCTTTTAATATTATATTTAGTTTTTTTAAAAAAACAAATAATTTTATGCTTGTAATAGTAACATCCTAAATCATAATTGATAGTTATAAAACACTTGTTTTTTCTTTATTTCCAATGGTCTAAGTTAAGTAAATAACAGAGCATGAATAAGTTTCAATTAAACATCACTGCATTGTATTAAAATGCACAAAAGCATAATAAAAAAACTTGAAAACACAAATAGTTTACTTCTATGAAATTAACATACAGATGGTATTCGATTTACAATCTTTCATTTAGTGACTGATTGAAGTTACAATGGCACTGAAAAACTGACTTTTTTACAAACTGTTGTAACATCTACATGGTCATATGATCAAAATTTGGATGCTTGGCAACTGACTCATATTTATGACTGTTGCCATGTCCCTTTTGCGACCTTCTGACAAGCAAAGTCAATGGGGGAAAGCCAGATTCACTTAACAACTGTGTTATTAACTGAACTGCAGCAATTCACTTCACAACTCTGGTCATAAAATGGGACAAAACTCACTTAACAACTGTCTCATTTTGCAACAGAAATTTTGGGCTCAGTTGTGGTTGTAAGTCAACTAACTGTATTTAGTGGCTTCCAATTATAAGATGCTAATTGTTTTATCTATATTTTTTCAAATTACAACCAATAAGAAATCCTGAGCACATTTTTCCAAGACTTAGCTAAATCTATGTTTTTCTGCTGCAACCTGAGATTTTTTTTTAATGAGATACTTGATTCTGATTGATTCTAAATAAAGCAAAGGTCATTGTGGATGATGAAACTCTCAAAGAAAAGAAAATAAATTTTTGGTTTGTTGGTTGTTTGGATGGAAACTTAAAATCCTTGGGGTGCTGCCCAGGCAGATTTTATTAATGAGTTCCAAGAGTAGGAAAATATTTGGGGCTTTTTCATTTGAAAAAGAAAGTATAACTGATGCCTAGTTCCTCAAACTTTGCAATCTCCCTTAGGGACAACAGCTGTGATATTGTGAAAGCATCCAATAACTTGCACCTATGATTTTGTCATCTTTAAACAGAAAAATGCCAGTTTTCCATTCTGTATCTGATAGTTCCCTCAAAGGTCACTTGGTACAAGCCATGGATAAAGGTAACCCTGGATAAAACAGGGATTGGAGGCTTGTGCCCTGTTGCTTTCATGACTTGAACCTGACTCCTTCCAGATGGCTTAGACCAGGGCTGTCAAACTCGATTTCATTGAGGGCTGCATCAGTATTTGACTGTATTTGACTGTGGGGGGGCAGGGTGGGGGGCATGGCCAGCATGACATCACTTGTGTTGGGGGGCGCCTGTGGTGGCCCGAGCATTCTGCCAGCGAAAACGGGCTCCCAAGCTCTGTTTTTGCCTGTGATGGCCTCCTGCTAGATCCGTCCATGGAGGAGAAGTTGTAGAACATATTGTAGAATTTGTGTTAATGTTTTAAGTTTAGTCTTAGGCCTCAGATCATCAAAATCCTAAAACCTGAGAAGATACAAAATGACAATGTAATTATCAAGGTGTAAAATAGCAGGAAGTCGTAGGTTCAATCCCCAGCATCTTCAAACAGAGCTAGCAAAATCCTGGAATTGTAAATTGTAAGAAACAAAGCTCTAACTGAGAAAGTGCGAAAAAGTCCAATGTGAAACAAGAATAATTTATTTCCTATGTTTTTAACTTCCTTTCTTTTTTTAGAAGTTCTGTATTCTTTTATTCATTGTGTTCTGCTAATTAACTTGAATATTCCAAGTGCAAGACAAAAACTGGATTTTAAAAAAGTTATGACAGTTCTCTAGAAAAAGCAAAAGTTTTATCTTAAATAAATTAAATTTTGCCTCCAAGTCAACGCACAATGATCTAAAATATGAAAGAAACAAAAAGAAAGAATTCATAAATTTTTATTTTTTTTTAAATGATGGGAGATGACTTCTTTATACTTTCCTACCCCAAAAAGATACTCCTTTTTATTCCTTAACATTCTCCACTCCCAATCTCTGTAGAGGAGATTGAATCTGCTCCAACACATTAAACCTACTTTTAAATTGTTTGACACTATAGACAAAAATGAGGTTTTTCTCTCCCATTGTAGAATCATTACTGTATGGGACAAACCAAGGAGGTGCAAAGATCTCTGTTGACATATCTTTCTCTTCTATGGCAAGGATTATTGCTTTCTCTCTCTATAATCCTCTTTTAATGACCCAATAATCCCTTGCGGGGTGGAGTCTGGGCAACTGAATCGAGCTGTTTACTGGCCAGTTGCCCTTCCTGTCATCAATGTGGAGGTTTTTTTCAGCAGATATATTCTCAGTGTGCCCAGAGAGAGAAATATCAGGATCGAACTCAGAGCCTCATGAAATGAGAGCTTCACCTCTAGGTGTGTGTGTGTGTGTGTGTGTGTGTGTGTGTGTGTGTAATGCATTTGACGCCTCCTCCAGGCCCAGCTTGGTCATCTCCTACAATTGCTACACTTGTTCTCCAAAGAGGTACTTGCATAGATTTCAGTCTGCCTTCATATCTTGCCTTTTTCTCCAAGGATTGCACCCTCTTTTGAACTAAAAGGAAGACTAAATAATGTGCTAAAACCAACTCCCAAAAATAAACAGTTCCACAACAGCAACAAGGAAAAGTGGACAGGGTCAGGACAAAACACAAATTTGATCTCATTGAAATGCACAAGGGTTTCAAAATACATTAAATACGGCCTGTGTGACTATTTAGCAGTCATTTAATGATTTTTCCTTCTGTTTCCTAAAGATATATCTCTCTGCTGCTGTTTTGGGAAAGGCTACACCCCAACTTTATAGGGGAACTTACATAGTCCTGGCATTTTAGGTTGTACACACTCCTGTGGTATACTTTGGTCATTGATTTATATAAGTGGCAAGATTTGTTTTTTGGCAAGATGAGAGGAGATGACGCTACCCTTATATTGGCATTCCAGTAAATAACCTGAGCAAGTTAAATAAATAGGAGTCTCTCTCTGTCTCTATTTATCTGTCTAGATATCTAGACATCATTTGCCTTTTTAATGCAGTGTGTATGCACCCTTCAGGATAGACCACATAGTCTCATGTTTTAGAAAAAAAATCCAATCAATGTATCAACTTTTCCATTATAAGGTGTAATAGAAAATATAGTTTACAGTCTCTTCAGATCTTCTCCAGAATTCTTGTTCTGGTGTTTTGGATTTAATTCAAATTGTATGTATGTATCAAGAAAGATTGCCTAATTCTTCAGTAATTGAATTCAGTCTGCTCAGAGACACGGTGCTACCAACTGATTCAAAACATCTCTGTTAAATCCATCTACCTCTTACCTTCTGAGTTTTATCATCTCCTTTTCTTTTTAAAATTATCTTTATTTGGTGTAACAAAACAATATTTAATCTTCAAATGAAGAATCTAAAAAAATAAATGTACAAACTGAAGATGCAAACTAAGCAGGAAAAACACTCCTATCTAATATTTTATACTTATCAATAGTCACTTCTTTACCAATAAATTCACTCCTATAATATAAACACTATTATTGTAAGATATCACAAAATACCTGCTATAATAATTCATATTGCTGTATCCTTTGGTAGAAATCCTGCCTTTTCAGAAACAGATACATCATACATTTCCAACAACTATTCCTGGATATCTGAAATAATATCATTTTTTTCCAATTTCTTAATATAATTCATTTTTGCCACTCCTATTGTTTGATACAACCACAATTGCTGATAAAGTCAAATTCCAAAGCTTTAGTATATAATTCAACATTACATTAACATCTATAATTTTTTTCATTTTCCCCATAAATCTCCTGATGTAAATTAATACATATTACCAAAAAAATTCTACAGTAAATAATCACATGAGCATACTATGTGTATTCTCTCTTCTTTCCTTCCTACAGGCAGACAATAATGGTGTGATTTCCTTTGGTATGACACTTTCCTAATTTGGACTTATTCCTGATCGTTTACACTTAAAGGACATATGATCCCTTATTGCCCCATTTTGGGGTGTTGTCTGCGCTCCTATAAGGGAAGAAATTTGGAGGCAGACATAGGACTTCAACTTTCTTAGGCATTGTACTGCAAAACATCATTCCATTCCTTTCTGAGATCCCTTTTGTTAAGTTTGCATAGAGAAACAAGACGCGGAGTGCTTCAGCTCTTATTTATTGTAACTTTCAGCTCAGAATGGACCTGAATGGCTCAGCCGCGGCAGCTATTTATAGCCGGCTGCCGCGGCTGCCAGCCAATCAGAGTGCAGGGTTTTCCCACACTTTTACAACCAATGATTTCAAACACTTTACTTCAATAACCAATCATTTCAAACTCTGCATACATAACACCCTTCCCCACTAGGTTTGGTCCATACTCAAACCCCATCTATCTAATATACTCTTGTAAATAGGTGGGGCTCTTACGGGTATGTTGAGACCTGCGTAGTTCAGGTGTTTTGGGAATGTCACCTTGTGAGGAAGGAAATGTATCTGCCAACATTCCCTTATTAGGATTTCTTGTACTGGTAGAACCTGTTTGGTTACTACAACCTGGTCTCTCCTCCCAATCTATTTCCAACCCAGTGTTATCCTCTAAGTCTGGTAATGATGTGCAATCCTCCATTTGTAAAAATGGTTGTTGGGACTGTGACAGGGTTTGGGATGGTTCCTGTTGTGTTAGCTCGTTATACATGGGGTTGATTGTTACTTGCTCATTACCTCCATTATCTCCCCTTCCCCCCTAGAAAAGGCTGTGGGGATGAAGTCCAGAGAGGAGCACGGGCGATGCTCCAGAGGCAGTCTGGACCGTAACTGGTCTATGTGCCTACTCCACAAGGCACCATCCTCAGTTTGAACCCTGTAAGACCTGGGGCCTGTAACCTGGGTTATCTCTGCATGAATCCACAATGGGTCACCTACAAGGTTTTTAGCATAAACAAAATCACCCATGGAGAATTGGCGAGTTTTGCTAGTGGAATCTAATGGTGCGTTGGGTGCATAAGTGGGGTGAAGGCGGTCCAGGGTAGACCTGAGTTTTCTACCCATCAAAAGCTTGGCTGGAGTTAAATTAGTGGATGGGTTAGGAGTGATGTGTTGGATACTGAGTAGTTTTTCAACTTTCTCAGTGATGTCCCATGGACCCATTTGTTGGAGCTTCTCTTTAGTGAAGCGCACCATGCATTCAGCCCGGCCATTAGTCGAAGGATGCCCAGGGGCTGTAAGGGCGTGTCTGATACCCTGCTGTGCTAGATATGATTCAAAAAGGTTAGCAGTAAATTGAGGACCATTGTCAGAAACAAGCACATCAGGTAGGCCGTGTGTTACAAAAAGTTTCTTAAGCTGTCTGATAACAGCCTCAGCTGTGGTGGATGACATGGGAATAACCTCTAACCATCTGGAGTATGCATCTACCACAATGAGAAAGGTGTGGCCTCTGGTAGGGCCAGCAAAATCAATATGAATCCTGGACCAGGGGCCCCTAGGACATTCCCATTCCTGTATGGGGGCGATAGGTGGGGCAGGCCTTGTTCCCTGACAATTTGGACAGGATGCAACCCAGTTTTCAACCATTTTGTCTATACCTGGCCACCATACATAACTCCTGGCCAATCCCTTCATTCTGACAATACCCGGGTGACCCTCATGTAACATTTCCAAGACCTCTTTTTGAAGTTTTGCAGGAATAACCACGCTGTTACCCCACAGAATACATCCCCTTAAGACAGATAATTCAGTTTGTCTACATTTGAAAGGTTGGGAACCCTGAGGTAGATCTTGTAGTGGCCAACCTTTTTTAACCCAACCTACAACAGGAGCCAATAAAGTGTCCTTGGCAGTTTCTCTAGCAATTGTAGCAGCATGGACTGGAAGCTTGGCAACAGTCTCTAGAAAAAATGTGTAAGTTGCAGGAGCAGGGTCCTCAGTGCACAAAGGAAGTGGGCAGTGACTCAAAGCATCTGCATGACCAATGTCTTTTCCCGGTCTATGGATGAGTTTATATGAATAAGCAGCAAGAAATTCAGTCCATCTCAGCATTCTTGGTGACAGGATGGTTGGCGTTGGTCTGTCTCCTGCCACAATGCCCAACAGTGGTTTGTGATCTGTGGCAATGGTGAATCTTCTCCCATAGATGTATTCGTGGAGCTTCTTGACTGCTGCTACAAGTGCCAAAGCTTCTTTGTCCAGTTGACTATAGTTCCTCTCTGCTTTAGTCAAAGTGTGAGAGTAAAAAGCAATGGGAGCTTCCCTTCCACTGGGAAGCAAGTGGCTCAGCACCCCCCCACACTCCAAAAGGGGATGCATCACAGGTTAATATTACAGGTAAATTCTCAGAAAACTGTATCAATACACAATCAGAAGTTATTAGTCTCTTGATATTGATAAATGCAGACTCTTCCTTTCTGCCCCAAACCCATGCAGATTTTTTATCCAGTAGTCTATGTAAGGGTTCTGCAATGGTTGCTTTCTGAGGTAGAAATATATGGTAGAAATTAACAAGTCCCAGGAATGCTTGCAAGTCAGTTTTGCATTTTGGTCTGGGGGCTTCTTTGATTGCCTGGACTTTGGCTTCTGTGGGGTGGATGCCCTGTTTATCAATCATATATCCCAAGAATTCTACTTTGTCAGTTCTTAGTGTACACTTTTCTTTTTTTACTTTTAACCCTGCTTTTTTGAACCTGGTCAGGACTTCTCTGAGTTTCTCTTGTAATTGAGTGTCATTTTCAGCAGAAATTAAAACGTCATCAAAATAGGGCACCACCCCAGGTAACCCTTGTAGCATCCTTTCCATAAGGCTTTGAAATATGCTTGGCGCCACACTTACTCCAAATTGTAACCTCTTACATTTGAATGCACCCCGATGGGTTACAATGGTTTGGGCTTCTGCAGTTAAATCATCTACTGTTAACTGTTGGTATGCTTGGGCCAGGTCCAGTTTGGTGAAGACTGTGCCCCCGCCCAGAGAATGTAATAAATGATGAACCACTGGAACCGGATATGTCCTCTGTTGAAGCGCATGGTTCAATGTCCCCTTGTAATCCCCGCAGATTCTCACAGAACCGTCAGCCTTGACTGGCGTGACTATGGGTGTCTCCCATCTGGAGTGGTCTGTGGGCTCTAGTACCCCTTGAGCTATTAACTTATCTAATTGTTCATCTATTTTTTCCTTCAAGGCAAATGGTACCCTCCTGGGTTTTAAACGGATTGGTTGTACCTTGGGATCTAGGCTAAAAGTGATAGGGGTCCCCAAGTATTTGCCTAATCCGTCGCTGAAGACCTCTGGAAACTCAGACTTCAAGGATACTTCCCAATCAGTGTTGCTCACGTGATTGATGCCAGTTACTTCGATGCCCAGCGGATTGAACCACTACAGTCCCAGCAAACTTGGGCGATCTTTACCTATGATGGTCAATGGCAGGCGCTTGGTGTGGCCTTTGAATTTCACGTTGAATTCTCTTGTTCCAACTACTGGAATCTTGTTCCCTTGGTAGTCTTTAAGAGTTAGTGCTTGTTTTTTGAAGTGAGTCTTCTGAATGTCTGGTATCAGTCTTTGAACTGTGTCCCATGACATCATGGACAGGTATGAACCTGAGTCCACTTCCATTTGGCAAGGCCTTCCTTCAATAAATACCTTGACATGCACTTTTCTGTTATTTAGTGAAGAGGAATGACCAATAGTTACTGTTTGATGAGTTTCATTTTTTCCATTTACTTCTGTGCTGTGCCTCATTTTCTCACTGTTGTTGTTTGGCTTGACTTCTCTGTCTTTGTTGTTTGCAACAAACTTCCTTCTGTTGGGTGGAGTTCTGGATGATTAGCAGACTCTTGCAGTGTGCCCTCTTTTTTCACAATGGAGACAAATGGCTTCCAGGAATTTGCATTCAGTGCGGGGTGGGTTCCCCCACAACCTATGCAGTGGAAATCTCACCTCTTTCTTCCCAGGTCATTTCATTTCCGCTCCATTCTGAGTCTGTTAATTCCTTCTTCTTCTCCACTATACTCTGACTTGGATTGAAGTTCATCAAATGAGTTGTGGTGGTCTTTTCACCATCAGAATGGCCTGTAGTCTTGTTCATTTTCCTCATGGCTGCTGCTGAGATTTTGGTGGCTTCTGCTGAAGATGTTTCTTCTATGGCTTCTTTCAGCGTAATTTTGGGTTTCATCAGTAATTTGCTCTGCAAGACCTTGTCTTTGAGGCCCAATACAAAACGATCGCGCATGGCCTCCTCTAAACTGCTGAATTCACATGCCCCCCCAATGCTCCTTAAACTTGCCACAAAGTCATTGATGCTTTCGTCTTCTCCCTGATCGCGGCGATAAAACTCATGTCTCCTAATGAGGCACGATACTTGGGGCGTGTAGTGTGCCCTTAAAAGTCTCTCCAGATCAGACCATGCCATTACCTTCATGTCTGCTGAGCCAGCCAATGCCTTCGCCATCTTGAAAACTGCAGGACCGCAATAAGTGAGAAAAACCGCTCTCTTCCACTGCTCAGAAATGGCGGCCAGATCGTTTCCCTCCAAATACATCTGAAACCGATCCGCATATGACTCCCAGTCTTCATTCTTCGGGTCGAATGGGGCTGAGGGGGTGTTCAGTGCAGCCATCTCGCTCTTCTTCATTCCACGTTGTCTTCTCTTTGGGGAAATCCCACCTTCGTTGCCAGTGTTATGTTTGCATAGAGAGACGAGATGCGGAGTGCTTCAGCTCTTATTTATTGTGACTTCAGCTCAGAACAGACTCGAATGGCTCAGTTGCGGCAGCTATTTATAGCCGGCTGCCGCAGCTGCCAGCCAATCAGAGTGCAGGGTTTTCCCACACTTTTACAACCAATGATTTCAAACACTTTACAACAACAACCAATCATTTCAAACTCTGCATACATAACACAAATGGCGTCCAAGAACTTGCATTCAGTGCAGGGGTGGTTTCCCCCACAACCTATGCAATGGAAACCTCGCCTTTTTTTTCCAAGTTGTTCCGTTTCTGCTCCATTCTGAGTCTGCTAATCTCTTCTTCCTCTCCGCTGTATTCTGACCCAGATTCAAGCTCATCAAAATGTGTAGTGGTGGTCTTTTCACCCTCAGAATGGGACGATGTTTTGCTCATCTTCCTCATTGTGGCAGCTGAGTTCTTTGTAGCTTCTGCTGAGATTGCTTCATCGATGGCTTCCTTCAGCGTAATTTTTGGTTTCATGAGTAATTTGCTCTGTAAAACTTTGTCTTTCAGGCCTAATACAAAACGATCACGCATGGCCTCCTCTATCACGCTGAATTCGCAGGCACCCCCAATATTCCTTAGACTTGCCATGAAGTCATTGATGCTTTCATCATCACCCTGATCGCGGCGGTAAAACTCATGTCTTCTATTGAGGCACGATACTTGGGGCATGTAGTGTGCCCTCAAGAGTCTCTCCAGGTCAGCCCATGCCATTACCTTCACATCTGCTGGAGCTGCCAATGCCTTGGCCATCTTGAATACTGCTGCCGAAAAATAGCTCAGAAATCGAAGCCAGGTCGTTTGCTTCTAAAAACATCTGAAAATGATCTGCATACGACTCCCAGTCTTCGTTCTTCGGATGCTTGTTCAGCACAGCCATGGGGAAATCCCACCTTCATCGCCAGTGTTAAGTTTGCATAGAGGGACAAGACGCGGAGTGCTTCAGCTCTTATTTATTGTGACTTTCAGCTCAGAACAGACCCGAATGGCTCAGCCGTGGCAGCTATTGATAGCCGGCTGCCGCGGCTGCCAGTCAATCAGAGTGCAGGGTTTTCCCACACTTTTACAACCAATGATTTCAAACACTCTACTTCAATAACCAATCATTTCAAACTCTGCATACATAACACCTTTCACAGCTACCTGGGCCTTTATTTGTACTTGAGACAACGTGGCCTATTGTGGGTCAAAATAAAAAAAGATAGGTCTCTTTATCGCCTTGGCATATTTAACAAGGTCAGTGAAAGATTTAGCTGCATTTGCACAACATGTTAAATTTGGTTAACAATAACCATGGCTAGTTAGTTTTTTGTGACTTAATCCATTGGGAAAATCACAGCTCTTTAGTTAGTTTGTGGTTCAATGTAATGTGCAAACCTTTACACCAGGTTGGGGACAGATTGTCATGAAGAAAATCTAGCTCTTCAAAGTCTACATTGATTTGATGGCAGATAACAAAACAATTGGAGCGTGCAAACTTTGAAATGGGTTAATTCTGTAGGAGATGACCAAGGTGAACCTGAGGGCGGGGTCAAATGCATTATCAGTATCAAGTCTCTGCGCTCCTTCCTCTCCTGTAAGAGACTTAAGTCCAGCCCCTCTTGAAATCTGTTGACTCTTATCTGGCACCAATTTGCCTTGATCATTACTACGTCAGATTCTTATATATAAATAACATGAAATTAATTTATAGTACGTTTGAACTCCATCCTGTTTTTTGACTTTTGCACCTGACAAATTCAGTAACCAAATCATGTGTGCTGTATCTAAATCCAGACACAGCCTTGTACCCTGTTCTTTTTAAATGTTCTCCTAGATCAGGGGTGTCAATCTCAAGGCCTGTGGGCCAGATCCAGCCCACGGGCTGCTTAAATCTGGCCTGCAGGGCTGGCTTGGAAATAGCAAAGGACCATCCCATGGTGCGTCTGGTAGGACAAAAGGGGGTGCAAAGGGCCCATGCACACACACACACACACTTCATTTTGGCCAGCAAAGTGCTGCAGGAGGCTGCTGAAAATGAGGCATGGGGGGGGCTGGCAAAGTGCTGCAGGAGGCGTCCGTCCCGTCTTCTCCACCCTGTCCAGCCCATGGAGGAGAAATACAATGCTGATCCGGCCCACGAAGAAATCCAGTTTGACACCCCTGTCCTAGATACTCCATATGAAGAAAGAGAAAGAGAAGGGATGATTTGCCTAAGCATACACCTGGCAGGATGAAAATGTTCATTTTACTCAGTTTGACCTGGAAAAATATCTGGGCATTCCTGATTTGCTAGGAGGGGAAAGAGTGCAGATCGATTCCAAAGTGGAACAGATACTGATCTGAGGTAATCTCCCATCTCTCACTGGCAACAAGTAATGAAGCCCTCTGTATGCTTAGAGGTGCAATTTTCATTTTTCATAATGAAGTGGTAGCATTATAAAAGAACCTCCAAAACTAAATTGCTGAGGATCCATCTCTTAAATTAAACCCAAGAGATTCTTTTACTCAGGCTACTTGGGGGAAGAAACATTTGTTTGTGTACAGTCTCCTGAACACATTTGCCAATATACTGCAGACTCATTGCCCTATATAAAAGTAAACAGCTACAGTCTCCCTTTTGCTCTTGCTGCAGGTCAATACTTTCCAGGATGTTTTGACCACTGATGGAGAACTATAGTTGGTCATGTTCAACTCTGCAGATATTCAGTGAACCTGGAATCCCAGCTCAGGTAGGTCTGGGGAAGCTCTAAATCAGAAGGTCCAGTTTGATTTACAAAACGTATTGTTTTCTCCCAAAATCAATCAATATTAATAATAAAAATATTTTACTCTTATATAAAATTATTTATTAAAAATAAAAATAATATTAATAATAAAAGGCAAGACAAGAAACAATAGATGGAAACTAATCAAGGAGAAACTTCCTAACAGTGAGAACAATGAACCAGTGGAACAGCTGGTCTTCAGAAGTTGTGGGTGCTTCATCACTGAAGGCTTTTAAGAAGAGACTGGACAGCCACTTGTCTGCAATGGTACAGGGTCTTCTGCTTGAGCAAGGGGTTGGATTAGATGACCTCCAAGGTCCCTTCCAGCTCTATTCTGATTAATATGTGTAATTTTAGATCAGTGTTTCTCAACCTTGGCAACTTTAAGATGGGTAGGCGTCAACTCCCAGAATTCCCTTGCTAGTTGTGACATTTACGGCTTAGAATTTAGACATTGGTGCATGGTAGCAAAACTTGCTGAGTGCTCTAGTGTGCATTAATTCCTCATTTTACTTTCTTGGAGTACTTTTGTTAAGGTCTCCCTCAGAAAGACGTATGGTTCTTTTTGCTCTGTAATTAATTTTATCTCATGACTTTTTCTCTGCAACTATCCCCAATATTGAAGCAAGTAGAAACCAAAGTCCATCCAGTGCCACAGGAAGCTTCTGCCTCGATGCATATTGTCCCCTGGTTGACTTAACAGTGGAAGACCATGGTCCTCAATCATCATTCCCAAGTGATGCGTGTGAGAAGAGTTGTGTTGTGGCAAACTACTTGTGTCAGAAGCACTGAGGTGCTTCCAGGTTGAAAGGATTAGCCGGTGGCATCATTGTTGCCCAGAGGCAGAGGTGGTATTCAGCAGGTTCTGATCAATTCTGGAGAACTAGTAGTGGAAATTTTGAGTGGTTTGGAGAACCGGCAAATACCACCTCTGAATGGCCATGCCCCCATCTATTCTCTGCCTCCCAAGTCCCAGCTGATTGGCTGGGTCTTCTTTTGTTGCCCTGCACAAGAGAATGGAGCTGGAAAGCAGGTTAGTGGGGTGGGGCGGGGAGGGGATTTTGCAGTAACCTTTCCCCAGGAGTGAGGAGGGAATGGAGATTTTGCAGTATCCTTCTCCTGTCACGCCCACCAAGCTACGCCATGCCCACCAAGCCACACCCACTGAACCGCTAGTAAAAAAAAATTGAATCCCACCACTGCCCAGAGGATATCCAGTTGGGGGCTCCTTTCATATCTCTGGCAGGAGCTAGAGTAAATGATGGGAAAGGAGCTCAAACCTGCCCCATGGTAACACTCGGATCTCAAATGCAGGCTTGCTAACCTCCTACCAAGCATCCTTACCACCTGAGCCACTATGTTCCCTAAGGTGTGCTGTTAGACCCTAGGTAAACAATTCAAGGAGTATTGGATTCTTCATCTGCAAAAATGTCAGAGAATGTCAGTAGGGAAATCATTTCTGGCCAAACACAAATCCATACAGCTGGTAATCAGCTGGCATTTTTCACACCAGTGAGCCCCAGACCTGACCTGACATGTAATGTGATTGATATTTATAAGAATCTTGAATTTCAATCCCCTCTCCAAAACGAGAATTGATTACTAGTTGCAGTCATTGACTACCCTGTATATGCAAGAGCTGAGGATTCTAAATCTTAGGAACATTGAAGAGAACGTCATGAAGATCACGAGATGCTATGGTTGTTTCATATTCCACAGGGTGGCAGCCTTGGACATCATTTTCCACACTATACTTCTCAAAATGTCCCTCTAAGAACTTTTGCATTTGGTGGCTCCACTGTTTAAATAATAATATTTGATTCCCTCCCTTCTAGGAATACCCGGTGACACAACCTCCTTTTGCAATAGGGGCTCACTGATTCCCATTGAAGAGAAAACTAGAATTACAGAAACATCATCAGTACGTGAAGCCTTGTGGGTTTTTCCCATAGAACTTAATGGGAATTATGTGGGCAGAGAAGTAGGGAATGAAAAGAATGCAAAAAGATCTTTGCAAGCTAACAATGATGCAGTGCAACGAATACCTGGACATGCCAATTGTTTCAACAGGGAGCTGAAAACACTCTTGTTTTCATTCCATAAACTATTGTCACACAGAAATGTTAGATGTCTTTGTTTTCGGAAGAACAGAATGAAACAATCTGAACATTTAACCTTGATTCCTAATGTAATTCTCAAACAGGACCTAATAGTATTTACTGCTCTGTCAGGATACTTAAACTTAACTTTTGAACATCCTGTCATGGCTGCATGGCAAAAATAATAACAATACTGAATGGAGTCAGAAGAAAAACTAAAAATGTCATTTATTTCTTTAAATTATATTGAAATGTAGACAATAAGGGAAATGACCTTGACAGAAATACACAAGAACTATTAGAATTTTTAACTCACATAACAGATGCCTCCTTAGGGCTCAATTGTGGTCTTACATTGAGAACTCCTGTATCCCAAGACCACCAGGTAATTTACAGTCTGAAGGAGGAATAGAATTTACATTTCCTCATTCTTAATCCAATACCTTCACCAATATACCTCTGGATCTCAATTGACCCCAATAGGTGGACCAGTTTAGAAAATTACATCCGCAAGGAGGTTAAGACTATGCTTTATTGAAGCAAGCTATTATAGGTAGTCCTTGCCTTACTTATTAAGAGTCATGGTGGTGCAGTAGTTACAATGCAGTATTGCGGGCTAATTCTGCCAACTGCCAGCAGTTCGATTCTCACCGGCTCAAGGTTGACTCAGCCTTCCATCCTTCTGAGGTGGGTAAAATGAGAACCCAGATTGTTGTGGGCAACAGGCTGACTCTGTAAACCACTTAGAGCAGGGGTGTCAAACTTAATTTCATTGTGGGCTGCATCAGGGCTGTGGTTGACCTTGGTGTACTGGCCAGGGTGGGGCTGATTGGGTGGGTGTGGCCAAGTGGGTGGGTGTGGCCGACTGGGTGGATGTGGCCGACTGGGTGGGTGTGGCCAGCTTGATGCCATTCCTCAAGCTGCTGGCATGTTTCCTCTTTGCATTGGGTAGACGCGGCCGAAGTGATGCGGGCCAGCCCCTTACATTTTCCAGGACGGCCCCATAGGTTGGATCCAACCACATCACAGGCTGGATCCAGCCCATGGGCCTTGTGTTTGACACCCCTGACTTAGAGGGAGCTGTAAAGCACTGTGAAGTGGTATGTAATTCGAAGTGCTATTGCTAACGCTATTATGACCACAGCTGAACCCAACATTTCTATTGCTAAGTGAGGCAGTTGTTAAATGAGTTTTGCACACTTTGTGACTTTTCTTCAGTGGTTAAGTAAAATAATATAATTGAATGACAATTCCCAATAGTCTTAGATAGTATTGTTGATGATAAAAGATGCTAGGAATTGCAGTTTAGCATCACCTGAAGAGTCCCAAATCCTATAATCCCAGCACATGACCCATGTTGGCACAGTGGTTAGAATGCAATACAGACTGCCGGCTGCCTGCAATTTTGCAGTTCAAATCTCACCAGGCTCATGGTTGACTCAGCCTTCCATCCTTCCTAGGTGGGTAAAATGAGGACCCAAATTGTTGGGGGCAATATGCTGTCTCTTAGAGGGAGCTGTAAAGCACTGTAAAGCAGTAAAATATTGTAAAGCAGTATATAAGTCTAAGTGCTATTGCTATTGCTATATAAGATAAGCACTCCCCAAAGAAGATAATAAACCTTTGCACAATGAAAGCCAGAAGTTGCTCAGATACCATTTTATAGGACCACTGCTCTTATAGCCTACAGCGAATGCCACATTGTTTTAAAAACGAGAGCCTTATCTATGTTTGGCATCATTCATCCATTTATTCATTCATATTGTGATACTTATACACTGTCAAATTTATATCCATCCACAGTAGTCTACAATACGTAAAATCCATAAAATAAAGAACATACCACTACTGCAGCAAAAAGGAAAAAACAAACCCCGCCATCTGATTATTTCTAGAAGTCTTTGAAAAGCAAACATTCTACCACAAAAGAACTTTATCTCGACGTCCTCCAGAACAGGGGTCTCCAACCTTGACAATTTTAAGACTTGTGGACTTCAACTCCCATAATTCCTCAGTTTGCTTTGCTTTGCTTTGCTTTGCTTTGCTTTGCTTTGCTTTGCTTTGCTTTGCTTTGCTTTGCTTTGCTTTGCTTTGCTTTGCTGCTTTCTGAAGAATTCTGGGAGTGGAAGTCCACAAGTCTTAAAGTTGCCAAGGTTGGAGACCCCTGCTCCAGAAGATGCAATGGAGGGTACCATCCAGGTCTGCAGAAACATGATGTTCCTTAGAAGAGGAATATCGGTGGAAATGCAATGTGTTCTTCCCCTCATTCTTCGGATCTTATTGGATTGGAGTGATATGTCCTTCTGGGCTGAGCACACCAAACAGGTTGGTTCTCCAGGAAGCAGGTGGTCCTGCACAGATTTTTAAAAAGTACCAAGATCTTAAGAGCTTGAGAAGTTACAAAACAGCACTTTGAACTGAACTCTGAAGCATATTGGCAATCAGCACAGTGACTGGCAGAGTATACTGCTATTATATGGCACTAACAGCTCTCACCCTTCATAGCTATTACACTGCTGCATTCTGAACATTATTATGGTTTAAGATTATCATCTTACAATTTCTGTCATTAGAAATTCATCCTTGGTTGCTAGGATATTAAAATGCATTAGAAAAAGGAAAGCAGCAAATATCCGTATGCTGTTCTTTCAGAAGTGGTTCCAAGGCTATTTTGCAAAATTGCAAAATCGATTCTAAAAAAAAAAAAAATCAATAAACCTATCAATAAAATTCAGTGGGAATAATTCATCTGATTTCTGCAAGGCATCAAGTAGTAAGTGGACATTTATTAGTAATTCATTAGATTACATTGATATTACCTTTTTAAAAACCTAATATGTTGATGAAAATTTATACAGATTTTGGAACTCAATTGATGATAGCCCTAAAAGTCATGATGGCCAATCAAGAATGAAGACTGATGTCAACCCAACCCAACTATCTGAACTTTGTTGTGTTAGGGCAGGGGTCTGGAGCCGCATGTGGCCCTTTCATCTCTCTGCTGTGGCTCCCTGTCACTGGCTGGTTCCACAATTGATAGGGCTTTCGGTTAGGACAGGTAGAGGAAAAAGGATGCCGTGCTAGGAGGAGACTCTATGGTAGGGGAACCAGACTTCCGGTCATCTCCAGAATTGAATGAGGGATTTCCAGTCACGACCTTTGTGGCTCTTTGAAGGTTGCCAACTCCTGTGTTAGTGGACCAGTTGTGCTGGTCTGTGGGGAAGTGTGCATCATGTAAAACCAAAAGTTTTATTTTTTCTTTTGCATCATTCGTATGCAAATTTAGGTTGAGAGTTCAATTAAATTGCCCCACCTTAATCAAGTAAATCAATTAGAACTCACAACCAGCTAAGATTTCCTCAGTGGTGACGGCCCTATTTAGAAGTAATGATCCTTCTTTAATAGATCAATCCGCAACACTGAGTTGAAACTCATTGGAGAAGACATTCAACAAAGGGACCAGGAAAGTAGCAATTTAATTTTGAGGGCTAAATAACTTGTAAATTTTGGCTTTTTGGTTTGGCTTGCTTACTCGGCACAAACATTATCTATCTGTAATAGGAGAGAATTACAGAAAAAGTTAAGAAAGGAGACTAACATTCTAAGGTAGAGCAATTTCACAGGACAGTAAAAATAAAAACCAAAGCTGAAAAACTGATGTAATCCTATAAAAGATGACTTTGTGCTGCACGATTATTCCACTTATAATTATTGTACATTATTCATCAAGTGGCAACTAGCACTTAATTTGATTAGTATTTCTAATTGTTGGCTGAATGACTGTTAATTTAAGGTTCATTAAACAAGACATTACAAAATAAAAACAAGTTTTGGTCTGTTAGGAAACTTAATTAAGAAATGGCTTATTTAACTCACTGTAGCAGATGCAGCAAACTTAAATTTGACTAGGGAACTGACAAATTCCACCTACATCCATTATATCTGTGTGACCAAGGAAGGCAGTTGATTACCCTACTTAATCTTCTTGCGGTGCAGATCTGGGGGGGGGGAGTACTTTCCACCCTTCCCAGTCTGACCTTCAACTAATTCAGGAACCAAGGCTATATTTTACTTTATGTAAATTTAGATGCAAACTGCACATCACATTTTTCATGGTAAACTCCCCCCTCCCAATCTGCTTTCAGTTATTTTATTAGAAAGGATAAAAGTTAAAGATCCTCTTGAGTCAACACCAGCTGGCCACTTTCTAAAAATGGTTTGCTAATGTTTTCCTCTGGTGCAATTTTTTAAATCCTAGCCTTAGCCTACAATCCTAGGATTTCCTGATATTGTCAATGCAAGTCCAATCCTGCTAAAAAAATTTAAAAAAAAATCAGCCAAGATTGCTGCCTGAATTATACCCAGAGGTGGTATTCAGCAGGTTCTGACCAGTTCTGGAGAACCGGTAGCGGAAATTTTGAGTAGTTTGGAGAACCGGTGGTAACTTTCCCCCAGGAGTGGGAAGGGAATGGAGATTTTGCAGTATCCTTCCCCTGCCACACCCATCAAGCCACGCCCACCAAGCCACACCCACAGAACCAGTAGTAAAAAAATTTAATCCCACCACTGTGTCAGTGTTCTAGCAAACCTCCATTCCAATCAGTAACTCCAAGATAACCATAATCTCAAAAGTACCTTTATTAGAATAGCATCTGGCACATCTGTGAAATCTCGAAACTAAAAGTTTCCCGGACTTCCCACGATGTCCCAAACTACAATCCATCCCCTTTTCTCCCATCATCACATCACATGGACCAATCACAATCTGTCCTAGTGTAAGATCATTTTTCTCTGTTGCACCACACTTAATAACCTTGAACTAAGAAAAGAATTTTATTTTGTCTATTTAGAACTACTCAATTTAAATCACCCCCTCCCACTTTCTTAGACTATGTGGCAGCATGGAATATGGCTTCCAAAGCTGACAGGCGTCCCCCCTTGAGAAGTTCACCTCCTAAAAGAGATAATAAACAAAACACAACCAGGGGTTAATGAGGTGCCCTTAACCCCCTCTCCCCCCTCCAAGGGGACCCTTTAGTTTGTCAGGGAATTTGTTATGGAATTGGTTAATCAATCTATCCGCATGTACATCCCAACTTTTTAGCCACGTAGCCTCTGACAAAGGGTAACCCTTCCATAGTACCAAATATTGTAACCTCCCTCGGTACAATCTACAATCAAGGATTTTCTTAATTTCATAATGTCTCTCACCCTATACGATCAAAGGTTTGGGGGGAGCTGTTGGGATGGGCCTTAGATTAGACCCTACAGCTGGTTTCAATAAACTACTATGGAACACTGGGTGTATTTTCCCCAAGAGTCGGGGAAGACTTAATTGGACTGTGACTGGATTGATTATTTTTGATATAGGGAATGGACCTAAGAATGTAGGGCCCAACTTCCTACTGGGAAGTTTCAATTTGAGATATTTAGTTGACAAAAACACTTTGTCCCCTACTTTAAATGGTGGTTGGAGGGATCTGTGTTTATCTGCTTGCTTTTTATATTCCTCAGCAGCTTCAGTCAAAGCTTTTTTTTTGTATCTTCCCAACCTTTTTTTGGCTGACACACTGATTATACCTTACCACTTTTAAAAGTCCTTGGCCTTCCAAGCATAGAGAGCCTCAGCAGCATTTGCAGATTCCCCATTTGGCAAATTCTGGTCATCTGTGGGGTCTCCATTGAAGTTCCCACATGGTCCACACAACTTCTCTGGAGGAATATCCTTGACTTTCACGGTTACCCCACCATCAGGAGAAAATTGAACTTGTATATCCGAAGCCCAGTTAATCACAATCCCATTCTGTTCCTTGCGTAAAGTCAGACGTTTGGAGATTTTGTACGGCAGATTTACTGACCGTCCATTCACCTAGAAAACATAAAATATTGGGACATAAGAAGCCATTCTGAGCAAAGCCAGGAAGCCATCAGGAATGCAACATGTCCTGCCCCAAAGCCAAAAAATACTGAAAGAAAATATACACATGGCTGGAAAATATGATAAGACAACAAATAGATCTGAAACCTGAGACATTTTTGTTGGGCATGATTCCAGGAAATTACAATAAGAGTAACACATATTTGGTTCTACACATCCTAACAGCAGCTAGGATTGCACATGCACAATGTCAGAAAAATCCAGAAACCTCTGCAGACGATATTATAATAAAAAATAAAATCTGGAATGTGCAGGGATGGATAGATTCACCCTAAAAATTAAAGAAAAAGAAGATTCAGAGTATTTCATAACATGGGAACTATTCTATAAATCAGGGGTCCCCAAACTTGGCAACTTTAAGATTTATGGACTTCAACTCCCAGAATTCTGGGAGATGAAGTCCACAAGTTTAAAGTTGCCAAGTTTGGAGACCTTTGCTATAAATGGTTAAATGACAGATATTGAGGTTAGAGGAGTGGAATTAGGTGAAATATGGTTTATAGAAGAAAGAAAGACAGATGATCAAATATTTCTGACAGTTATATAATTGATACTATAATGGAAGATAATATATGTTATAATATGATTGATGTTATCATATTTGTTTATATATTACTGCATACACACACACACACACACACACACACACGGTGATGATGTTTGCATGTTTGTATATTAATACCTTGGACACCTAGAGAGCACACTGCTCAACATAGAAAGGAAGTATATGAATATTTTTTAAAAAAGGAATATAACATGTGCAATCCTGAAAGTTACGAAGAGCTAAAAAAAAGCTGTCTGTAGACATAATATTCATCAGAAGCTGCCCAAATCTATCTTCCATCTTTCTTCTTTCTTTTTATATATATGAAAAAGGATGTGTGTGTGTATGTTCCAGCATAACTCTGGAACGCCTTGAGCAATTTCAACCAAACTTGGTACACAGATGACTTACCCTCTGGAAAGAAATATTGTTGGGGTAAGACACCCCAAACACCCCTCGGGGGTGCCTTAAAATGGCTTCTACTGTACAGCACAATGGACTTGCCATGGTAACGGCTTCACAGTACTCCAGTACTCCAAGGGGGCTCCCTCTCAGGCCTCCAAAGAAACATCAGGCGATTGGCCAAGTGCAATAAAAAAAAATGAAACACCAGCGTAGACAAGAAACTCCCAAGGAGAGGAATAGAAGATTTGCGATGCTGTGCAGAGACAGTACAACAGCATGAGTCCCGACTACAGGATTTTCCTGTTTAATACAGGATTGGGATAAATAAATACCCGGGCAACACCAGGTTATCAGCTAGTTGAGGACTACCTGTAATTAGGAGTTTAGATTATTTGGATAGCCCCAAGACAGAATTTAATATTATCAGGGGAAGACAAGGTAAGAATGGGATGGACAGTAATGAGAAATGACTAGGACATACCAGATACCAAGATCAGCTATGATCAGCTCTGACTTAGGCCCAGAGGGATACAATCAAGATCAAGGGAGGTACTAATACCACTCTAAAAAGCCTTAGTAAGACCAAACCTACAATACTGCATCCAGTTTTGGTCACCACATTATAAAAAGATGTTGAGACTCTAGAAAAAGTGCAGAGAACTGCAACCAGGATGATTAGAGAACTGGTGGCTAAAACATATGAAGAATGGTTACAGAAACTGGGCTTGGCTAGTCTGGTGAAGAGAAGGACCAGGGGAGACATGATAGCAATCTTCCAATATTTGAGGGGCTGCCACAGAGAGGAAGGGGTCAAGCTATTTCCCAAGGCCAGACAAGGAATAATGGATGGAAACTGAACAAGGAGAGATTTAACCTGGAAATAAGGATAAACTTTCTGACAGCGAGAACAATCAACTCATGGAACAGAAGTTGCCCTCGGAAGTTGTGGGAGTGCCATCACTTGAGACCTTCAAGAAGAGATTGGACTCCCTTCTGTCAGAAATGGTGTAGGGTCTCCTGCTTGGGCGGGGGGTTGGACTAGATGACCTATAAGGTCCCTTCCAACTCTGATTATCTGTATTATCTGTATCATTGATGTAAAATGCCCATAGAAATGATTACTGGGTGTGGGGGGGATATATTTTTCAAGGTATTGAAAAAGTGTGAAATTTGCATACAAAAATATGCATATTGTTGATCATGAATGTAAATTTTTTTTCCTAATGTTTCTTTTAGGATTGTGGGAGAAATCACAAAATCAATCAAAGGAATCGAATAACACACAAACATTGGAAACACGGAAGTGGGGCAGATTTCAGCTAATTAGCAGACTTGGTGATCAAAGATGAAGGTGGAGAAGGAAAGCAGCTTTCAAGGATGCTGGGTACAATTTCCTGGTTGACTTAAGAGCTGCTTGATTCTCTTCCCAGCCTTCTCACTTACCCATATCCGGTTGTTCTTTTTCAGAGTAATGGCAGCCTCTCCAAAGTAAACATGAGCTGCCTTGACCACTGACAGGTTATCTTCACAGTCCTTTCCGATGTTGACAGATACCCTGAACCAGGAGGGGTCACTCTCATCACACACAGAAGACACATCATAAACCCCACCACAGAAATTCCATCTTGCTGAAGTTCCATCGAAAGAAACAAGTTGAGCCTCTCGGGAAATTTTGCACTGGCCTTCTCTGCGCTCACAGCCACGCACACCATTTTGGAGAACGCAGATCTCATCATTCTGGCATGCTGTTTCCTCATAGATGATTTGATCCAGACCCTGACAAGTCCATTTCCCAGTGCAGTTGGTTGAAAAGATGCTTTCTCCAGCCTATTAGGATAATCCACCAGTTGCAGAAGACATGGGGTTATTAAATTTACACACACTTTTATCAGAATGGTAAAATGAATAAACATCATAGGGCTTTTTCCAAGTGACTGAACAGATGTCAATTTAATGAACTAAAACTGAAACGTTGACCTTGGGCTTTAACGATTAGATAGATTTGTTGTTACAGAAATGGCTAGTTTTTATTATTATGAAAAAGTAAAAATGTGAGCGGAGATCTTAATTCTGTCGACTCATAAAATATTTCTATGGTCTTTTAGAGTTGCCAACAGAAAGGGAGGGGGGAAGCAGTGCGACAGCTTGTAAACCAAAACTGCATTCCATAAATGTTTTCAAAGATAGTAACTAGGAAACCAAAGTTTCTGCCATATTCAAACTGGAGAGCATGATTGATGACTCTTGGCTATGGATGTGTCCCATTGGAGAATATGAATTAGGATACACCCAGGGGGTGGGGGAAAATCAGGGTCAAGGGTGACAATGAATGATGTGTCTCAGAGTTGGCTACACCCAGGCAGTGCCGCACCTTTTAACTCCCAATAAATCTTTTTGAAGTTTTGGAAGTTTGGCTTGAGACTCATGATTTAAATGGGGTTAAGTGCTGGAACCCACACAGCTAGCCAACTCTGAGGCACATGCCTTATTCAACTGCATCAAAGGAGTCAAAAGTCAATCCTTTCCCCCTTTTCCCTTTTGTTCCCCCACTATTCACTTCCCTTTTCCCTTCCCTAATTTCCCTAACATTTGCTTTTGTATTCTCTTTGTATGTTATATTATAAACTAATAAAACTAATTTGATGAATTAAAACTGTCAGTAGAGCAAGTAGCTTTGCATCATAAAGTATCATGGGCAAGTCCACCATAAGATGCATTCTTGGAAGAAAATTAAACAGACTCCTTAAATAACTACTGGAAGACCTGGAAGACTGTGTTAGGGATACGTTGTCATGTAGAAAACCTAATCTATTGTGTGGTCTGAAAGATCAGGCCCACATGTGAAAATCCACTTACATCCTATGCACAAGAATCTTCTCAAATAACAGTTAAAGATTTGCTTGTTAAAGGTCAATGGAATTCAAAGGGGGTTGGAATTAATTCTCTTACAGCTATGTAGGGATTCAAGGCTGATCCAGGGCTGGGCTTCTGGGAGTTCGCAGGGGTTCGGGAGAGCCCCTAACTAAGATTTTGTGCAGTTCAGAGAACCCCCAAATCCCACTCCTGGCTGGCCATGCACACCCCACCCCGCCCCTCCCAGGAGTCCCCACACGGCCCATTTTGGATGCAGGTAAGTGCAGGCCGCTCGCAGAGGCTTGGGGAGGGCAAAAAACGTAAGGTGACCAACTTTTTTACAATGAGAAGGAGGACTCAAATAAATTGTAAAAAAAAACCCAAATCCACTTCCGTGTGGTGCACTCTTGCATATGGCGCACTCTTGCGCATGGCACACTCTCTCAAAACAATTCTCCTGTGTGGAGCGCATGCGTCTCATAATTGCGTCTCACCGCACTGTACTGAGCCTTGATGAATCGTCATGTCAAATACAAATACGTCACATCACACACAATGAATCAGCTTGACATCGATCAAATATGGAGATTTACAGATTAGTCTTCAAATATCAAAAAGGAGGACATGTAGGAGGACGCTTTTCGAGGGAAGACAGAACTTACAAAGGAAGGACTGTCCTCCCTAAAAGAGGACAGTTGGTCACCTTAAAAAATGGGCCTCCCGGAAGTTCGGGAAGGCCGGAAATGGGCCCGTTTCTGGCTTCCGAGCCTCCAGGGACCGGGGAAGCCATTTTCATCCTCCCGGAGGCTCAAGGAAAGCCTCCGGAGCCCAGGCAGGGGAAAAACATACATGCCCCGCAATGGTGCAGGAGACTGACTAGGCCATGCCCATCATGGCCACGCCCACCCAGCAACTGGGCAGAGAACCCTTTGCTAAAATTTTTGAAGCCCATCCCTGGGCTGATCCCTCTTTTAATTCCCCCCCGGCCAGGCTCTGCCACTCCTTCTCTTATATCTCTGTGGTCACCAGGAGTCAAAATGAATTGACTGGGCTGCCCCAGCTTACCTTCAAGTAGAGTTCATTATGTGTACAGCCACACTTTTCCAGGAGTACACATGCATTCCCATCAAACAAGTAGCCATCATTACATCGGCAACCTTCAAAACAATTCCTAGTGCATTGCACTGTAGAGAAACTGGCACAGCTGGAATCACAAGCTCTAATGCATGTCTCATAGTGGCTATTATCTGGACAGAAGAGAGCTGAAGAGGTAAAAGGAGAAAAGGGTTTCCAAATCTTTCCTTATGCCACCAAATAAAATATAAGCAGGACGAAGCTTTAGCAACACAGAAGCAAGTTTTCCTCTATCACAATAGATTACCCAGGTTCACTGTGTGTCATGGAGTTTTCTCACATAACAGTTGCAAATGCAAAGTCAACAAGAAACTGATATCAGTGCTGGAAAAATGAACAAACACTACAAGATGAAGAAATAATTAAGAAGATAGACAGACTGACATTAAAAATGAAGCAGAAAGAAGATACAGAATATGATCAAACATAGAATCTATTTTACCAATGGTTGGAAAAAAGGGGTGGAGATTAAAAATGTAATGTGTATTGTTAAGCAAATTAAATATCCAGATAACACCATGTTTATTAAGCACTAAGAAATGTAATTAATAGAAAATCAATAAAAGAAAAGAAACTGATATAAGAATAAATCTGAAACGGGCTTATCAAAATATAACATTTGGAAAGGGATTTGGAAATATAGTCGACATTTAATGCTTCTTTTCTCAACCTGTCTGTACTCCAACTGGGTAAGAAAGTAGCGTTGGATTCAGCTTTATCTAGAACTCCAGAAAAGGAGAAGCAGAATCTCTTACCAGAAAAACTGGCAAGAAAGATAATTCTAACATCTGGGGATTATCGACCAAGGAAATTAGATGTGAGGAATTGATCTCCATTGCACTGGCAGTTTCTTAAAGTACCCAGAAGAAGCATTCTGTCAAGTTTGTTTCTCTTGTCACCATAGCCTTGGAACCTGGCTCAAATTACAGCACTTTCCCAACCTTTCCAGATTTGTGGAGCGGCCGGGGGAGGGGACTGAAACTGGGGACCCCTGAATTACAGTATTTCCCTTGATAAGGGAAGCCAATGACATTATAAACTTACGACAAGAGACAGCTGTTCTCCAGTCATCAATTTCAGCTCCAGCTGCTTGACATTTAGCTGTGTAAGCTTGAAGGTTTTGACAGAGAGATCCCTCACCAACAACTTGCATGTCGTACAGGCAGTTGTGAAAGAAGTCTGCAGGGCTCACAAAGGAATGACAGTCTTTAAATGGGCCTGCCTCAAGTGTAAGGAGTCCACAGTGTCTGTCATCTTTATGTTGTGATGATTGGGCCTCGTCGTAAGCAGGGAGCTTGTGCACACAGTTCTTAGAGCAAATGCTCCCAGTTGTGGGCACTTCCCATGAGATTCCAAAGTCATCTACATTTGGGGTGAGAGTTCCATCAGGCAGCATGAAATCATCCTCCAAGTTATTGTTGAAATTGCCACCGAGCCCAGTTGTCTGCTTTTGGTAAGTCCTAGGCACAAAAACTTCAACATAGTTGTCAGTGTCATAAATGATTTTGAAACCTTCAGAGGACCGAACGATAATATTATTCCCTTCTTGACTGATCCAAAGTTCTCCATCATCTTTGCTAAATGGTAGGTTGTAAAACTCATCTTGTACCTTGAACAAGGAAACAAGAATAAAGAATGAATAATTTGCTATAATTTTGCATGGCAGATTAACATGGATTCCTCTGGAAATTAATAGAATAGAAGGTGCCACGTATTGCTACGTAGGAATGGAACTCAGTCAATGAAAGCAGAACTTTCACAAAATACAGCTTTTAGCAATAATGTAATGCAGTGTTTCTCAACCTTGGCAACTTTCAAATGTGTGGACTTCATCTCCCAGAATTCCCCAGTTGGCATGAATTCTGGGAGTTGAAGTCCACATATCTGAAAGTTGCCAAGGTTGAGCAGCGCTGATGTAATGTATGAATCATTCTCTCCCAAACCCAACATCAGCATCCATTGCAGAAACAGAAAAATACCATTTCAGACAAATGGCTGTCCAATCTCTTCCTAAAGACCTCCAGTGTTGGGGCACCCACAACTTCTGGAGGCAAGTCATTCCAATAATTAATTGTTGTAACTGTTAGGAAATTTTTCTTTAATTCTTCTCTCCTTGATTAATTTCCATCCATTGCCATAAATCCATTGAATGTTATTTTGCTTTTTTTGAAGGAATAAGGAGGAAAGTCACATCTACCCCACCCATTAGAGCGAGGAGGTGGGGAATGTTGTGGGTCCCACCCCTGAGAGAGATATACCTGGTGGGACCCAGAAGAATGGCCTTCTCCATGGTGGCTCCTTTTCTCTGGAATATCATTCCCCCAGAGATTAGAATGGCCCCCACTCTAGCAGTCTTCCAGAAGGCGCTGAAGACCTGGTTTTGCCAGCAGGCCTGGGGAACCCAAAGAGGGATGGAGCCCATCAAATGGCTCGTGTGATCTGCTGTCGTCGGGGCAGGGGGTGGGAGTTGGGGCTGGTTTTTTATTTATTTTTTTCAAGATTTTGTTCTATTTACTTTATTAATTTATTTGATTCTTTTGGTTACTTTTAATTGTTTTTTATTTTTATTTTTTGTTTTAGGTGTGGTTTTTGCATTGTGTAAGCCACCTCAAGTCACCATGGGCGAATAGGTGGCAATATAAATAAATTAATTAAATAATTAATCCAATAATCAAATAAATAAATAAATAAAAGTATGGAATTGAAACTAAAAAAAATTAAAACAAAGTTATCTATATACAGAGAAATTAGTGTTATTGTTCACATTATTTTTCGTGCAGTTGCTCACAAGGAGATATTATCATATGTTAATGCGTTAGGCGTTTACCTTAGCTTGCCATTTCTTTTCTCTCTCCAGGACAATAGTATTTCCAGGTAGGTAGATAACAACTGATGTTACTTCAGTTGAAGATCCATTATCAGCATTCTCATGTTCCACCACCACAGAAAACATCACTTTCTGAGTATCTCTGTCAGTTATTTGAGTTAAGATGTAAGAGCTGGAGCCAGCAAAATCAAAACTGTTCCCATCTAAGGTAACATAATGGCTTCCACCAAATGTTACCACTGTTCCATAACCGACAGGGTAACAGTTCTGAATGCCATTCTCCACCCTGCACTCCTCATAACTCCCACAGGAAAACTGATGACAGTCAACAACACCGACATCCACACAACGACACTTTTCCCGACAAGTGTTTGTAGGGTAGAACTCTGCTCCCTTTTTGTAGTACCTGCCCTCGTGGACACAGCCACACTCAGTAAGAGGGACACACTCATCCCCACTGAGGATGAATCCAGAGTCACAGACACAGCCTTCAACGCATGGAGCATCACAAGAGTTGGAATTGGCAAGATCGCGACAGGTGGAAGGACAGCCATTTCCACATAATTCATAGTGGGAATTAGGTAGACAGGAAAAACCTGAAAGAGATGGATGATGAGATAGATTGTCAATACAGCATTCCACATGTTAATTTTAGGAGCCCTGAAGATAGATTAATGTTGACCCATCCATGTGTTGCTCAGCTGTATGGGTTTCCAAATATTTTGAGGCACATTACTAATAGGTTAAGGCACCAGGTTAGAAAGCAAGAGACCATGAATTCAAGACCTACCTTAACCATGACAGACTGCTAGGTGACTTTGAGCCAATCATCAGGCAACTGAGCATTCCAATCCCACCTTAGGCCTGAAATCCAGCTGGGTGACTTTGAGCCAATCATCAGAAGACCAGGAATTCAGGTCCTGCCTTAACCATGGCAGACAGCTAGGTGACTTTGAGCCAATCACCAGGTGACTGAGCATTCCAATCCCACCTTAGGCCTGAAAGTCAGCTGAGTGAGCCAATCACCAGAAGACCATGAGTTCAAATCCGGCCTTAGCCGGATGAAAGCCAGCTGGGTGACTTTGAGCCAATCACCAGGAGACTAGGAGAGTTCCAATCCTGCCTTAGCTATAAAAGCTGGCTGGGTGGCAGTCATTTTCTCCCAATCCAATCGCCATCACAGGGTTGTGTTGATGGGAAAATAAGAGGAAGAAGGTGCGGTGGAGATGTTCGCTGCCTTGAGTTATTTGTACAAACAATAATGGTGGGATATAAATAATCAAATAAAAATAAATGAATAAATAGATGGCTCCCTAACCCACCCATCCCCATATCTTGTGCATGGATATTCAAATGGGGAAAGTGGACCTATATATGAATTTTCCAATAATTTTGAAACCTCTATTATGTGTGTGTTCATGATCCTTTCTACTGGTATTTATTTATAAGAACTATCTATCCAATCCTTCTAATCCATGTGCAGGATGAATATTACTGCCTCACTGCCCTTTCTATGCTTAGAAAGCTCTCTATCTATCTTGTAAATGAAAGGAACTTCTCTTCCTGTACTAATTACAGCAAAAAATTACCATTTCTCCCTTGCATCCTAATAATGTTTGCTGAGAAATATGTGTTGCTTATTTCAAATAAGATTTAGAACAGCATCTCCTGCCTGATCTAGTGAAGCCTTAAGTGTCTGGAACAGTACAAATGGGATGAAGATGTGATCAACTGGGAATGTCTAAGGGGAAAAAAAGGCTTTCTCTTCATCATTAATTCTGGAAGAAATGTCTTTCAAAAATGCTGTTTCCTATGGCATTTTTGCATAGCATCCAAACATTAAATATGCTCTTTCTTCTGATATTTTAGCTGTGGGCTATGGATGAAATGCTTCAGTGCTTCAATTAAATCATTAAAATATACAAATAACCAGCTATTTCCATTTACCAGTTTTTAACATGTGAGGTAAGACTATCGAGAAAGAAAAACGTTCTCCAAAGTTCTGGTTATTAAATAGATCCCAGTATAATGGAAAATCTAAGCAACACAGTAACTGCTTTATGTTTAAACAGCAGTACTTAAATAGTGTTAATTATCCTGTTTGGATATTTATAACTCCCAAAACCTGAGGCTTGATGGAAAGAAGAAAGGAATTAATATTATTAAAGTCTCATCAATTTCAGATGCCTCTCTAGATTACAGAATGTTAGTTGGACTCTATCTTCCTGTAACTTATATACCACTATTCATGTTTCATGCTTCAGAAAAATAAAACATGGAGCAGTATTAAGTATTCATGAGCAGAATGGCATATTCACCCCAAGACTTAATTAGACAGAAATCCCTGTCACACCAAAAAATTCATAAAATTATACATACTGCAAAAGGAGTTGGATCGCCACTGCTTAATTTGGATATTTTGAGCTTGGCAGGTTCTTGCATAAGTAGCGATGGCCCCACAAAAAACACTTGGATGTCCCTTGTATGTGCAAGTGTCGACCACACAATCTTTAAAGAACTTGGTTGGGCTAATTGTCCTGTAACATAGCGCAAATGGCCCATTGCTTTTGGTGAGGATCCCACAGTAACGTTCAACTTGGTAGGTTCGTTTCTCAGCCTCAGTGCATCTTTGGCATTTACCGGTGCATCCTGTAGTACACCCAGGGACATCCTTCACCTTCCACCTGTTTGCAAATTGTGTTACATCACTGGTTTGACTTCCATCCTGCATGTCAAAATCATCATGAGGGTTCTGGTTGGCATTGCCACAGAGTCCACAGACTGAATTGGCATACGTACTGGGAAGGGTGACTCTGGCGTTGCTGTCCGAGTCATAACCGATTCTCATATCAAAATCAGTCATGATGGTGGTATGGATCCCACCCTGAGAGACAGTTAGTTTATTTTCATAAGAAAAGGGTAAATCCACTAAAATGCCATTGACCTAAAAGACAAACAAGAGACACCATCCAGGGGTTTTAGCAAATTCAGAAAATGGGATCCTAAGGTGATTTAAGCCATTTCATTCACTAGTGACTTACAATGTCTTTATGGCATCACCCAACCACCACTTAAATGATATAAAGCCTTTTATATTGATTCAAGGAGAGTTGGGTGCCTCAAGAAAATGCTTTTAAGTTGCTATAGGGGAAATGACTTAAGATTAGCTGGGGAACCAATGCAGAATTTATGAATTGTCTTCTAGGTTTTGCTCACCTTTGCTCTACTATAACAGAGAAGTAGATTCCTTATGGTATGAAAACTGTCGGATATTACTGTCTCCAACCAGGATTGATCTTTTGCTGAATGCTTGTAGGATTTTGATAACTGTTTACCATGCTCTGTATCAGACCAAGCCTAGCATCGGCAGATTTCTGTGACATGGTTGTATACTATTTGCAGGGTTGTCTCCTGCATTAAAGTTGCCTTCTGGTACAAGGATACAGAAGGGGAGGCCCTGATAGCAATAGCACTTATATACCACTTCACAGTGCTTTACAGCCCTCTCTAAGCGGTTTTACAGAGTCAGCCTATTGCCCCCAACAATCTCGGTCTTCATTTTACCCACCTCGGAAGGATGGAAGGCTGAGTCAACCTTGAGCCTGGTGAGATATGAACTGCCAAATTGCAGTCAGCTGGCAATCAGCAGAAGTAGCCTGCAGTACTGCACTCTAACCACTGTGCCACCTTGGCTCATATGATTGAATGAATGAATGAATAAATAAATGAATCCTAAGTAAACTTTTAATTTGGCCACATAAAAACTATTTCATTGGTACTGAGCATGCTGATAAATGAAAATACTTGAAGCTCAAGGCTGAAATGAGGGGTTCTTGGTGCTCTCTGAGCTTGGTTGTTTTCTTCCAGATATTTCATTACCCAAACTAGGTAACAGCTACCTTTGAGGAACATCTACAAGAAAACAACCAAGCTCAGAGAGCACCAAGGACTCCTCACTTAGTATTCTTCCCTCTCTTTTTTGTTTGGAGTCATCAAACAAAAAGATGACATATTCTGCATAAAATACAGCTTTATAAATCACTATTACGTGCATTTTTTGTTACAGAACTAAGAGGAAGCAGGATTGGGTGTCGCATTCATATGAAGCTTCTGCAACAGAAGAACGTCAGTGAATGGTTTGCAGGGTTCAACTTTTCCCCCATAGAAACAGCAAAAGAGCTGTTAAAGAGCCTTGGTGGTGCAGACTGTTAAATGCCTAGCACTTAAGTTCCAGCTGCCTGCAATTACTGCAGGCTCGAATCCCACCAGGCTCAAGGTTGACTCAGCCTTCCATCCTCTCGGGGTAGGTAAATTGAGGACCCAAGATTGTTGGGGGCAATAAGCTGACTTTGTAAAAATGCCGCTTAGTAATAAGCAGGCATATACAATGGAATGAAGGCTATTGCTGAGCACACTGGGTTGTATCCCAAAAATTGTAAGCTGCCCTGAGTCTTTGGAGAAGGGCAGCATATAAATGTAATTTTAAAAAAGTCCCTATCTGTGGTAATATTTCTCTCCATTTTGCAAAGTAAACCTATAGCACTTTCTTGAGCTTTACTCTAAAAATCCTCCCAAAGTCTCTGTTAACTTGTAAAGCATTCCTGGCTTGCTCTCAAGTTGCCATAAGAAGGAGAGGGGGAGATCTGATGGAGCAGTTTGGTTGCTATGACCAGAAGCACATTCCAGGCATGCCTTTCTCCAGATTGTATCCCAGGTTACCAGAGCCAGCCAGAGAGAGGTGTATTTTCTACAGCCCATGAAAGTGCTCTTTTGGAGAATGTGATTCATGACGTAATTTACTGTCCACCTATATTTCAGGGTCATAGGTGGACAGTAAATTACGTAGGACAGAGGCAACTGTAACTGGGAAAGCGCCACATGTTGCTCCTAATAAATAATTGGATTTCTTTTGAAACTTGGCTTGAGGCTTATTAATTAACTAGGGCATCTGTCGGAACCCTGACAGTCTCCTTATATAGGAAAATGAGAATTGCATGCAAAAGACTGGATGGGCTTCTGCAGAGTATTTTAAGTGGTCCTAATTACCAAATTTACACCTCCCCCATGCTTCTCCATGTTCAACCACCATACCTCAATCCGACCTTGGGCACTTTTGCTCAGGCTGATGGTCATGTTGTAGACCTCCAAGGTCACCGCTTTGGTAAAAGACACGGACTTATAGCCTCGGTTGCTGTTCTCCACCGTGACCAAAAACGGGGTGAGGGCTGGGTTTTTGGAGCAGACGCCCACCATCTGATACACACAGCTTCCCACAAAATCGTATTTGGTTCCATCAAAGGAAACGTAATGTAGATCCCCAGCTGCAATGCAGGTACTGTAGGTAGTGGCATGACAGCCACGAACACCATTCACCACAATGCACTTTGTCTTGGCTTTGCAAGAAGACTTCTCACACACAGTTCTGCCTAATCTGTTATCACACCTGCAAAGGGACTGGCAGTTTTCGTCAGCCCAAAACTCCTCTCCTGCTCCGTAGGTCATGCCTTTGTAAGTGCAGTTGCAACTCTCCCTGGGAACACATTTCTCTCCATTGAAGAGGTAGCCTTCGTCACATTGGCAGACTTCTGCACAGGTATTTTCACATCTGGATGGAGCAGTTCGGTCAGAACACGTTGCTGGGCAGGCATTTCCGCAGGATAGATAGTGGCTGTTTTCAGGGCAGGTCAACTGGACAGGAACTGGGTCTGGAACTAGAGCTAAGCAAAACAACGATCAAAAGAGCAGATGGAATCTCAGCAACCTTAGGGATAGCAAGGTGATTTTCCTTAGGAAGAGAAACACATATGGATAGCATTCGTTTGCAATTGGCTAGTCAGATTCCATGTAAACTGGACCTTGTTCTAGTGCTGGCTGTATGGAATAACTTCCCTCCAGGGAACTGGGTGTTCCCCAACTCAATTGGAGTTTCAGAAGGTGATGGAGAACTGGCTCTTTCTCCAGTCCTGGAGACCATAATGTTAAAATTATATGAGAGCATTGACACAAGTACAAAAATATTTAGGAACTGTGATTCAAATCGGCCCTTCACTTGGTGGTGTTTCCCCGCACCCCTTTGCCTTAATGTGCTGTTTCTTAACATTAGCAATTTTAAGATGTGTGGATTTCAATTCCCAGAATTCCCCAGCCTGCACATTGACTGAGGAATTGTGGGAGTTGAAGTCCATACCTCTTAACGTTGCTCACTGATGTAGTGTGGGGCTCAAATACTTCTACTGCCGCTGAACAAGTGACAAAATAAGAAAATATCCCACATGTCAAGTGGAAAAGGCACAAAACCCAAGGCCTGCCAAGTAGAGGATCCAACTGCAGTTTCCCAGCCCATTGCAATCTCACACATTCCCCCAAACCATTCCCGTTCTCCCAGAGTAAGCTAGAAATGTCCAGCCTTGAGATGGGGTTAAGGAACCAAGCTATGATCTTGGCAAAGCTTTGGTATTTGTGCGTAGGCTGAAAAGTAAACTGATGACACCAGTGAAGATTGTGGCCATCTGTTCTTTGCTACAGAATCATTCTGAAAGCACAGCCCTGTGTGTGTGTGTGTGTGTGTGTGTGTATGTTTAATAAGTAAATAAGTTTTCACAATGATGTGGTACAGCTTGAGAAATGGGCTTGCATGTGCTGAAAGCTGTATTTGACTTTCGGGAAATGATTTCAACTTTTGTTGATTTGGTCAATTTCCCCCCCCCCGCCCTTTGCTGGGAGATCTACAAATAAATCCCTGTCATTTTTGCAGCATGATACATAAATATAAAAAAAAATCACAATGAGCAATGCATGCCAGATGACTATTCCATCCAGTTTTGCTTCCTGAACTAAAAAAAAAAAGGAGTTTAAACTGAAGTTTTTGTGACTTTCTGGACAAATCAATACAGGGTAGACCTCAACTTTAACCACACTTTGCGAAGGAGGGAGTTAAACTTTACGGTGCTTGTAAAGCTTTTCTTTGTTTATAACTTGCCTTTTCCCCCCCTTTACTACTTTTTCTGTTACATATGTCTACATAATAAATAAGAGTCTTTTTAAAATAAATAAAATTGAAAAATCCTCTCTGAGGCTTTTTCCAGATCAGGGAGTCCAGGGAAGCTGCAAAATGGCTGAGAGGGAAAGAAACCAACCTCAGATAACATTAAAGAAAGCTACAACCACAAATAAAATGCAAATGCCCAGGGAGAAAACCTAGAGAAATTAGAGGGCAGATTCATTGACACAGCATTAGCAATCATATGAGAAATTCTTCTAAATCAAAAGAAATAACTATGAGAGAATCTTAAAATATGAGACATAGTGCTGACTATTATACAAAGGGCAATTTCTTTACCAAGCGTGCCAAAAGGTGATGGAGCAAAACCGTAGCCTTCATAATTCTTGTTTCCGTAGGCCAACACCCCAAAGGCAGCTTGAGGATTCTCCAGGAAAAATGAATGTTGGTTAAGATCTGCATTCCAATATATTCTCCCCAGGAATACTCTGAGCCAGGGACCAATTGCCATTGAATGCCTGCCACCACAGATTTATCCCAGGTAACGGTTTCAGAGCTTTTTGCTATGAGAAGGACATGGTTGTCAAACTTTCTGAAACCATCAATTCGGTAGGCCAGGCCATAACTGGTGACATCGGGGACGTTGATGAGAAAGGGATCGTATCCTATGTTCCCAATCTTGATCCCCGTGAAAAAAAAAGCCACCTGGATTCCAGCATCAGCAGAGATATAAAGCGCTTGAGACAACTGGAGCGGTAACCGGGCGATTTCTCCTGGCACCATATCTTGAAAGCCTTTGTCCTGTCCTGACTGATAAACAACACGTGTGTTTTGACAAGCCACCACGTAGATGATATCAAAACCGGTCTGCAGTGGCACCGGAGGAATGATGAAGGTCTGGCCCCACTTGGAAATGGGCAGAAGTTGCTCTGCGACGTGGTCACAATAATAATTTTCCTGAACGCAGACATGGCCGCTCAAGACTGCCACGGGAGCCGAGGACTGGATCCTGGTGCCAGACAAGTCTTCCGTGCTTTGCAACTGAAGAACTTCAAAAGCTTTGAGGCTTACCGTGAGGGTACTCCCTGCTGCGTACAACCGTCTCTTGAAGATGATTTTGCCTTGCGGTTCGATGGTGACTTGGGTAGGAGTCTTCCAAGCTATGACAGCAAATTCTTTCCGGTAACTGTCCGTAATGGTGCCCGGAGGTGTGATGACATAATAGGTATCACCAAGCTCATGGACTGGGTAGAGGGTCATACTCGCAATGGAATACAATTTTCGGTTAAATAAGACCACTGAAATGTCATGCTGAGACTCAATCACAATAGAATGGGCAAAAATGCCACTGCCTTTCATTTCCAAACTCACAGGGAGATCCACGGGCACCGTTTCATCTCCTGCAACCGAGTAAATATGACGGGAGGAAGACTTGGTCACTGTCACGGAGACCCTGGCGTCATTGCCGTGGCCCACAAGAAACAGCTTCAAGCTTGTTTCAGAAGGCCTGTTGGTCTCAAAATTTTCCATGAAGGCCGTGATAAATTGCTTTCCCTGGGAGCTTGAAAACCCTTGGCCTGTGAGAAGGATACAAAGGTGTGAAAAACTGAGGTCAGGAAAGAATAACAATAAAATACCCCAAGAAAGAAGAAAGTAGAAGGGGGGGAAGGAAACACATTTGGGAAAGGGCTATGGGCCAAATTGAAAGGTGCCAATAGTTTATGTTTCACTTTCTTTGTCACTATTGCAGAGATAGCATTTACAAGTTTAATTTATTTTATTATTCCTTGCATTTTCCATACTTTCACTTCAGGAACTCAAGGCAGTGCATAGTGTTTCCCACAACAACAATTCTGTAATATTTGGGGGTGGGGAGGAGAAAGGGAGAGAGAGAGGGAGAGGGAGGGAGAGAGGGAGAGAGAGTGTTGTGTAGATAAGAGAGAGAGAGAGAGAGAGAGAGAGAGAGGCAGGCAGGCAGGCAGGCAGAGATGGATGCCTAAGATCACCCAATGACCACAACTCTGTCAGGGAGTTGGAGTGGGGGAGCGAGCAAGAGAGAGAGAGATCCAAGATCACACAATAACTTTTTAGGATCTCTCCAGTCCTAGTCTAATACCTTATCGTGGGCTTTCATATGTTGGGTAAGTCTAGCCAATTATGGTTCATTTAAAGTCTGGATCACCGCACAATGACACATTGGCTATTATGGGTCAGGCTGTGAGAGAAAGAGAAGACAGACAAACAAAACAGACAGACATGGATGGACCGGCCTGGGATTTGGGAATGAGCTTCCTCCGTTGGGTTGGGGTTTACTCACCATTTTGCAGCATTAAGGATGAAAGGAGTAGCAGCGATAGCAGCCCCATAGCTACAGGACACAAAAGGAATATAAGAAGGAATGTTAAGTAGGATGTAAACATGAACTAGGGCCATTGACTGGTATAGAGATTTCCTGATGAAATGCTAAATTTCTATGGATTTGTTAGGCGGAAGTCAGCAGGCCAAGCCTTTCCCATTTCTTTGGTCATTTATTCTATACTGTTAAGAGAAAAAAGATTAATCCTCAAACAAGTAAACAAAGCAAAATTCTCTCCTTGCACCAGATCCATTGTCTGACTCAATACCCTGTGGGCTATGGCACTCAGCCTATTTCCTTAAAATAGCCATTATTTCAGTTTAAGGAAACTCATTAGCTTTTATTTGGGTATAGCTAAATAATCTAATGAAACCTGTTTGACAAGATGCAAGAGAAGAATACCAGTTTATTCTTCAAAAAATAATGTATCTCTTGAGAGGGAGGGAATAGAATAGTGGATTACTACCTGTTAAAAGAGGAAGCTCTGCCATCCCATCATATGATGGAGAATACAAATGCACGGGACAAAAGCCTGCCACAACTCTTACCTTCCAGAAGTGAGATTTCTCTGGGTTTGAGGAAAGAAGAGGAGTTCTGCCTGGGCTCACCCTCATCCCCTACTGCTGTTTCCTCTTTTATAGGAGCAGCATTCACAGAAATGGGAGGGAAAACACCCAGAAGGTCAAAAACAAAACAACCACTAAGGTTGCTGCCAGACAAATGAAGAGACCCAAAAGGCTGCGGTTACTGGTAGGGGGGGAGAAAAACACCAGAAGGGATTGGGTCAAATTTATTGCCGTCGTTAATCAGCACAAGATTTATTTATGTGCGTGTTGTGTGGTTGATTCAGCCATCCAAACTTGAATAACAAAGTCATCTAAGCCTTTTGTGGAGAAGTGTATAGGGTGTCTGTTGTGAGGTTGAAAGGCCTGCAGATGACACTTCTCAGTGTTTGACTTTTGGGTAAAGGAGCAATTTTAAAAGGGCTTAAAAATGCTGTGTGGGTTTTATTGCTAAATAAGTGAGCTCTTGCCAAAGCCCTGTGCAGGATTTGTTTTACAACAGCATTCCACAACCTTTCTGGCTCGGCAGATCAGTGGGGGCAGCAGCCAGGGCAGGGGTGGGCTTCAAAAATTTTAGCAAAAGGTTCTCTGCCCGGTTGCTGGGTGGGCGTGGCCATGGTGGATGTGGCCTAGTCGGCCTCCTGCACCACAGTGTGGGGGTGCATTTTTGCCCTCCCCAGGCTCTGGAGCAGTGGTGGGATTCCAAAAAATTTACTACCGGTTCTGTGGGCGTTGGCTTGGTAGGCATGGCAGGGGAAGACTACTGTAAAATCCCCATTCCCTTCCCACCCCACTAACCTGCTTTCCAGCTCCGTTCTCCTGTGCAGGGCAACCAAAGAAGACCCAGCCGATCAGCTGGGACTCAATGGGAGGCAGAGAATAGATGCGGGCGGGGCCAGTCAGAGGTGGCATTCTGAACTACTCAAAGTTTCCGCTACCGGTTCTCCAGAACTAGTCAGAACCTACTGAATACCACCTCTGCTCTGGAGGCTTTCCTCCGGCCCATTTCCAGCCTTCCTGAACATCCGGGAGTCCCGTTTTTCACCCTCCCCAAGCCTCCCTGTGAGCCCTGTACTTACCTGCATTCAAAATGGGGTGTGTGAGGACTCGTGGGAGGAGAAGGGCGGGGTGGGTGGGGCAGGGCCAGCTAGGATTGGGATTTGGGGGTTGTCCGAACTGCGCAGAATCTTAGCTAGGGGCTCTCCCAAACCCCTGCGAACCCCCAGCAGCCCCACCCCTGAGCCAGAGTGAAGAGGGAATTAGAGGGGATGGTTTTGACTGCACACATGCCCCTTTCACAAACACAACTTCACATACACACCCGTCCACCATTTCCACAGCCCGGTTCCAAACCCCATGTCTTACAATAATCAGTGGTAGAAACACCACCCAATAAACTTGGATGGAGTTTGAGGAAAGGATCCAATCATTTCACGATAATTTTTAATGTAGTGAGTCACTGGATCTAGCCTCAGGGGACCAAGAACCAAGTATATGTCGGTTGCAAGTAGTTACGATTTCAACACTTGTGCAGTACAGTTTCAAAGTCAATTACATAGGCAATTATTTAGACACAAGGGGTTAAGATGAGAAGTTATGTTTATATTTTTTAATAAGTAGACCTCTACACTTTAATTATACACTATAACGAAGTTTGTTTATGTAACTACTTTGTTGTGATAAGAAAGTGCCAGGAATCTTGCTTGCCCTTGAAGCATCAGATCTCCTTGGTAACCTGATATCGTTTACCACTATTTACAGTAGTTTAATCATCTGTGATTGCTTTGAAACGAAAAAGGGTTATAAAGGAATTTTTCACTTATGTTCAAGAGCTTCCCTTCTGGCTGTATTTTACTGGAAGCAGATTTGTCTTAAAGACTCTTCTTCCAGAGAAGTATAGAATGTTAGCTTTTCCCAAACATCCTTGATCACCCAGGAGTGCAATGTAAATATCTGCAAAAAATAAATAAATAAGCACTGTATCTTTCTGGCTCTTTCTGCAATTGTAGCCCTCGGCTGATAAGAATTCCCAATTGCAGATTGGATTATAAGGATTTTCAACCCACAGAGTATGGTGGCTCGAGTGGTTAGGACACTGGGCTGAAGGTTAGCAAGCCCACATTTGAGACCCAAGTGCTGCTGTGAGGCAGGGTTGAGCTCCCATGCTTTATTCCAGCTCCTGCACAGGTCATGAAAGGAGTCTCCAATTGGGCATCCCCTATTAGGCAATGGTGATGTCACCAGCTAATCTTTCAACCCAGAAGCATCTTGGTGCTTCTGACACAAATACAACCGCCCCCACCCAAAAAGCCACACTAAATAGATAGAATAGCAATAACACTTGGACTTATATACACTGCTTTAAAGTGCTTTTACAGCCTCTTTAAGTGGTTTACAAAGTCAGCCTATTGCCCCCAACAATTTGGGTCCTCATTTTACCCACCTTGGAAGGATGGAAGGCTGAGTCAACCTTGAGCCTGGTGAGATTTGAACTGCCAAATTGCAGGCAGCCGGCGGTCAGCAGAAGGAGCCTGCAGTACTGCACTCCAACCACTGCACCACCGCGGTTCGTATATGGTATGTAAAATAAAATAGGTGGTAAGTTGAAAATGGAAATAATAGGGGATAAAGAAGTGAAAATATATGTGAGGATGAAATGATGTTGATATTGAATTAATGAATTGAATATGAAATGAAAACTTAATTAAAGATTAGTGGAATGGATAATGATTTGATGAAAATTGAAAATGTAATTATGACTATGTATAAATGTTGTAATCTGGAATCATGTTGCTCACGTGAAGAGATGTGTAAAAAAAAATTTATTAACTAATAGTATGTATATACATAGACATATACACAGGTAAAGGTATGCAGGTCTTGGTGCATTCGGGTCTTATCCCGTGTAAGATTGAGAGTATCTTGGCGACGTTTCGACGAGATCCCACTCACCATCTTCAGGCTGGTGTTTTTGGCTTTGTGCTTGTGCCAGCAAAGCACAAAGCACAAAGCCGAAGACACCAGCCTGAAGATGGTGAGTGGGATCTCGTCGAAACGTCGCCAAGATACTCTCAATCTTACACGGGATAAGACCCGAATACACCAAGACCTGCATATACATATACATACATACATACACACACACATACACACACACAGACAAGGATATATACTACACACACACACACACACACACACACACACATATATATTTAAAGGAACAGGAAATAATGCGATTCTCCTTTAATAATTCAAAACCATGGCTGAAGACTTTGTGCTTACATAAAAATAGCTTCTCTAAATAAGAGAGGTAAAGTAAGGAAGAGGTAAAAAAATAAGGAAGATCCAGTGGAATTTTTTCAAAGAACAAATCAATCCAGAGTTCTCATTTGAGGCACAAATAATGAGGCTTAAATTATATTTGTGATACTTTATGCAAAGACTTTAAAATTTCAAGAAATTTAAAATGGTGGGGAAAGTGGATGAAAGAGAAAAAGAAGACAACCAGTATCAAGGTGAATGGATTCAGTTATAATGGCAACTTGTGTTCCATTGGAAGTTCTGAAGGATCAGTTTGGGAACAATCTTCAGATTGCCCTGAAGAAAAACCTATCCGTGGTTGCTAAATATCAACACCAATTTGATGGCTTGCCATCATCACGTGGAAGCCATGCTGAAGGCAATGATTCTATTCATACATGCCAACCCAACCATGACTTTTAAACAAGGGCCTTGGTGGCTCAGGCTGTTAAATGCCTGCATTTAAGTTCCAGCTGCCTACAATTACTGTAGGCTCGAATCCCACCAGGCTCAAGGTTGACTCAGCCTTCCATCCTCTTGGGGTAGGTAAATTGAGGACCCAAGATTGTTGGGGGCAATAAGCTGACTTTGTAAAAATGCCGCTTAGTAATAATCAGGCATATACAATGGAATGAAGGCTATTGCTGAGCACACTGGGTTGTATCCCAAAAATTGTAAGCTGCTCTGAGTCTTCGGAGAAGGGCGGCATATAAATGTAATTAAAAAAAAAAACCTTTGCTTCATCAGGGTTATTAACAAAGTTACCTTTCTCTGTTTACTCCGGGTAGTAAATTCTACTCTGCCTTTTAATTCTTATCGGGATGCTTTTAGGAATGCAATGCAACAGAAAGATAAAATGACTTATATTACATGTAGTAACAGCAGCAAGAATTTCCTATGCCCAGTACTGGAAGGAAAACTCCATACCTCCCGAAGGTTTAATAATTAAAAAAATCTTTAGGTGCATGGAAATGGACAAATAAACTATGAAACTAAAAGGAAAAGCTGACATGGAATACAATGGAATATGGGAAACATGGTGTTATGTATGCAGGTTTGAATGTCATTGGTTAAGTTTGAACTGTTCTTGTAAAATGTCAGAAATGATTGGTTTAAAAAGTGCAGGAAAACCCTGCACTCTGATTGGGTGGCAACTGCAGGTGCTGGCTATAAGTAGCAGCACAGACCAGCCAAATTGGGTCTGTTATGAGCTGTAGTCACTAATAAACTCTTCACTGAAGCACTCCGCGTCTGACTCTTCATGCAAATCTAACACTGGCGCGAAGGTGGGATCCTTCCGAAGAAGACAACGCGGAGAAGAAGCTGAGAGAGATGGCTGTGCTGAACACCCCCAGCCCGTTTGATCCGACGGCAGAAGACTGGGACTCGTATGCAGATCGTTTCCAAATGTATTTGGAGGGAAATGATCTCACCGACATTTCCGAGAAGTGAAAGAGGGCGGTCTTTCTCACCCACTGCGGTCCGGCCATTTTCAAGATGGCGAAGGCATTGGCGGGAGCTACAGACATGAAGGTAATGGACTGGCCCGATTTAGAAAAGTTATTAAGAGCCCATTACGCGCCACAAGTATCATGCCTCATTAAGAGACACGAATTCTACCGTCGGGATCAAGGAGAAAGCGAAAACGTTAATGACTTCGTGGCAAGTTTAAGGGACATTGGGGGTGCATGTGAATTTATCAACTTAGAAGAGGCCATGCGCGATCGGTTTGTTCTAGGCCTAAAAGACAAGGTTTTGCAGAGCAAATTATTAATGAAACCTAAGATCACGCTTAAAGAGGCCATTGAAGAAGCTGTTTCAGCAGAAGCCACCAAGTCCTCAGCAGCGGCCATGAAAAAGATTAACAAGGCCTCAAACCAGGTCTCAAGCCACTCTGATGTGGAAAAATCCACAACAGCCCATTGTGAACAAATAGACTCTGATTCAGATTGCAGTGAGGTGGAGGAAGGGATTTTTAGACTCAGAATGGAGAAGAAAAGGAAAATTTGCTTTTCAGACCCATCATACTACACTTTTCATCACTTCAGCAGAGCAGGGGTGCTACTGTTGCATAGCACCTAAAATTTGGGTAAATAATGGGGTTTCTGGTGCATCCTTCTACTTTTTCTCTGCCTGGCTTTTATCCTGATGGGGTTTGCAAGGATTATTTCCCACTCAAATGTATGGAGAAAATGCATACATCCAGGGGTGGGGCTGCTGGGGGTTCGCAGGGGTTTGGGAGAGCCCCTAGCTAAGATTCTGCACAGTTTGGAGAACCCCCAAATCCCACTCCTGGCTAGCCCTGCCCACCTCACCCCTCCCAGGAGTCTCCATGCGGCCCGTTTTGGATGCAGATAAGTGCAGGGCACGCACGAAGGCTCGGGGAGGGTGAAAAATGGGCCTCCCAGAAGTTCAGGAGGGCTGGAAATGGGCCCATTTCCAGCTTCCAGAGAGCCTCCAGAGCCCAGTGAGGTCATTTTTGTCCTCCCGGAGCCTTGAGAAATGCCTCCAGAACCCGCGGAGGGCAAAAGCGCCCCACCCCCCACCGTGGTGCAGGAGGCCGACGAGGCCACACCCACCATGGCCATGCCTACCCAGCAACAGGGCAGAGAACCCTTTGCTGAAATTTTTGAAGCCCACCCCAGCATACATACATACCTTCCATGGAAATAACCAATTTATCTCAGAGCAGAGAAGCTCTGGAAATAGGCATATTATTTCTTGAAACTTTGCATCAGCTAAGTTATGCTTACCCCACAGACTATCTTCTACCTTCAAAAACTCATTGCCATTGTTTTAAAAGATGGCCCTGAGCGGGTTTTCCAACAGCAGTCGAAAAGCTGGGCTGCCCAAATGTTAACTGGAAAATCAACCCCTTGTAAACTTTACACTTAGTTCCACAGCTAAGCCCAGGACATTTTTTAAAATGAAGTTTCTTGCCACTGCAGATGCCTTTGTAGACGGAAGAAGAAGGGATAGATAAAGGAACTTTTTATTTTTTAGCCTGGGTTGATGGTGAGGGATTTTGCAATGTGTGCATGTTGCCAGCAAAATGGAATTTATTTGAATTTCAGTTCCTTTTTTTTTTGTCAGATTTTGTCAGAGGCATTACATCCTGTTGGCCTGTTGCCCCTTCAGTGTCTACATTGTTCTGCTAAAAGGATATTGGCTAAAGGACCGATGTGCAATTTCTTTGAGAGAAATTATTTCCCTTTAGGTTCCATGCGGTTGCCCTTTGCCATTTTAGAGAAGTATGTCATCTGTTCCAGAAGATAGTTGCATTATTAGGAAACTATGCAATCAGTTCTGTGGACGCTTGGAGATTTGTAACCACAGATTCAAATGGCCAGATGAAATTAATATATGAGAGGCAGATATCTCCCCTCACTTCTCCCCACTGAAATCCCAGGCTGGATCTTACCTCATTTTAGCACAATTCCTCACCTCATTTTAGCACAATTTCACCCAGATGCTAATAACAGCCTTCAATTTCTAGTTATTTGCGCATCTTGCTGGCTCAGCATGTCAGCTCTTTTGCAAGGCAACGTTTGAGCAATTTACCTTACTCTGTCTGGCCCTCTTTCTCTTTTGCTGATGCTCAATTTATTTGGGTATCTGTTGCGCATGAGAATGCAGTATGATCCACAGTATGTTTGACTCTCAAGTCATTCCCAAGCTGTTCGTTCAAATTTGTCCCATGGTGGGTGTGCATGGGGCTGGAGAAGGCATTATGAGGAGGGGGGGAAATGCTCCCAGAAATAATTTCATTGCAAACCTATAGAAAGAAATCTGGTTGAGCCCAAACTTTGATTGCAGGTTCCATTTGCTGGAGTAGGAAAGAACTACTACAGAAGTGGGAGAACAATAACTGTTATGTATGCAGGTTTGAATGTCATTGGTTTAGTTTGAACTGTTCTTGTAAAATGTCAAATATGATTGGTTTAAAAAGTGCGGGAAAAACCCTGCACTCTGATTGGCTGGCAACTACGGCTGCTGGCTATAAGTAGCAGCCGCAGCCCAGCCAAATCGGGTCTGTTATGAGCTGTAGTCACTAATAAACTCTCTGTGTTTGACTCTTCATGCAAATCTAACAATAACCTTCTTCAATATTGCTCAACCAGAAATCCTGACTTTCCAAAAATGGCCCCTTCTAACTCCCCACTTTTTCCCCTCCACTATAGGAGCACAACCAGCTGGCCAATGATGAAGTCTCTAGTTCTCCAATGAAGAAGCTCTCCAACCTTGAACTTTAAGGCGGCAATGACAATAGAGAAGTCTTCTGGATGTTCTTGGATTGAAACGCCCATCATCATTTCTCAACCCTTACTTGGAGGGACTCCCCTGTTCAGGCAGGAATCCCTATGTCATGTCAGACAAATGGCTGTCCAACCTCTTCTTAAAAACCTCCAGTGATGAAGCACCCACAAGTTCTGGAGGCAAGCTGTTCCACTGGTTAATTGTTCTCCCTGTCAGGAAGTTTAGCTGCCTGGGAAAGCCCAAGAGAAATCATCAAAACCATAAAAAAGCGAAAGTTAGAATATTCCAGACATGTGATGTGACTGTGATGACCCAGAGTATCTCAGAAATGTAACAAAATCCAAAACGTAACTAAAAGTCCTTTAATGCCTTCAACTTGGCTTCACTGTTTAATTGTTCACAGTGGTGGAGTCATAATAACATTTCAAAGGCAAGAAACACAGTTCACATTCAAGGAGCCGATAACGAAGCAAAAGCCAAAAACAAATCGCATTGAATAAAGTTCCTCAACAGACCAGGATAGATAATTGACAGCTTCAGGAAGATAACCAGGGACAATCTGTTGGAAGAACGCCAACCAAGATAAACCTTCTTTAGAACTAAAACACTAACTTTGACTCCAGCAATTCTAACTACACATTTACAAACTTATATACATAGTGCCCAGCTGTAATCCCTGAGGAGGATCATGGCCCTCTCCTCCCGAGTAGATCATGCTTTTCCCTGATCCTCTCCTCCCTGTGTGCCCTGGGATGGATAGGAGATGGGCCTGGATCCTCCTCTGATTGCTCAGCCGGCCTCTGCCCTTCCCCAGCCTCCTCCACCACCTCTGGAGCCACACTCCCATTCCCTGTTGGCTGTTCCTCCTCTTCCTCAGAGTCAGTATCCACCAGGGGCATGACAGCGACACCCAGAAACATATGGCATCTTTCACTTGATCCTCCAAGGAAAGATTGAAGACAAATGAGACCCAGGCAGAAGAAGAACATTATGGTTCCAAAATCGAAGGGACTGGTTTGGAATTTTTCATGTGGCTGTTGATAAAAATAGGGTCACCAACATAATCGCCAACATGATCGCCATCATCCAATGGCAGATATGGCACAACAAAAAGAAGTCAAGAAATTTCTCCTTAGTTCTAGGTGGTTCTTCAATGTTGGTGAACTCATTTTATCTATACATTAATAATTACTAATTGTTATTATATTCATGGGAAAAGGATTCAAATTCATTTCTCAGATTACAGAAATAATCCATTGGCCTGAAGATAAAGCTGGAGGCAGGACCTTGGCATCAAATGAGACAGTAAAGCAAATATTTCATTACTGATAGATGTCTGTCAACCAGCAGAACATCAAACAGTCTCCCTTTTCATTTATAAAGAAAGAAGGCAAGTTTACTTTTCTTGTAAAACAAACACAAGGAGTTAATTTTAGGGCTTTAAAAAACAGGTAAAAATACTGAGTTGAGAACTCAGCCTATAATGTTTTACATCACCCCATTTGCAGATCAATAATAATTCCATATGGATTATATTTTGTAGTTGGAAGATCTGGGATCACATGATTACCTAATCACACTGCTTCATTTATGGATTTTTGTGTAGGCTTGATCTTTCATTGACACACACACACACACACAATATCTCTGCTCCCCTGTTTCTCTATTCTTTCCCTCTTGAAGACAAAAAGTGAGAGAAATTCAGCTTGTCTTTTCTCAACACTTTCAGAATTGCCCACCGGGAAAAGATGTATGGAAATGTTTGGAAATGTATGGAAGTGGGTTTTTGCCCTCCTCCATTTTACATAATTATTTATTTATTAAATTTTTATGCTGCCCGTCTCACTGTTGAACAACTCTGGGCAGCTCACATCATCATAAAACAGCAACATAAAGCAATTAGAATGTGAAAACATTGAACATGAAAAGTTAACAGAAAACTACTGTAGATAAGAAACCAATACACAAGTGGGATGGAGGTGGGATTCTTCTTAGCAGGGGTGGGCTTCAAAAATTTTAGCAATGGGTTCTCTTCCCAGTTGCTGGGTGGGCGTGGCCATGGTGGGCGTGGCCTAGTCGGCCTCCTGCACCACAGCAGGGGGGGCGTTTTTGCCCTCCCCAAGCTCCGGAGGCTTGCTTCGAGCCTCTGGGAGGGTAAAAGCAGCTTCCCCGGGCTCTGGAGGCTCTCTGGAAGCTGGAAACAGGCCAATTTCCAACCTTCCTGAACTTCCGGGAGGCCCGTTTTTCACCCTCCCCAAGTCTCTGTGTGGGCCCTACACTTACCTGCATCCAAAATGGGCCACATGGGGATTCCTGGGAGGGGTGGGACGGGGCAGAGTGGGCAGGGCCAGCCAGGAGTAGGATTTATGGGTTCTCCAAACTGCACAGAATCTTAGCTAGGCGCTCTCCTGAACCCCTGCAAACCCCTAGCAGCCCACCTCTGCTTCTTAGTCCACCAATCAGTTCCAGAGTGGGCCGGCCCCACCAGGGCCACTAGCCAATCAGGAGAGTCAGGTTTCCAGGCCCTTTCAGAAAGCTGGGGAATCTCATCTTGACTGGCCTGATGTTCCAAAGGATGGGGGCCACAGCAGAAAAAGCTCTCCTCCTGTACCCTGCCAGCCCAATTTCCTTGGCCAATGGGGTCCACAGCATGTGGGGCAGGCCAATCCCATGGAATGAGACATTTCCTAAAGTAGCCTATATGTCCCCAGCCCTATAGCCTGTAGTCTGGCAGCCTTCCATTCAAGGATTAAGTCAGGTCTGACACTGGTTGGCCTTTTGAGACTGACCACTGGGGTCACAGCACTTTCTTGTGGCATTCAGGGCCCAACAATACTTGGAACAAGATGAATGCTAAGTTTGTTTTTCAATATTTAATAACTGTGGACATTTCTTCTTTCTGCAGTGACTCAACTCAGGAAGTTAGTCTGCCCATCAGTTCTGGTGTTGACTGCTTCTCACAAAAGATGGGGAAATGCATACAATGGATTGAAATGTTCCAGACCATTTTTGTTTGGTTATGGTCCCTTTCCTTTGTGAAATTTTTTGCCTTTGTAAACTTAGGTGCGGTAGATGCATATGTGGGTCTTTGTGTGTGGAGGTATATATATATATATACACACCACACATTGACTTTTTCTTACCATACAAGAAAACAGAGGCATCACAGGCCACTGCAACAACCTTGCAGACATTCAATCAAAGAAAAAGGAACAAGATGGAGAGCTTTTCTATTTTCCTACTACTAGCAGTGGGTAAGTGAAGATCTTAAAAGTCAGGGTCGCTTTTTTTCCTGCAAATGGCAAATCAAGCTTAATTTCAATTCCCGAAAAGAAAGCTAGTTTTCACATCAATTTTGTGTAATAGTAGTCCACTATGCTATCTACTAGAAGTAAAAAGCATTTAAATGTGTTAAAACTTCAGTCTGTCTATCAATTCCTACTGTATAGGCAGTGGTGGGATTCAAATAATTTAACAACCGGTTCTCTGCCCTAATGATTTCTTCCAACAACCAGTTCACCAAATTGCTCAAAAAGTTAACAACTGGTTCTCCCAAAGTGGTGCGAATTGGCTGAATCCCACCAATGTGTATAGGGCAGTTCATCGTCGTATTATATGATCATCAAAGCTAGACATTTAAAATGAGACCACCTCAGTTTAAACCGAGAGCACCTAAGTGATGTTTTTAACCTACAAGAAGAAGGGTTAAAAATGATAACTGTATAATGTAGTTAATAAAAATAAGAACATGTTTTTGATTGGACTAACCACCTTAATAAGTGAATGCAAGACTTTATATTGTTTTTAAGTTTTAACACTATGAAGTGCAATGGAATGGAAACAGCCACATGCTAACATTCAGCCTAAGTTATAAAATACTATGATCATCTTAACATGCAATGCTTCAATAATCCGTATAATGTCATAACAGAATAAACTTCCATTCTGGCATTTTCTAGATAGCTTGGAGATTTGCCAGCCATTTCTTGGCCATGGTGGCTAGTAATTTGGGGAATGGTAATTTGTATGGAGGGCACTTGGAGAAGGAAAGCTGAAGGGTGCTGTTTTAGGTTTGGGTGACTACAAGGAGGTTTTAGCCAAGATCAGAACATAGCTATGTAAAATGGGTGGACTTGATGGTGCTCCTTTCTGATTATGGGAGTGTTATAGAAAGTACTACCCATCAGCACAAGTCCTATCCTTTTTAAGAAGACTATGTCCAAAAGGAATTCACGTGTCAAAAATGTGCAAGCTCATCTGAAACTATTCCACTTTCTGTGTTCTAACTTCCTCCTTTGACATTGCACAACAGATTGTTAGACTTCCGAAAAATGTATCTGTATTCCTATCTTCTACTTTTCAATCAACTTGGTCTTCAGTCATGTTCATTCTCATGTTAATGAAAAGTACTGAATAAGGCATGTTTGCATGTATCTGGGTTTACATATATGAATAAAAACACTTCAGATCTGATTGCGTTTTTCTTTCTGTTTTTTTTTAGGATCGGCATTGCCTTGTCTGGCTGCAAGCCAAAAAAGTAAGTTTTAGTTGAATCCATCAATCTGACTAAGTCATTTTCTAGGGCCAAAGACAATACTATGCTGAGACAATATCGAAGTAGAATGGTGGAGGTTGATCCTAGGACAAGGATCACAGTTAGCTTCATGATCCAAAAATAATCTCCCACATTCCAGATCAACCTTGCCCCCATTCTCAAGATGTTTGGATTATACCTCCCAGAAGTCTTACAGCAGCCAAGCTGTTGGGAGAATTCTAGGAGTTGGAAGTTTACACTCAAGAGGACATTCAAGTTAGAGAAGGTAGCCTTACACCTTCATGTATGCCCAAATGTTTCTTCCTAGACCTGCTGTACTGGATGGCAAGGTCTCAAGAGAATTCTTCTCACACTTATCTTAGGTGCATGTACAAATTTCTTTATGATCATAGTCTGCTTTATTGTGATGGGATCAACTAGCAAAATTCTAAACTCCCATTGATGCCATCAGTACCTATGTAAGCAGAACTCAGATGAGATTGCAATTGAATATTGGTAATCAATCTTTAAAATGCGAGAAAAAAAGTTTGAAAATCATAGAATATTCAGTGCAAAATGTTAGAGACCTACTGCTCTTATACTAATAACAAATTTCTACTGGCCCCTATTGGTCATTCCCCAAATTAAACTATCAAATCACCAGAGTTCCTCACAAGAACAATCATGTGCTAGCCATTCATGAATAGAGATCAATGGTTAGATACTACCCAGTAGGCCATCAGCTGAACAATCCACTAAGAGTTAGGTTAGCAGTTGAAAAATCCCCAAACCAAAGATGGGTTTTTGAAGAATAGAATAGAATTCTTTATTGGCCAAGTGTGATTGGACACACAAGGAATTTGTCTTGGTGCAAATGCTCTCAGTGTACATTAAAGAAAAGATACATTCATCAAGAGTCAAGAATCATAAGGTACAACACTTAATAATAGTCATAGAGTACAATAAGCAATCAAATCATACTAGGAAACAGTCAATATAGATCCTAAGAATACAAGAGACAAAGTTACAGTCATACAGTCACAAGTGGGAGGAGATTGGTGATAAGGAGTGATGAGAAGATTAATAGTAATAGTAGTGCAGACTTTGTAAATAGTTGGACAGTGTTGAGGGAATTATTTGTTTAGCAGAGTGTTGGCATTTGGGAAAAAACTGTCTTTGTGTCTAGTTGTTCTGGTGTGCAATGCTCTATAACATCCTTTTAAGGATAGGAGTTCAAACAATTTATGTCCAGTATGTGAGGGATATGTAAATATTTTCACAGCCCTCTTTTTGATTCGTGCAGTATACAGGATGGAAGGCAGGTTGGTAGTAATTGTTTTTTCTGCAGTCCTAATTAGTCTCTGAAGTCTGCAGAACCAAACCAGACAGTTATAGAGGTGCAGATGATAGATTCAATAATTCCTCTGTAGAACTGGATCAGCAGCTCCTTGGGCAGTTTGAGCTTTCTGAGTTGGTGCAGAAAAAACATTCTTTGTTGTGCTTTTTTGATGATGTTTTTGATGTTAGGTCCATTTTAGGTTCATTTATGGTGCACTTATGCACACCCCTTACAGACCTCTTAGGATGGGGTGAGGTCAATAGTGGTTATTTTGAGATTAAAGAAGTGGGGGTTAGAGGATGTAACAACAGAGTCAGGTAGTGCATTCCAGGCATTGACCACTCGGTTGCTGAAGTCGTACTTTCTGCAATCAAGTTTGAAGTGGTTTACATTGAGTTTGTATCTGTTGTGTGCTCTTGTATTGTTGTGGTTGAAGTTGAAGTAGTCATTGACTGGTAGGACATTGTAGCAGATAATTTTGTGTGCTACGCTTAAGTCTAACCATAGGTGGCATAGTTCAAGGTTGTCCAAGCCCAAAATCTCAATCATGGTGATATAGGGTATTCTGTTGCGAGCAGAGGATTTGTATTAATGTCTGATATGCAGTGTGGATTCCAGACTGATGAGCTGTATTCGAGTATTGGTCTAGCAAAGGTTTTTTATGCTCTAGTTAGCAATTTGATATTTCTGGAGGAGAAGCTTCGTAAGATTAGATTTACAATGCTTAATGCCTTTTTGGCACTGCTGTTACAGTAAGGATCATCAACGAGGTCATATCCACCTAGTTTGTATTTGGTGTACTGATTTTTTTTTACCAATGTGTAGGACAGAGCATTTATTGGTCGAGATTTGGAGTTGCCAGATGTGTTTCCTTTTGGGTTGCAGAACCAAACCAGACAGTTATAGAGGTGCAGATGATAGACTCAATAATTCCTCTGTAGAACTGGATCAGCAGCTCCTTGGGCAGTTTGAGCTTTCTGAGTTGGCGCAGTAAGAACATTCTTTGTTGTGTTTCTTTGATGACGTTTTTGATGTTAGGTGTCCATTTTAGGTCTTGTGATATGATAGAACCTAGAAATTAGAAGGTCTCTACTGTTGATACTGTGTTGTCTAGTATTGTAAGAGGTGGTAGTATGGAAGGGTTTCTCCTAAAGTCTACCACCATTTCTACAGTTTTGAGTGTGTTCAGTTCTGGATTGTTCGGGTTACACCAAGAGGCAAGTTGTACAACCCCACATTTGTATGCAGATTCATTGTTGTCTCGAATGAGACCAATCACTGTTGCGTCATCTGCAAACTTCAGTATTTTAACAGATGGATCGTTTGGGATGCAGTCATTGGTATATAGGGAAAGAGAAGTGGAGAAAGCACACAGCCTTGGGGGGAGGGCTGTGCTGATTGTATAGGTATCATATGTGATTCTGCCTATCTTCACCTGCTGCTTCCTGTCTGTTAGGAAGCTTATGATCCACTTACAAGTGTGTTCAGGTACCGCTAGCTGGTTTAGTTTCGTTACAAGAATGTCTGGAATGGTGGTATTTAATGCTGAACTGAAGTCTACAAAGAGGATTTGGAGATTCAAGGTGTTGTAGGATGTAGCCATATTAACAGCATCATCTGTCAACCTATTTGCTCAGCATGCAAACTGCATGGGATCTAACAGCGGATCCGTGATGGTTTTCAGGTGGGACAGCACTAGCCTTTCAAAGGTTTTCATAACTACAGATGTTAGAGCAACTGGTCTGTAGTCATTCAGTTCCCTGATGGAGGGCTTCTTTGGCACTGGGATGATAGTAGAGCATTTGAAGGAACAAGGAACATAGCACATCTCTAGTGATTTATTGAAGATGCAGGTGAAGATGGGGGCCAATTGATCAGCACAGACTTTTAAGCAAGGAGTTATCTTGTCTGGCTCTGGTGCTTTTCTTGGCTTTTGTCTGTGAAATAGATCTTGTACTTCTTTTTCTGTGATCAACAGAGATTGTGAACCCAATGGGCTGGGTTGTAGGAGACTTGGTCTGTTGTTGGTGTGTTTGTGATGGAGGTTGTGGAGATAGATGGCTGTAGTTTCCTTTCAAACCTGCAGTAAAACACAGTCAGGTCATCTGCTAGTTGCTGATTTCCTTCTGCCTGGGAAGGAGGTTTGCTGTAGCCAATGATGTTTTAAGAGTTTTCGACATGTTTGCTGGTTCATTTGTTGAGAACTGATTCCTTAACTTTTCAGAGTAGCTTCTTTTTGCTGCTCTGATCTCTCATGTTAACATGTTTCTGGCCTGATTGTATAATGAAGAAAAGTATCCAACCCAAGTGGAGGCAGGAAGGGAATTTAGAATGAGCAACTTCTGTAGAAATTGATTTTCTAGATAGCTGTTTGGAGAGGGAGGAGAAATGCCAAGGTCTGAACATAACTGCTTTTGTAAACTATGATATTCTCCCTTATTCTAGCATCATTGCTCTATCCTTATGGAGAAACCCAAGGTGACTCAGAAAACCCGGTAGCTGATGATGGGAATTCTCCAGAGATCACCATCAAAAAGTCATTCTCCTTCTACGGCAAAAAATACAACTCCCTTTTTGTATGTAATACCTGCCAGATATAAATCTCATATTTCTTTATAGAAACTAGGAAATGGGTACTCAACTCAGGTTGTTCACCCATTCCCTAACTCTCAATATGGCTCAATGCGTAATTTCTTTATACCTCTCTGGAGAGGCAAGATGTAGCATTTGTAGAGGTACTTGGGGATGACCATGGCTTTCATTTCTAGAGGCAAGATGTAGCATTTGTAGAGGTACTTGGGGATGACCATGGCTTTCATTCCTTGGTGGCTGTTAATTGCCTGCACTTAAGTTCCAGCTGCCTACAACTGCTGTAGGCTCGAATCCCACCAGGCTCAAGGTTGACTCAGCCTTCCATCCTCTCGGGGTAGGTAAATTGAGGACCCAAGATTGTTGGGGGCAATTAGCTGACCTTGTAAAAATGCCGCTTAGTAATAAGCAGGCATATACAATGGAATGAAGGCTATTGCTGAGCACACTGGGTTGCATCCCAAAAATTGTAAGCCGCCCTGAGTCTCCGGAGAAGGGCAGCATATAAATGTAATTTAAAAAAAAAAACAGCATCCTAGATAGATAAAAGTCACAACTAATACTTGCCCACTAATATACCTTTATGAGAATGAATGGGTGAGATATGAGCAATCTACAGTCATCTAAATACATTCAGAAACCCAATCATGAGCACATTAGAAATCAGTGTGAGAAAGTTATGGGGCTCCCAGTGTTGACCTCCAAGTCCCAATAGGTCCAACCAAAAGTGAGGATGTTGGAAAATAAAATTTTACAGCATCTTGAGACCCACCGTTTCCTCTTCTCTGATATTAACTTACACTAGTTTCATGATTTGTTGAGAAACAATGGGAACTATTGCAACCTGTTTTCCTAAACTCCCTCTCTCTCTCTCTCTCTCTCTGTGTATGTAGATAGATGGATGGATAGATGGATGGATGGATGGATGGATGGATGGATGGATGGATGGAGATGGAGATAGAGAGACAGACAAACAGACAGACAGATATAGATAGATGATGGATGGGAGAGATAGATAGATAGATAGATAGATAGATAGATAGATAGATAGATAGATAGATAGATAGATAGATGTGTGGATAGATAGATTGTGTGTGTGTGTGTGTGTGTGTGTGTGTGTAAGAAAAAGAGAGACAGCATCCTGTTAACCCAGATTACTTAGTTTATGTCTTTTAAGATTCTAGAAAATTGCCTAATTTCATAATAATATTGAGAGTGTCAGTTGAACATGACCTACCACCTTGCCTTATATTTCTCCAGGTCAACAATAATGGGGTTGTCTCTTTTGGAAAGTATGTCTCAGAATACACTCCAACTGCTTTCCCTCTGAAAGAAGGAATACCCTTTGTTGCTCCATTTTGGGCTGATGTTGACAATAGAGTCAGTGGGAGCATCTACTGGAGGCAGACCGAAGACTCAGTGCTGCTTAGTCGGTTTGCTGCAGACCTCAGTCGGTACCTTGTTGATATTTCTTTCACACCCACATGGATGTTTATTGCCACCTGGGACCAAGTAGGCTACTATGGATCTGCTTCAAACAAGGTAGGTCTCCCATAGTAATGGCAATCTAGAGCTTTCTTCCTCCTCCAGTGGCTACTACTTATTTATTGCAAGTAAATGTAGTGGGGAGGTAAAAGTGCTGAACCCCACCCGTCACAAAAACTCACTGGATGACTTTGGGTCAGTCTTTCCCTCTCAGTCCAAGAGCCATGGAGGTAGAGATAAAAGTCCAACACTTAGGCAAGTCCATCTCCAAGGACCGGTAGTGGGCTGCAGGCCATGGATTGAGGCCCCCTGATCTATATAATCCTCAACGTGCAATGTTGCAATGTTCAGTGTTGCCACTAGATGGCATGTCTAACATCCTGCAAAAGAATGTATAGCCAACTTCGCTGTTGTAGAAAGTCTATGTGATGACCAGGAGTGTATCAGAAATATAACAAAAACCAAAATGTAAATAAAGGTCCTTTAATGCCTTCAACTTGGCTTCACTGTTTAATTGTTCACAGTTGAAGATTAAACTATTTTCAAAATAACATTCCAAACAAAAGAAACACCGTTCAAATTCAAAGAGCAGATAACGAAGCAAAAACCAAAAACAAACCGCACTGAATAAAGTTCCACGACAGACCAGGATAAATAATTACCAACTTCAGGAAGATAACCAGGTACAGTCCGTTGGAAGAATGCCAACCAAGATAAACCTTCTCCAGGAATAAAACACCAATTTGTCTCCAGTGTTTGTTAGCATGCAGGTCCAGACTCTTATGCAGATCTCACAACTGCAACCCATGAAGAGGATCATGGCCCTCTCCTTCTGAGTAGACCACTCCCTATTGGCTGTTCCTCCTCTCCCTCAGAGTCAGTCTCCACCAGGGGCATGACAGTCTATTAGAGTTAAGTCTTGACTTACAACCACCATTGGAAGCAGACTTTCTATTGTAAATTGATCCAGCTATAAAGTGATTAATCACTTAACCAGATCCATTTTACTACCCTTTTATCACTGTCATAAACATGGTTGTTAAGTGAATCCAGCTTCCCAGATTGACTTTGTTGGAAGTCAGCTGGGAAGGTGGCAAATTGCAATCACATGACGACAAGATGCTACAACCACCTTAAATGCAAGCCGGTTGCCAAGTGCCCAAATTGTGATTGCATGACCACAGAGGCTGTACAATGGTCATAAACTCAAGGACAGGTTGTAAATCACTTTCTCTGAGGCCACCATAACTTCAAACTCTCATTAAACCAGCAGTGGTTAAGTCAAGGATTATCTGTAGAAGTAACTCTGCTTAGTACATGGACGTGACTGGATGTTGGACAGTGTAGCAAATGAAAGGAATGACATTTTTCATGGGATCAAGAGAACGGCAGGGATATATGTTCAGGTAAATCACTAGGACTTGAATTCAACTCCAAGATGACTTCCCTTTAGAACAGGGGTCTCCAACCTTGGCAACTTTAAAACTTGTGGACTTCAACTCCCAGAATTCCTCAGTCAGCTTTGCTGGGTGAAGTCCACAAGTCTTTAAGTCTGGGAGTTGAATTCTGGGAGTTGAAGTCCACAAGTCTTAAAGTTGCCAAAGGTGGAGAGCCTTGGTTTAGAAACAACTTTGATAAGCAAGGATAACCAGGCCTTAAAATACAATTTTCCCCTTTGTGTTGCAGGTCAACACTTTTCAAGCTGTCTTGGCCACAGATGGAGAAAGATCCTTCATCATGCTGAACTATGCTGATATACAGTGGACCACTGGAACAGGAAATGATGGAGATATCTTTACGGGACTTGGAGGAACCCCCGCTCAGGTAGCTTTGGGATAGCTTGAAGGTGCAACCAGAAATTTATTTATTTATTTATTTATTTATTTTTGGGATTTGTATGCCGCCCCATCTCCGAAGACTCGGGGCGGCTCACAGCTAAAACAACAACAATAAATAATTAAGAAAAAATTAAACCAAGACAAGCCCAAAAAGACAATTTAAATACTTAAAAAATAAAACCACCCCACCCAGGAAGGGTCACAGCCCAGATTGGTCAAACAACCAGGTCTTCAAATCATGGCAGAAGGTGCGGAGATCAGGGGCCAGGCAGAGCCCCAAGAGAAGTTGGTTCCAGAGGTCAGGGGCCACGACAGAATAGGCTCGTTGTCGGCGGACCGCCAGCCGGCACTGGCCCGCCGACAGGACCCCAAGGAGTCCTTGCCTGTGTGCTCGCACAGGGCGGTTGGCATTCGATGTTGGCAGGAGTTGCTCCCTTAAATATTGAGGACCTATGTCATGAAGGACTTTGTATGTTAAAACTAAAACCTTGAATCTCACCCAGAGCGCAACCGGCAACCAATGCAGGCAGCGCAGGAGGGGGGTAACATGGGAGAATCGGGAGGCTCCCATCACTACCCGCGCCGCCGCATTCTGCACCAGCTGCAATCTCTGAATGGTATGCAAGGGCAGTCCCAAGTAGAGAGCTTTGCAGTAGTCGAGTCTAGAGGTAACAAGGGCATGAGTGACTGTGCGCAAGGCATCCCAGTCCAGAAATGGGCGCAGTTGACGAACAAGGCGGACCTGGGCAAAGGTCCCCCTGGTGACGGCTCCCACCTGCTCCTCCAACTGGAGCCGTACATCCAGGAGGACCCCCAGATTCCGTGCCCTATCCACAGGGGGCAACACCACTCCCCCTATGGCCAAAGATGGATATTCCTGACTGGGCCGAGATGCCGGTATGCACAGCCACTCAGTCTTGGCCGGGTTGAGTTGAAGCATGTTCCTGCTCATCCAAATCCGTACCGCATCCAAACACTGGGTCATCAGGGAGAGGGCATTACTGATTTGGTTCGGGGTGGAGATGTACAGCTGGGTGTCATCTGCGTACTGATGGAATCTCACCCCAAAACCATGGATGATCTCACCCAGCGGCTTCATATAGATGTTAAATAGCAGGGGAGAAGACCCCTGAGGACCCCACAGGAGAGCACCCTGGGGTCGACCTCTGCCCCCGCCACCAATTGTGACCGCCCCGAGAGGTAGGAGGTGAACCACCGAAGCACCATGCCCCCCACTCCCAACCTCCTCGAGGCATCGCAAAAGGATACCATGGTTGATGGTATGAAAGCTGCTGAGAGGTCTAATAGGACCAGGACAGAGGAAAAACCCTGTCGGGCCCTCCAGAGATCATCCATCAGCGTGAACAATGCCGTCTCCATGCTGAAACCAGGTTGGAAGCCCGATTGATACGGATCCAGGTAGTCCGCTTCATCCAGGAAAAATGGAAACTGCCGAGCCACCACACTCTCAACAACCTTCGCCAAAAAGCGAAGGTTGGAGACTGGACGAAAGTTGTCTAACACGGTCGGGTCCAGGGCAGGCGTCTTCAGGAGGGGTCTCACCACCGCCTCCTTCAAGGCGGAGGGAAAAACACCCTCCCTTAATGAAGCGTTGACAACTGCCCAGAGCCAACTGCAGGTGACCTCCCTGGCGGCATAAGCCAGCCAGGAAGGGCACCGGTCCAACAAACATGTGGTGGAACTCAGGCGCCGCATAGTCCTGTCCACTTCATCCTCGGAAACAGGATTGAACTCATCCCAGGTCACACTGGCCAGACTGCCTGTATCCCATTCCTCAGACCACTGCAAATCAGAGGACAACCCGCTCCGAATTTGAGCGATCTTATCCGACAGATATAGACTAAACTCCTCAGCCCTTCCCCGCAATGGGTCCGCTCCCCCCCCTCCAGACAAAGGAGAGAGCGGGTAGCCCGAAACATGGCGGCTGGGTGGTTATCTGCGGACGCTATGAAGGCGGAGAGATAAGACCTTCTCGCCGTTCTCATAGCTACCAGGTAAGTCCTAATATGGGCTCTTAGCTGGGCTCGATCGGACTGGGAGTGGGTGGACCTCCACCTGCTCTCTAAGCCCCTCCGACAGTGTTTCATCTCCCGGAGCTCCTCTGTATACCAAGGAGCCATCCGGGATCCACGGCATGTGAGGGGGCGCATGGGTACAACCCTGTCGAAATGCAGAGTTATCTCCTACTCAAGCTAAACCTACTCAAGGCGTGTTCTCACTGGACTTGGTCTCCATCATCTTGGTAGCTCTTCTCTGAACTTGCTTCCGTTTATTACAGGTTCTTTTTAGATTACAGGTAGTCCTTGACTTACAACCATAATGGAGCCCAGAATTTATGTTGCTAAGTGAGAAATGTATTAAATGAGTTTTGTCCCATTTTACCACTTTTCTTGTCACATTTGTTAAGTGAATCACTGCAGTGCTTAAATTAGTAACACATAGTTGTTAAGTGGATCTGGCTTCCCCATCGATTATTGCTTGTCAGAAGGTCACAAAAGTGTTTCCGGGACGCTGCAACTATCATAAATATGAACCAGCTGTCAAGCATCTGAATGTAAATCACATGATTGATTCACATGAGATTCAAGGTGTTGGTAACAACTTATAAAGTCCTACATGGCTTGGGTCCGAGGTACTTGGGGCCAAACAGACAGGGCTTCCTCCCTGGCCAACTCCCCTTGAGCCTTTGTTTGGCCCCAATCTCCGCTCCTTCCACCGTGACCTTAAGACTTGGCTCTTTCAGCAGGCTGGTCTGGACTAACCAAGGAGAGGGAGGGTTGTTTTAGAGGGTTTTAAAATTTTAACTGAATTTTAATTGTTAGGCTTGTATGTGGTTTAATTTCTTTTTATTGTAAATTTGTAATGGGTTTTATATTGTTAGCTGCCCTGAGTCCCTAGGGAGAGAGGGTGGCATACAAGTCTAATTAAAAAATAAATAATAATAATAATGATTGTGGGGATGCTACAAGGGTGCAGAAGTGCCAAAAACAGTTATAAGTTTCTTGTTTCAATAGTGTTGTAATTTCAGTCACTAAACTGTTGTATGTCAAGGACTACCTGTACAGTGTGCAGAATTGGATACAGTCTCTCAGAAGAAGCCTAACCAAAGCAGGGTAGAGTGGGACAATTCCTTTCTGTGATAGATGTCAAGGTTCCAAGTAATTTGTTGTTGTTGGTTGCAAAGTTGTGTCTGATCATCGCACCCCATGGACAACGTTCCTCCAGGCCTTCCTGTCCTCTACCATCCTCTGGAGTCCATTTAAGCTCACGCCAACTGCTTCAGTGACTCCATCCATCCACCTCTTTCTCTGTCGTCCCCTTCTTCTAATTTTGCCCTCAATCTTTCCCAACATTAGGCTCTTCTCCAGTTAGTCCTTCCTTCTCATGAGGTTCTCATTCTCATCCAAGTAATACGTCCCATTTAATAAGAACTCTGAGGCAGGCCTATTCTTCAAAGAACATTTTATTGGAACATATAAAATTAGCAATTTCTTGGTGGAAAACAGGCTCTAGGTTCCCGCCAGTTTTACACCCAATTAAAAGTCAAACTTTGTCACTTCCCTCCCAGAGTCATCAGTCACATGGTCCAATCAGCACGCAGTCCAGTTGCTAGGTTACCTCAGTCTCCACCTTTTGAACACCTGCACCAACGTCCTTGATTCCTGGGGGAAAGAAATTTATTTTGCCTACAACATCCCAACCATCTCTACATCCCCCCTACCCTGGCCCAGGCTGTGTCAGCCCTGAAGCTGGGAGAAGAAAACTCCCTAGAGCAAAGCTACAAAAGAAAAATGGCCCAACTTCAGGGTTGACAATAGAGCTTCTTTGTTCTTGTTAACACATCGCCTGCCCTTTTGGGAAGCTGCATTATATGGTTGATACCCTGGTTTGCAATCCAATGAGAAAGTTTGTTGGGGCGTTAATTAGAAAAGAGGTCATTCTTTCCTCTTCTCTACCTCTTCACCAGGCTGGCTTTGACAGCGGGGACACAGAACATTACTACAACATCCCTGGTTCCCGAACTGATGGAATTCTCAATATTACGAAGACTACGAATGTTGGTGAACAAGGTCGCTGGCTGTTGCAAGTGGATAAGTTAATTATCGGCGTTCCCACGCCAAAAAGTGATTGCTTGGATGAATAAGTAAGTGCCAGACCTTCTCTTTTTTTGCTAGAAGGATAGATATGTAAATAATTGGAGTGGTGTGGTGGCATAGAGGTGGAGCTTTTGCCTCACAATCAGGAGGCTATGAGTTCAATCCTAGGTAGAATAGAATAGAATAGAATAGAATTGAATTCTGTATTGGCCAAGTGTGATTGGACATACAAGGAATTTGTCTGCATGCATATGCTCTGATTGTACATAAAAGAAAAGATACATTCATCAAGAGTCAAGAATCATAAGGTACAAACTTAATAGTCACAGGGTACAAATAAGCAATCAAATCATACTAGGAAACAGACAATATAAATTGTAAGGGTACAAGCAACAAATTTACAGTCATACAGTCACAAGTGGGAGGGGATGGATGATAAGGAGTGATAGATAGATAGATAGATAGATAGATAGATAGATAGATAGATAGATAGATATACAGACAGATAAAATACTTTGTCTTGGTGTAAATGCTCTCAGTGTACATAAAAGAAAAGATGAGAAGATTAATAGCAAAAGTAATGCAGACTTTGTAAATAGTTGGACAGTGTTGAGAGAATTATTTGTTTAGCAGAGTGATAGAATAGAATAGAATAGAATTGAATTCTGTATTGGCCAAGTGTGATTGGACATACAAGAATTTGTCTGCATGCATATGCTCTGATTGTACATAAAAGAAAATACATTCATCAAGAGTCAAGAATCATAAGGTACAAACTTAATAGTCACAGGGTACAAATAAGCAATCAAATCATACTAGGAAACAGACAATATAAATTGTAAGGGTACAAGCAACAAATTTACAGTCATACAGTCACAAGTGGGAGGATGGATGATAAGATGAGTGATAGATATAGAGGATAGATAGATAGATAGATAAGATAGATAGTAGACAGACAGGACAGACAGATAAAATACTTTGTCTTGGTGTAAATGCTCTCAGTGTACATAAAAGAAAAGATGAGAAGATTAATAGCAAAAGTAATGCAGACTTTGTAAATAGTTGGACAGTGTTGAGAGAATTATTTGTTTAGCAGAGTGATGGCATTCAGGGAAACACTGCCTTGTGTCTAGTTGTTCTGGTGTGCAGTGCTCTATAATGTCGTTTTGAGAGAAGGAGTTGAAACAGTTTATGTCCGGCATGTGAGGGATCTGTAAATATTTTCACAGCCCTCTTTTTGAGTCGCGCAGTATACAGGTCCTCAATTGAAGGCAGGTTGGTAGTAATTGTTTTTTCCGCAGTCCTAATTACTCTCTGAAGTCTGTGTCTGTCTTGTTGGGTTGCAGAACCAAACCAGACAGTTTAGAGGTGCAGATGACAGATTTAATAATTCCTCTGTAGAACTGGATCAGCAGCTCCTTGGGCAGTTTGAGCTTTCTGAGTTGGTGCAGAAAGAACATTCTTTGTTGTGCTTCTTTGATGGTGTTTTTGATATTAGGTGTCCATTTTAGGTCTTGTGATATGATAGAATCTAGAAATTTGAAGGTCTCTACTGTTGATACAGGGTTGTCTAGTATTGTAAGAGGTGGTAGTATGGGAGGGTTTCTCCTAAAATCTACCACCATTTCTATGGTTTTGCATGTGTTCAGTTCTAGATTGTTCCAGTTACACCACAAGGCAAGTTGTACAACCTCCCGTCTGTATGCAGGTTCATCGTTGTCTCAAATGAGACCAATCACTGTTGTATCATCTGCAAACTTCAGTAATTTAACAGATGGATCATTTGGGATGCAGTCATTGGTATATAGGGAGAAGAGAAGTGGAGAAAGCACACAGCCTTGGGGGGGAGGCTGTGCTGATTGTACAGGTATTGGATGTGATTCTGCCTAGCTTCACCTGCTGCTTCCTGTCTGTTAGGAAGCTTATGATCCACTTACAAGTGTGTTCAGGTACCACTAGCTGGTTTAGTTTAGTTACAAGAATGTCTGGAATGATAGTATTTAATGCTGAACTGAAGTCTACAAAGAGGACCCTTGCATAGGTATTTGGAAGGTGTTGTAGGATGTAGTGCAGAGCCATATTAACAGCATCATCTGTCAGTCCATTTGCTCGGCATGCAAACTGCATGTGATCTAACAGCGGATCCGTGATGGTTTTCAGGTGGGACAGCATTAGACTTTCAAAGGTTTTCATTACTACAGATGTTAGAGCAACTGGTCTGTAGTCATTCAGTTCCTTGATGAAGGGTTTCTTTGGCACTGGGATGATAGTAGAGCGTTTGAAGCAAGAAGGAACATAGCACATCTCTAGTGATTTATTGAAGATTTGGGTGAAGATGGGGGCCAATTGGTCAGCACAGACTTTTAAGCAAGAAAGAGTTATCTTGTCTGGCCCTGGTGTTTTTCCTGGCTTTTGTCAGTGAAATAGATCTTGCACTACTTTTTCTGTGATCATCAGAAGTTGTGAACCCAATGGGTTGGGGTCAGTTGTAGAAGGCTTGGCTGTTGTTGGTGTGTTTCAGATGGGGGTTGTGGAGATAGGTGGCTGTAGTTTCCTTTCAAACCTGCAGTAAAACACATTCAGGTCATCTGCTAGTTGCTGATTTCCTTCTGCCTGGGAAGGAGGTTTGCTGTAGCCAATGATGTTTTAAGAGTTTTCCACATGTTTGCTGGTTCATTTATTGAGAACTGATTCCTAAACTTTTCAGAGTAGCTTCTTTTTGCTGCTCTGATCTCTCTTGTTAATATGTTTCTGGCCTGATTGTATAGCATTTATCACCTTTTCTGTCGGCTTCCTTTGGAATGACATAGCTGCTTAAGTTTCGCTGTGAACCAAGGTTTATTGTTACTATATATTCACAGGTTCCTTGTTGGTACACATAGTTCTTCGCAGAAGCTGACATATGATGTTACAGTATCTGTGAGCTCATCAAGGTCTGCAGAGGCATCTTCAAAAATGTTCCAATCAGTGCAATCAAGGCAAGCCTGAAGCTTCAGCTTTGCCTCATCAGTCCAAGTCCTCATTGATTTAATTGTTGGTTTCATGGTTTTAAGTCTTTGTCTGTAGGCAGGTACAAGGTGAATCATGCAGTGGTCAGAGGGTCCCACAGCTGCTCATGGTAAAGACCTATAAGCATATTTTACTGTTGTGTAGCAGTGGTCTAAAGTATTTTTGCCTCTGGTGGAACAGTTTACATGCTGGAAATATTTTGTGAGCTCTTTCCTTAAATGTGCTTGAATGAAATCCCCTAAAATGATGGGGAATCACGGTGTTTGGCTTCAGGCTCCATAATCCGATCAGCTAGAGTTCGTAATGCCTTGTTTACACAAGCTTGTGGAGGAACATACACAGCTATTAGGAGAAATGAGGAGAACTCACGCGGAGAATAAAATGGAGGCAGATATAAAGTAAAATATCTGTAGAGGCAGATATTTCTCTCTCTGGGCATACTGAGATTATATCTGCTGAGAAAACCTCCACATTGGTGACAGGAAGGGCATCCGGCCATTAAAACACTCTGCTAGCTCCATTCGGTTGCCAAGGGATTATGGGGTCATTAAAAGAAGATGATGATAGATATGTAAATAATTACTAGATCCATAGTCCCTGGCTTATTTTGCTGTTGTCTCTTTTCATCAGGTGAAACCGCTTCCAACACGGACTATCTGCTTCTCCATGCTAGCCTGGGATAAGTTGAACAGCATCTGCAATCTTGCTCAAATCCCTCTGCTACCCTCTTCAAACAAGAAAAAAATTTTGGAGCTGCCATTGACTGTAGATTTAGCAATAAATGATTGCATTCAGATTGGTGGTATGTCCATTGATGCGTGCAGGAAAGAAATGCATGATTGTTATGTGTGAATACGTCAACCTCTGCATATATAAAGAGAGTGTGTGTGTTCTCGTGTGATGCTTTGAAGGGGAATGATAGGCCTAACACTCTATGAAGTTGTTTTGCTTCATGGGAGATGGGTGCAGATGTAATATCGCAGGGGATGGAAAATGTGACATGGACATCCATACCAATATCTCCATACACATTGACTATTCAATTATTCATGCCACAGGTGTCCAATCTTGGCAATTTTAAGATTTCTGGACTTCAACTCCCAAAATTCCCATGCATGGCTCTTAAATTTGCCAAGGTTGCTTTAAGCAATGAGAACAGGCATATCTTAGCCCTTTCAGGGAAGATCAGGCTAGCAATCCAATGTCATGTAGATCAGTACTTTTGTTGTAAAGCCTTAGTAACAATCTAACAAGCCTGAATGTTTTCCTCTTCTCTCCCTTTGTCTTCATAAAACTCAGGAAGTCTTCTCTGAAACATTTACTTCTGCCCTGGACTTGGTCCTCTTTTAGCTAACTGTTGTTTTGATCATGACTGTTCCTCCTCTACCACAATGCCATTCCCTCTGCCACCCACAACTTAGGAGCAACTTAGTCAACCCCAAATCATCTTTACCAAGTCAACCACAATTCTAACCATTTTTTGTTGTGGTGTCTTTGAGTCTGGATTACCTGGACAAATCTATGACACTTTCTTGGCTAACAATTTCAGAGGTGGTTCACCATTGCTTTCTACAACTCACTCTCTCCTGGTTTCTAGTTGACCAGGTTTAATTGCAATGACACCATTGAGCAGTTTGAATTCATTTAATTCTGCATTATGGGGTCTGCTTGGGACATCACTTGATGTCCCTATAACAGTGATGCCTTTTCCTGTTCCCACGACATATCTGCCTCTCCTTTGATGCACTGAGAATCTATTGCAGCACTTTTGACATTCCAAGATTTTTTTAAAGAAAAGATGCTTTTGAAAAGAGAATCAGGCATAAACTACCAAACCATTAAAATCATCTTTATTTCAGTGGAATTCAGATAAAATAAACATTTTAGCAAGACGCAACAAATTCTGCACTTTATGAGAAGGTCTGGAAGTGTCTAAAATAAAGAGTAAAATAAGCTAGTCTAGCAGAAGGAAGCCTGATATAGAATCCAGTGCAGGGAACAAGTTTATCTTCCAAAATATGCATTTATACCCTGTCTTCATTATTTTTATAAATAAGGCAGAAAATATACCTAACAATCCTTCTTCCTCTTGTTTTCCCCACAAATCTATGAGATGAGTTGGGTTGATTTAGAAGGACTGGCCCCAAACCACTGGCTTTCCTTCATAAGGTGAGACTAGAACTCACATTATCCTGGTTTCTAGCCTGACACCTTAACCCCTAGATCAAACTGGCTATAAATTTAAATTATGGATAAAGATTTGATTGGAAGGGACATGGTGGTTCAGTGGCTAAGACGCTGAGCTTGTCAATCAGAAAGGTCACCAGTTCGGCAGTTCGAATCCCTAGCGCCATGTAACAGAGTGAGCTCCCGTTACTTGTCCCAGCTTCTGCCAATCTAGCAGCTTGAAAGCATGTAAAAATGCAAGTAGAAAAATAGGGACCACTTTGGTGGGAAGGTATCAGCGTTTCGTGCGCCTTCGGTGTTTAGTCATGCTGGCCACATGACCACGGAGACGTCTTCAGACAGCGCTGACTCTTCGGCTCTGTAACGGAGATGAACACCGCCCCCTAGAGCCGGAAACGACTAGCACCTATGTCTGAGGGGAACCTTTACCTTTATCTTTTTACAAATGTGGTTGTTTAGTTTTCCTGGGACTATACGGCTGCTGAGCCTTTTTTTTTTTTTAAACAATTCCTGTTATCGCCTGCATATCAATTTCTGGAATGTGTTGCAAGCATTAGTTGGTTTCACACAACCAGCACAATTTGTTGTATGAATGCAGCTGGGTGCCAAAAACAAAAAAACCATTTGGCTAAACTCCGTTGAGGTGAGCTTTGAGCTTCGTCTTAATTGGTGACACAACCGTTGTAATGCAGAAACCATAGTTGATCCATAACACATTGTGTAAAGCCAGCCAACTGCAGGTAGTCCTCGACTTACAACAGTTCATTTAGTGACCATTCAAAGTTACAACAGCGCTGGAAAAAAATAATAATTTTTCACACTTACAACCGTTTCAGCGTCCCCATGGTCACGTGATCAGAATTTGGACGCTTGGCAACTAGTTCACATTTATGACAGTTGCAACATTCTGAGGTCAACTTTTGTGACCTTCTTAACAAGCAAAGTCAACAGAGAAGTCAGATTCACTTAACGACTGTGTTACTAATTTAATCACTGCAGTGATTCATTTAAGAATCAGGGCAAGAGAGGTCAAAAAACAGGGCAAAATTCACTTGACAAATGCCTCACTTAGCAACACAAATTTTGGGCTCAATTATGGTCATAAGTCAAGGACTACCGCTCTGTGTGTGTGTGTGTGTGTATGTATGTATGTATGTATGTATGTGTATATGATACGTCAAGATATCTCAATCTTACATGGGACAAGACCCGAATACACCAAGACCTACATACATATACATATACATATACCGTGTTTCCCCGAAAATAAGACACTGTCTTATATTTTTGGCTCCCAAAACACACTAGGTCTTATTTTCGGGTAGGTCTTATATATTTATGGTGCCAAATAGTGGGTGTGAGTGTGTAGGGGGGTGTTTCTGGTGCACGTTGCTCCCTGAAAAGTCTTCCTGGAACTGGAGATACACTAGGTCTTATTTTTGGGGTAGGTCTTATATTAGGGCAGGTTTAGAAAATAGTGCTAGGTCTTACTTCGGGTAGGTCTTATTTTTGGGAAACATACATATATATATATATATATATATATATATATATATATATATATATATATATTTCCAACGGCAAACCATAACGTGGTGCAAAGTGCCAACCAACTCATAAAGAGATATTTTAACCAGCAACAAAGAACATTCACATGATCTTTTGCGTCTGGTGCTTTTTGCTTAGTCCATTAAAAAGCCTTTATGCTCCACTGTTTAAAAACTTCCATGCAATTCCTTAAAAAAAAAAGTCTTCAAGATGCAGGAGGTGAATGCACTCCAGAATAGCTGCAATGAAAAAAAAGCAATTCAGGATTGAATTGCTGCCTGTTTACAGTCGAGGGGAGGAACTTGTTCGGCACTGGCAGGAGACACATTCTGATAAATGACCACAACCTAAAGAAACAAACAACAAAAGCTTTAGGACCATTGTGTGTGTGTGTGTGTGTGTGTGTGTTTTGTCAGAGAAGCCATTCTTATTTCATCAGCCTACATTGCATCAGACTCACTGCTGCTGGTCAGCTCTTAAATCTTAATACCTCAACATGTGTGCATTAGGGGTGGGATACTACTGGTTCTGCCTGGCTCTACAGAACCAGTAGCTCTGAAGAGCAGCAGACACCGAACCAGTTCTGTGAAGCCAAATTATTCTTTTGTGCATACCTAGTACAACATGTGAATTCACCCCATCTTGGCAAACTTTTGCAGCAATCCTTCATCTTTGTTGCCAATGGCACCCCTTAGCCTGAAGCCATAGTATACCCATTGCTTTTATTTTATTTTATTTTATTTTTTATAATACAATTCGGTGTCTATGTTTCACATGTAACAGCCAGATCTGTAAAATTAATCATCATCATCATCTCATCTCTTTTAACAACCCCCATAATCCCTTGTGAGGTGGAGTCTGGGCAACTGGATGGAGCAGAGTGTTTACTGGCCGGATGCCCTTCCTGTTGCCAATGCAGAGTTGTTTTCTCAGCAGATATATTCATATTGGCCCAGAGAGAAAAATATCTGCCTCTACCTAGGATTGAACTCACAGCCTCCTGATTGTGAGGCGAGAGCTTCACCTCTTAGGCCACTGCACCACTCATTTGCAAAATTTGAGTTTTTTTCGGCTGAGTTATGGTAAATGGAAATGTGGTTGTAATTTCTCTAGGCTTTAGCTTTTCACTCTCCTCTGGGTCCAAATGGCATCCATCACAACTCATGCCAAAACAACCTTCATAAGGATTTTATCCTTTTAATGATCATTTCTAAAACACATACGAATCAAGTTGCCTGCACAAGAGTAACTCAGAATCTCCCTACAGTGGTACCTCAGTACTCGACTGCTTCAAAACTTGTTGAATTTGGTATTTGACACATTTTGACCTGGAAATGTTGTCCCAGTACTCAGTGTTTGTTTAGTACTTGATGCACTGTGATAGAAAGAGAGGGACAGCTGCAGAGAACAGACAGGAAGTGGGCCATGCTGGGAAGGTTGTTGCAAAAGGAGGAGGACAGCCACAGAGGACGGACAGGAGGTCGGCCATGCTGGGAAGGTTGCTGCAAAAGGAGGGGGACAACCACAGAGGACAGACAGGAAGACCATGCTGGGAAGATCACTGCAACAGGAGGGGGACAACAATGCAGGATGGACAGGAAGTCGGCCATGCTGGGAAGATCACTGCAAAAGGAGGGGGACAACAATAGAGGACGGACAAGAAGTCGGCCATGCTGGGAAGATCACTGCAAAAGGAGGGGACAACAAGAGGACGGACAAGAAGTCGGCCATGCTGGGAAGATCACTGCAAAAGGAGGGGGACAACAATAGAGGATGGACAGTGTTAAGTTTGCATGAAGAGACAGACACGGAGTGCTTCAAGCTCTTTGTTTATTAGTGACTACAGCTCAGAATGAACCCACTTTGGCTGGGCTGCGGCTGCTACTTATAGCCAGCAGCCGCAGTTGCCAGCCAATCAGAGTGCAGGGTTTTCCCGCACTTTTTAAACCAATCATTTCTTACATTTTACAAGAACAGTTCAAACTAAACCAATGACTTTAAACCTGCATACATAACAGACAGGAAGTCAGCCATGCTGGGGAGGTCACTGACATATGAAAAGGGACAGACAGAAAGTTTTTCCCAGTCGAAACAAAGGGTGATAAGTCATGAGTTTGTTTAGGACTCATCCTTTTTAGTACCTATCGCACCTCCTGAAACCAATTAATGCTAAATACCAAGGTACCACTGTATATGAAAACTAGCCTGAGGAGAGGCAGCAAGAAAGAGGTGTTATCCTATCCAACATAATGCCTTCCAATCAGACTATTCCATATTGAATGAATATCAGAAATCCATGTTGCTCCATTCATTTCCCTTTCCATTCATTTCCCATCTTCCTTTCAAAATCTTACTTGTTCAGGGAAGGTATCTCGGCAAAGCATCTTACATCCAAAAGACGCAACTGAGATGGTGATGCAAAACTCCAGGGCGGTGAACAGAGTAAGAATAGTCAGTATTCCTATGCCGATATTCTATCAATGAAGCAGAAAAGTAACATATCCATTTTTATACGCATAGCCAGGCATATTTATTTCCAATTCTAGAGTAAGGAAGATGATCGGATGTGATAGGGAGGATTTATTGCCTAGGTCATAAGGGGATTGAAGTATTTTTTTAGTCCAACACAGAAACAGAGTAAGAGTTGGAAGGGACCTTGGAGGTCTTCTAGTCCAACCCCCTGCTCAGGCAGGAAACCCTACACACTTCAGACAAATGGCTGTCCAATCTCTTCTTTAAAACTTCCAGTGTTGGGAGCATTACAACTTCTGGAGGCAAGTTGTTCCACTGATTAATTGTTTCAACTGTCAGGAAATTTATCTTTAATTCTAGGTTGCTTCTCTCCACCTACCGTGTTTCCCCGAAAATAAGACCTACCCCGAAAGTAAGACCTAGCACTATTTTCTAAACCTGCCCTAATATAAGACCTACCCCGAAAATAAGACCTAGTGTAAATCTCCAGTTCCAGGAAGACTTTTCAGGGAGCAACCTGCACCCGCTAAACACCCCCTACACACTCACACCCACTATTTGGCACCATAAATATATAAGACCTACCCCGAAAATAAGACCTAGTGTGTTTTTGGGAGCAAAAAAAAATATAAGACAGTGTCTTATTTTCGGGAAACACGGTATTGTTTCTTGTCCTGCCTTCTGGTGCTTTGGAAAATAGGCTGACCCCCCCTCTTCTTTCTGGCAGCCGCATAGATATTGGCGGCAATGAACCAACATTTGGAATGCAATGGCCATGGCCTTCATTTTTTTCTCCAATGGATTAGTTATCAGAGGCATCTTAGCATTCCAAGCAATGAGATAACATCTGGAATTAGGCCAAGCAACTGCGCAGCCCAATCAGACTATTTTGGGGCCAGGTTTTTTTTCCCCTGTGCCACACCTACATATCTAGCAAAACTTTGACTGAACAGTTAGAGCTGCCACCTTGAAATTGTGGCCATCCCTGGGGGCAGCCCTGGTGTATATGCTTTGGAAAGATTGAGGCAAAGAAAAATACCCAAATTCTAAAAATCCCATGTTAATAACCTTTTCATGATTAAAACTCTATTTGGGAATTTTGGGATATATTTAGACCTCCTCCAAAGAGATCCACGCCCCCTTAGATGTCACTATTAACTTCTTTTTCCTTCTCTGCCCTGTTGAAACAAACTTCTTGCGGATGAATTTGGGAAGGTCACATACTTATTATATAAAAGGGCGTACCTGGTTTGCATCACACTTTTTCTCAATTTCTTCTTTAAAATTATGGCAGTGGCTAGACAAATTGAATAGATAGGGTATACCGAAGGTGGCAAACAGGGACGCCAGGCCCAAACCAGCTGCTACAGTACTTAACACATTCATGGCCACCATGCTTTGCACCTAGGGGAGACAATAAATTAATAAACACACACACAAAGACAAAGACACACACACACACACATACACAGAGGCTGGCTATGGTGCAACTGAGATTTCTTGGACGATGATGGGAACAGAAGCATGTCAATTTTGGGTTTGCTTTAGCCAGAAAAGGTGAGGTTGGTGTCCTTTAAACCCTTGCAAGAGTGGCTCAACGTTGAGCCTTCTTGCTGCTCTCGAGTAGCACAGCTTGGATGCAGACCCTTTGGCATGGCAGATTAGCCACTGTGAAAGAAGAGAGACAACCTCAAGGTGTTTGTTTCCATCAGAATATTCCACCAGAGATGGAGACACAGCACCTCTTTGCTAAAATTGGGCAAAAAAGAGACGGGCGAAAGACCTGCAGTTTCCCAAAAAGGGAATTCAGGGGAGAGGCTCTTTTTAAACAAGACATCACAACCAGGGGTGGGATCCGACAGGGTTAGCTACCGGTTCAGTGATTTACAAGGTTCGGTGATTTACGATGTGCTTCCCTGCACGCTGTGCACGCGCCTGTAAATTGTCATCAGCTTGGTGCCTGGACAGCTGAGCAGCGCTGCGTGCAGAGAAGCAGCCTTTGAAAAAGCACTTTTTTCCTGCTTTTTTAACTCAGCTGTGCCTTGCACAGCAGCTGAAGTTGAAAAAGCAGGAAATAAAGGTCAGGTAAGAGCCCGGGAGGGTGGGTGGGCAAAAACATCAGCAGACATAGAACCGGTTCTATGTCTGCTGCTCTTCAGAGCTACCGGTTCTACAGAACCGGACAGAACCAGTAGAAACCCACCCCTGATCACAATCATCATGATGCTCCCTTGGATGTTAGTGATCCAGGAACATCAGAAATCCACCAAGCTCCTGATTGGTAACCCAATGGACTGTAGCTCTCCATGCAGGGTGGGGTTCAAAAATCCCAGCAACCGGTTCACTGCCCTTCTGGGAGGGATATTTTTTGCCTTCTCAAGGGTCCAGAGGCTTCCCTCAGGCCTCTGGAAGGGCGAAAACAGCCTCCCCCGGGCTCTGGAGGCTCTCCGGAAGCCAGAAGCAGGCCCATTTTGTGACTTCTGGTACTTGCAATAGGGTCGTTTCCAGGGGTGGGATTCTACTAGTTCGCACCTATTCGCTAGAACCGGTTGTTAACATTCTAAGCAGTTCGGAGAATCAGTTGTTAGAAGAAATTACTGGCCTAGTCCTGTAAGGAAGGCAGGAAGGAAACATTCTGGTGTTGCTTACAGAAACTGCCTCTCCATTAACCCTTATTACATTCTTGGCAGGACTAGACTTCCTGTCTCAGGAACTTCTCTGGAGTTTCTTTCCCTCTTTTGCTAGTACTTTGCTTGTGTGGAGTGACCATTAAAAGTTACAATGGCACTGAAAAAAGTGACTTATGACCATTTTTCACACTTATGACTGTTGCAGCATCCCCACAGTCATGAGAGGCCAGGCGAGGAGATGCATGCCTCAATGTGAGTGATATTGAGCTGGCCACGCCCAGCCAATAACATGACTACCAAGCCACGCCCACCCAGTCACGTTACCACCAAGCCACACCCACCACCAAAGCCATGCCCACAGAACCGGTTGTTAAAAATTTGAATCCCACCCCTGGCCGTTTCCCCCCTCCCAGAGCCTCCGCGCGGACCCTGCACTCACCTGCATTGAAAATGGGCCACCTGGAGACTCCTGGGAGGGGAGGGGCTAGGTGGGTGGGGCCAGCTGGTCAGTTCCAATACCGGTTCGGTGAACCAGATACAAATTTAACATCCAGTTCATCCGAACCGGTCCAAACTGGTAGAATCCCACCCCTTTCTCCATGGCTTCAGAGGAGAGGCTTTCTCAATCTTTCATTGCTGGGATCTCACAGGTGGACAGTTTCTGATTAAGCTATGATCTTCGCTTTTGCTCCAATGGATTAGTTACCAGAGGCATCCTGGGGTTCCAAGCAGCTGCCACAGCTAAGGATCCGAGATGATGTACTGGAAGGAAAAGGAAAGGAAGTGAACCACTATGACTCTATCCCCAGAGAACTGGATTTACAGTATAAACCCATAATCTCTTTTCCACCTTAAACTGCTGCCCATTGTCCCTGCCTACTGTTCTCTGGTCATCTTTTGTGTTGAAACCCAATCGACTTTCCCTATTCTAGTTGAAGTTGCAGCTGCTTTAAGGTGTCACAGCCAGGGGCTACGTTCATTGAATTTTTTTGTGCAACACAGCACTAACAGATTTAACAGTTCAACAGTTGGAAGGGACCTTGTAGGTTATCTAGTCCAACCCACCCACCACTCAAGCAGGAGACCCTACACCATTTCTGACAGATGGCAATCCAGTCTCTTCTTGAAGTTTTCCAGTGATGAAGCTCCCACAATTTCTAAAGGCAAACTGTTCCATTGCTTGATCGTTCTCACTGTCAGAAAAATTCTCCTTATTTCCAGGTTAAATTTCTCCTTGATTAGTTTCCATCCATTGCTTCTTGTTCTTCCTTCCTTGAAGAATAGCTTGACCCCACCTCCTCTCTGTAGCAGCCCCTCAAATATTGGAACACTGCTATCTTGTCTCCCCTGGTCCTTCTCTTTACTAGACTAGCCATGCCCAGTTCCTGCAACTGTTCTTCATATGTTTTAGCCTCCAGTCCCCTAACCGTCCTGGTTGCTCTTCTCTGCACCTTTTCTAGAGTCTCAACATCTTTTTTAGTGTGGTGACCAAAACTGGATGCATTGTTCTAGGTGTGGTCTTACTAAGGCTTTATAAAGTGGTATTAGTACCTCCCTTGATCTTGATTGTATCCCTCTGTTAATGCTATTTAGGATTGCATTGGCTTTTCTGGCTGCCACTGTACACTCTTATCTCATATTTAATTGGTTGTTCACTTAAGACTCCAAGATGCCTCTCACAGTTACTGCACTAGAATTTAACTCCACCACCACCCCATGTTGTTATGACAACAACCAAAGCTCCAGATGCTGCAAACAACTCTCAGCCTCATGATTCAAATGGAATGAAGCCTCTAGGAAGTGCAGCCACAGAATGGCAACTTATATTCAGAATGTTTATACAGACAGTCCTCACCCACCACAGTTGGGGCTATTTAGTTGTCGCTAAATGGCTCAGTGATTATTGTGTGAACATGGTGACTGATGACCTTCGATTGAGATGCAGTGATTAAGCAAATCAGATTGGTTGTTAAGTGCAACCTCGTGTCAGCGTGACTTGTGACCGACCTCCTACAGGTTTCCCCATTGATTCTGGTTGTCAGAAGCCAGTGGTAAAGGTCACAGATTGCAAACACGTACCCACAGGGTGCTGCAACTGTTGTCAAAATGCCTGAATTGCAATCACGTGACCATGGGGATGCTGCAATGGCCATAAGATCAAGGACCAGTCATAAGCACCGTTTTCACTTTGAACGTTTGCTGAATGTGGCAGAAAGCGAAAACTATCTGCACAAATAAGAACAAAGGGCGATACTTCTCTATTAATGTTTGTAGGGTCTTAGTTCTTAAGTGTCTGAAACTTGGGAAAAAGACATCACCCACAAAATGGAATTAGTCAAGCAGCCCGTTTCCTAAAGCAAAACCTGTAAAAAGGTTTAGAGAAACCAACAGCTGGTAAACTACAGCTCCGAGCACCCTTCTGCTAAGGCCAGTTTGCCCTGAGGCTGCTCTGATGTCCAGTTTAAGGTCTGGATCGCCTAGTTGTGCTATGGAATTGTTTAAATACACCATCGTGTAAAACAGAGGTGCCAAACACAAGGCCCCAGTGGCCAGATCTGGTCTGCGATGTGGTCAGATCCGGCCTAAGGGGCCATCCTCGAAAATACAAGGAGCCGGCCAGCATCGCTTTGGCCTGGTCTACCCAATGAGAAGACCTGGGGTGCTCACATTGCAGCACTGGTCAAAAGGGGCCAGCAGAGATTATACTACCTGAGGCTTCTCAGGAAACAACAACTGAATGAGAAATGCTGGTGACCTTCTACTGCTGCACCATAGAGAGTATCTTAACTTACTGCACCTCTGTATGGTTTGCCAAGTGCACAGTGGCAGATAGGACAGCAATCCAGAGGGTTAATGTCATTGCCCAGATGATCATTGGTTGCCCTCTTCCCTCTTTGGAAGAGCTTTAGAGCTCCTGCTGCCTTAAGAAAGTTCAAAACATCCTTAAAGATCCATCTCATCCTGGGCACTCCTTTTTTTTGAACTATTACCATCTGGCAGACAGTACAGGACAATAAAAACAAGGACAAATAGGCTGAAAAACAGCTTCTATCCCAGGGTAGTCGCTCTTTTGAATTCTACTGTATAGTGGAATTAATAGTGTATTAATGCACTATCAGGGGTTTTCAATTCAATGTATAGAATGCGAAGGATGTGTGTTTGTGTTTATTTTCTTAGTCATAATGTACACTGAAGATGGTATTTAATTTTGTTGTAGAAGGTTCAATGACAATAAAGTAAACTAAAAAAAACTAAGCCCAAAAGAGACATTCCAGCAGTTTGTAGTGTCAAGCTGGCCATGCCCACCCAGTCAACCACGCCCAGTAAGTGGCATCAAGCTGGCCACGCCCACCCAGTCGGCCACACCCACCCATCCCCCCAAGGTCAACCATAGCCCTGATGCCGCCCTCAATGAAATTGATTTTGACAACCCTGGTGTAAAATTACCAAGATTCCACTCCAATAGGGCATCCATACAATAAGGTAGATAATATCATGTTCATTAATTATGTGGATCAGCATCCCAAAGATAATTTGTAGGATTCCTATGAATATCTGTGTGATCTGCAAAGAGGGGAAAAAAACAGCGCCTTCACTTCCAACTCACCACAAACCAGAGCAGGAGGGAAACAAGATGCATGCCAAAGCCTATATAAATTTTATATCCTTTCCCCTCCTCCCCCCACCAAAAAAAACTTTGTTAGTAAAATAATACAATATTTTAAAATAGAATATCTAATTACACATGCGATTCACCTGCAGCTGCTACAACCTTCCCACAGCCAGTGATATTCCAGATGTTGCTGAACTACAATTTCCAGAATCTCTCAGCACTGGCAACTGTTTTTATCACTACTGTATTGTTCAATAACCTCTGGAAAACTTATTTTTCATGTCATCTTAGCTACTGGTCAGTAGGAGGCACTACACAATCGATTTCATCCTTGCTGGGACTCATCAAGCATTCTCGTGTTCAACCCTTTCTTGTATGTGTGTGTGTACATCCTGGACATAAATCGTTTCAACTTCTACCCTCAAAACGATGCTATAGGGCACTGCACACCAGAACAACTAGACACAAGGACAAATTTTCCCCACATGCCATCACTCTGCTAAACAACTAATTCCCACAACACTGTCAAATTATTTACTGTATTATTATTATACTTCTCATCCTTCCTAGTACCTATCTCTTCCCACTTATGACTATAACCGTGTTGCTTGTAGTTTTACAATTTATATTGTTTTCTTTATTTCCTAGTATAATTTGATTGCTTATTAGTGACCTATGACTATCACTAAGTGTTGTATCTTATGATTCTTGATGAATGTATTTTATTTTTTCTTTATGTACACTGAGAGAGCTTCTGCACCAAAGACAAATTTCTTGTGCATCCAATCACACTGGCCAATAAAGAATTCTATTCTATTCTATTCTATTCTATTCTATTCTATTCTATTCTGCATTCTATTTTGTTCTGTTCTGTTCTATACATATATGCCACGGGGGCACAGTGGTTACAATGAGGTACTGCAAGCTAATTCACTGTTAACTCCAGCAGTTCGATTCTGACCAGCTCAAGGTTGACTCAGCCTTCCATCCTTCCCAGGTCGATAAAATGAGGACCCAGGTTGTTGGGGGTCAATAAGCTGACTCTGTAAACCTCTTAGAGAAGGCTGTAAAGCCCTATGAAGTGGTATGTAAGTCTAAGCACTATTTAAAAAGGAAGATAAGTACAAAGAAAAGGGATTTTGGTGTTATTTTTATTTTTCTGGGCCTTGTGCTATGGGCCTCAAGGTCACCTTCCCTTAAGGCAAGGGCTCTTCAAACTTGGCAAGTTTAAGACTTGTGGACTTCAACTCCCAGAATTCCTGAGCTAACATGACTGGAGGAGTTGAAGTCCACAAGTCTTAAAGCTCTCAAGTTTGAAGACCCCTGCCTTAAGGGAAGAGGGTTATATAGTTTTCAGATATTACATTAGCTGGTCAGAATGACAAATGGTTCAAGAATTTTCATATGTACCCAAACAAAGAATCCTCATGCTCTTATTGCAACAGAATTGGGCAACATAGGATCCTCAGAAAGAGATAAGTTCCACTCATCTCCATACTCACCCCCAATGCCAGAGGTTCACCCCGATAAAACTTTTTCAGTGGGACTGGAAAATCAGTCTGAGTGATGTAAGAAAGAGAGCCTGCAGTCATGACCACAGGCTGAGCATCCATGCTGGGCTTTGCAAGAAGGGAAGTCCAAAATCAGCAAGGCTGGGGAACCATAGAAAGGAAGGAAAAAAGAGACGATAATAAAATAGAGAGTCTTACAAAATATAAAACACACGATCCCCATTATTAATTTTCTGGTTCTCAGTAGTAAGGTCCTGCATCAGGAAGCTTGGAAAGAATGCACTTTACGGTATCTTTTATCCTTAACTAGCGGGGAGGAAAATAAAGGGGGGAAATTCTGCCTCTGCCTACCAGCCTCCTTTGGTATTCATCTGGCTAGCATCCTGTCAGTGTGTAAAAGAGTTGAGGGCTGTCTGGAAACTGAAGCAGTATTTGCTGTGTGAGCAAGAAGGAGACAGCAAGGAGCCTAGGTATGGCTTAGCTCAACTGTTTTATACTAAAGCTGCTTGGTGCTGTGAAACTGAAACTGAAAGTCCTCTCCTCTGCTTATATTTTGCATTTAGAACAGATTTCTTTTCAGGTGGGGAGGGGGAGTCGAACTCCTTAGCATCAGAGCGTGTTAATAATAATAAAACTGCACTACTTGGAACATCATACATTTTAATCAGATACTTGGTCGATACCTAGGATGCCAGCAGCAACCTGTATTAACCATCAGTGCCAGTAAAGTTTCATGTTTAATGAATAAAAGATAATGATGATGATGATGATGATGATAATCATAATCATAATAATCATAATCATAATAATTAAAAAAGACTGACTACAAGCAGTAGCATGACAAAGTAGCAACAATGGACCATTGGAAGATCTGCAAGATAAAATATCATTTGCCTGTAAGCGGCAACTGGTGAGACTATAAGAATAGAGAAAATCATAGAACATGAAGAAGTTAAATTGCTCCGGGACGTTAGAATTCAAACAGACAGGCACCTCCACATAACACCCCGGACTTAACAGTTGTCGATAAAAAAGACAAAAAAGTCTGAATAGTGGATGTGGCAGTGCCTGGAGACAGCAGAATAGATGAGAAAAAACTGGAAAAGGTAGCAAAATACAAAGACATAGAAATAGAACAGCCATGGCAAAGGCTAGCAAGGGTAGTACCAATAGTCACAGGTGCCTTGAGTGCAATCCCAAAATAATTGGAGCGCCATTTGAACACCATTGGCATTGACCATTTCACCACCAGTCAATTGCAGAAGGCAGTTTTACTTGGAACAGCTTCCATCCTGTGACGATATCTGTTAACACCATCAAACATCCAGATTTGCCTATTCCAGGTCCTTGGTAAGGACTGGATAGGTAGACAAAAATGCCCAACCCAGTCTGAACTTCTGGCTGACTGTGCAATGATGAATAATGATAGCAAAACAACAACAACATAGAGAAGGAATAAGCTAAGATACCAGTCTTACTACCGATGCCAAATTCATACCAATGGTATGGTGAGAGTCCAACAATTCAGGGCATTGGATTAAGCATGCCCCATTCACAGCCAGATTTATCTCACGGATGTGTGCCAACCGAGATGCAACAGTAAATAACTTTGAGATGAATGGAAACATCACTCTCATCCTCTAAGAGGCTTCCCAAGGCTGAAGAGGGGGTCAAGCTATTTTCCAAAGCACCCGAAGGCCAGACAAGGAAGAATGGATGGAAACTGAATAAGGAGAGATTCAACCTAGAAATAAGGAGAAGTGTTCTGACAGGGAGAGCGATTATGGAACAGAAGTTGCCTTCGGAAGTTGTGGGAGCTTCATCCCTGGAGGCTTTCAAGAAGAGACTGGACTGCCATCTGTCAGATATGAGGTAGGGTCTCCTGCTAGGGCGGAGGGGGGTCGGACTAGTTGACCTACAAGGTCCCTTCCAACTCTGTTAATCTGTATCTAGATCCCCAGGAGCCTCTCCACCCTAGACACCAGCACTTCAGAGCCTGAACTTCCTCAATCCACCCTCGGCGACAGTTTGGCAATTCGTGGGACCTCAACTGGATTGACGCCACACATGCAACGCCCTTGCTTAATCCACCTGCTTTGCGAAGCACGGCTGAATCGCGCCCGCGATGGGGCCGGAAACGCGCTGATGCAAAATAAGAATCAGAATAATCCATCTCAAAAACTCGACAGATTGAGAACATCGCCCGAATGCAGCTGCAGCTGCTGCGGCGTTCGATCCAGCTGGTGAAACCTGAACAGCCCCGCCATGCACCGAGTGCAGGTCGGGCCGTTGCTCAGCCACCGTTGTGCGAGAACCAGGAAACGGGCTTCTCTACAATGCAACGGCTCGCTCCAGAAGCGCCCCTCCGCGCAAAGACGCGCGCCGCTCGGATCTGGCCGAAAGAAGCGCAAGAAATAGATCCAGAACCGGCGTCTCCTTGCGATCTCTAGCCGCCCGGCAAGCCTCTTTCTCCCTGCCCACCGACTACCGCCTCCAGCGGGTCCGAAAGGAGGAGGAGGAAGAAGAAGGAAGCAAACAGGAAAAAGAAGGAAGAGGGAAGGGGGAAGGAGAAAGGAGAAAGGAGAAAGGAGAGAAGAGGGAGGAGGAAGAAGAGGAGAAGAAGAAGAGGAGAAGAAGAAGAAGAAGAAGAAGAAGAAGAAGAAGAAGAAGAAGAAGAAGAAGAAGAAGAAGAAGAAGAACAACAACAACAACAACAACAACAACAACAACAACAACAACGAGGCGGCCGCCTTCTCCCTCCCACCCTCCCTGCCCTTCGGAGTGAAGCTGACCCATCCGCTCCAGCTAAGCTGGGCTCGGCTTCGCCCCATCTTACCGTCCGGCCCAGCGGTTGCTTAACCGCGGAGCTGAGCGTTGCCCGACGCCTGCCCAGGAAGGAGGAGTGAATGTCATGGAAACGAGAGCTTTTGTTTGCGCCTCCTTCCCCTCCTTCTCCTGTGAGAGTCGGGCCAGCGACCTGTGCTGCGAGGAAGCGGAGGCCCGAAGTTTGTCTCCATCGCCAGGTTCAAGGAAGCCGGTATTGTTCCTCTCTGCTTCTTCGAAAGTCCAACTTGGGCCTCCGTTGCAGGGAATATCATGGCTGGCTGGCTTCGGGTCTAGAGGCTCATCACAGCGTCTGGATCTCTTTGAAAGCCTTCCAAATTTTGCTTCAAAGCACAAGGGCCAACAGAGAGAGAGAGAGAGAATCCCAAACAATAGGATCTGATTTGAATTTTTGATTTAAATGGAGACCTTTCTTGTTTCTTCCCCTTTGAATGTCTGTGGGCAGAATGATTCTGTATACAGGCGGTCCTTGACTTACAACGGTTCATTTTAGTGACTGTTGGAAGTTACAATGGGGCTGGAAAAAGGGGACTTACGACCTTTGTCACACTTATTTATTTATTTATTTATTTATTTATTTTATTTGTCAATCGCTTACAAGATACTAGGTATAAGTATAAACATGAGTAAGAATACAGGAAACAGGTACAATTAAAAGGGGACAATAGGACAGGGACAGTAGGCAAGATGGTGCACTTATGCACGCCCCTTACAGACCTCTTAGGAATGGGGTGAGGTCAATAGTGGATAGTTTGAGGTTAAAGGAGTGGTGGGGGGTTAGAGGATGTAACAACAGAGTCAGGTAGTGCATTCCAGGCATTGACCACTCGGTTGCTGAAGTCGTACTTTCTGCAATCAAGTTTGAAGCAGTTTATATTGAGTTTGTATCTGTTGTGTGCTCTTGTATTGTTGTGGTTGAAGCTGAAGTAGTCATTGATTGGTAGGACATTGTAGCAGATAATTTTGTGTACAATGCTTAAGTCCAACAATAGGTGGTGTAGTTCAAGGTTGTCCAAGCCCAAAATTTCAAGCCTGGTGATATTTAAAAGAAATGCATGCTGAGTGCTACAGCTGCTGGGAGCAACCATGAGTTTATCTTGTGTTGACGTATCTGTGTTCCTGGTGACTTCCCAACCATGTTGACTTTTGCCGTGCCTTCACATCAGGAATTCTTGCTCCTGCTCTGCCAAACTAATTACCTCATTTTGGCTTGATTGGACTTAAAGTTACAGTTTTTGTTGACAGTGTTTTGGACTTAATTCTCTGCAGCCAAAGGCTGTTCTTGGAAGAATTTTTCTCCAGCCAGAGGGTAACCAGGACATTGGGGGCAAAGTTGGAGCTAATAAAGGGACTCCTACTGATGATCTGAATGTGCTGCCTTTGTGCCATGCCCCAGGTCAGCACACTTAGCTACTAGACAGCAGGAGACACTACACAAGAAGTTTCATCCATTGTTGGGACTCATCAGGCATCGATATTCTTACTTTCAATGCTTTTTCTTATAAAGATTTTTTTAAAGGAAGATAAATACTAAGGAAAGGGATTTGTTTCTGTTGATTTTATATTTCTGGGCCTCACACTACAGGCCTCAAGATCACTTTCCCTTAACGGGGAGGGGTTATCAAGATTAAAGATGTTATATTAGCAGGCCAGAGTAACAGCAGGTTCAAGAATTTTCCTATGTACACAACACAGAATCCCCATGGTCCTCTTGCAACAGATAGGGGGCCTGGGGATTTCCAAAACAAGAGGAGGAGGAGGGGGGAGGAAGAAGAAGAAGAAGAAGGAGGAGGAGGAGGAGGAGGAGGAGGAGGAGGAGTCAGCAAAATGAGAGAGAGAGAGAGCAGAGTACCCCAAACAATGGGACCCCCTACAACCCTTCTTATTTCTGTGGAATTTAGAAAAAATTAAAAACAGCAAGCCAAATGTTTAACAAGTTTATTAGTCTTGGGTACAGTCATGCCTCAAAAATGAGTGAGAAAAGCTTAATTGGCAGAAGGCAGCCTGATGGAAAGTCGAGTGGCAGGAAACAAGTTTGTCTTCTGATGTATATTCTATCTTTATTGTCTTTATAAATAATTTAAGGCAGCGAACATAGCTAATATTGCTTCCTCTTCCTGCTTTCCCCACAACAACAAAGTGAGTTGGGCCGAGAGAGAGACTGGCCTAAAGTCACCCAGCTGGCTTTTCATTACAAGGTGGGACTAGAACTCACAGTCTCCTGGTTTTTAGCCGGGTATTTTAACTGCTAAACAAATTGGCTTTAAAATGTAAATTATGGCTATAAATTTGGCTTTTTCATTTTAATGGGACTATATGGTTGCTGAGCCTTTTATGGGAATGATTCCCAGGGACACCCGCTACATCCCACAAATCAATTTCTGGAATGTGTTGCGAGCCTTAGATGGTTTCACACAAGCATAATTTGTTGCCTGAATGTAACTGGGTGCAAAAATCATTAGGCTAAGCTCTGTTGAGGTGAGTTTTGGACCTCGCCTAGACTGTGACACAACCATTATGATGTGGAAAGTATAGTTTATCTGTAACATGTCCATAAACCCACCGACTGTGCATTTTCCAACAGCAAAACATAACTTGGTACAGATGCCAACCATCCCATACAGAAATACTATAATCAGCAACAAAGAACATTCACATTCTCAAGACTTTTACATAGTGCTTTATTTAGCCCAATAAAGATTTTTATGTTCCACTGAGTAAAAAGTTCCATGCGATTTCTTAAAAAGCTTTAAGGCTTTAATTTTGCAGGAGCCAATACAGTCCGGAATAGCTGCCATGAAGAGAAAGCAACTCAGGAGAATTCTGGCTGTTTCAGGTCAATGGGTGGATGTTCAGCTTTGGCAGGAGTCTCATTCTGATAAATGACCACTACCTAAAGAAATATATCATGAGATTTTAAGCCACTTGTTTGCATACATTTCTCATTCTTTAGCTCAGAATAGAAATTCTCAGCTTGCCAGCAGTCTGTTGAATGCTTCTGTCTCTCCTTGTTTCAGATAAGGACCTGAAGCACTTTTGATTCCATTCCCAAGAGGAATCTGTATTCTCACTGGAGTATAAAGACATCGCTGCTTCTCTTTAAAGCAGTGGTTGCCAACCAGTGGGCCAGCAACCACTGGTGGTCCTCGAGAAAATGTTGCTGGTCCACAGAGAAATATGACCCCCAAAGCACCCCCAAACAATTAATTCAGGCTGCTTTGGAACACAAGGCTGCACTGTCCACATGGCCCACGGGAACACAAGGCTTGTGTCGCTTGCATTGTGAACAACACAAGGTAGTGAGGGAGGGGAAAAAGGGCAGGGGGGGGAGGAACTTGCCTCACTCGCCCCACATGCCTGGCCTGGCTACTGGGCTGCTACTTTCCTCTTCTTTCTTCCTGCTTTTGGCTGCATGCAAGGAAAGCAGCAAAAGTCCTTCTTTCTCTCCCCCAAACTCTGCCAGAAATGAGTCTCTGGAACCCTGCAAGGCCTCCTGCTCCAAGAGGCTGCGCTGGCACGACAAGTCTCACAAAGACTCATTTCTGGTGGATTTGGGAGGAGAGAAAGAAAGACTTCTGCTGCTTCTGCTGCTTTCCTTGCATGAAGCCAAAAGTCTCTCTCTCTCTCCCCCCCTGGGAACAGAGCTGGAGATGGTATCCTGCAATCCCAAATAAAGAATGATCGATCGGTAGGAAAACAGGGTGGGGAATTTTCCTGCAGACTTTTTTGGGATTTTCCCAGGGTCTCTGCTGCTTTCTGCAGAGACCCTGGGAAAACACCAGCAAACCACCATCAGTCAAAATTCATATTAGTGGTCCGCGGGATTTAAAATTATGAGTTTGGTGGTCCCTGAGGTCCAAAAGTTTGGCGACCCCTGCTTCAAAGCAGCAGCATCCTTTTCTGTTTTTGCATGGCTGGCGCTGCCTCCCAAGTCCCAGAAAGAATTGCCCTATATGCTCTCACACATTTTTGGGATTCTACCCAAAGTGTTGCCTGGACCGTTTGTAGATTAGGTGATACTTATTGTCAATTTTTAAAAATTATTATTATCAAATGCATTTGCTGCCTGTTTTGCAGTTCGAGGCAAGTTTGAGCAAGTCTTAATTGAGTGGTGAGAACATTACCTCCTTCTCTGACAATTAAAGATGAAGTGCTCACTGAGATGTGTAAGGTGGTTTGTTTCCTTTAGGTTTATCACAATATGAGAACCACTATTTATAACTCAGGAATTGCAACATAGCATAATGTGTGAAGCCAAATTATTGTTTTGTTTCCTTTACAGCACACTTAGTACAATGTATGAACTACTAGAACCTAAATTGATTGGCAAGCCATGTTTCTGAACCTGTTTCCCTTGATTCACTAACCTTCTTCCGTTGGAAACTTACCGTTTCAGTGAAGGTATTTCGGCAAAGCATCTTACAGCCAAAAGACGCAAGAGAGATGGTGATGCAAAACTCCAGGATGGTGAACACAATAAGCACAGCCAAAATTCCTTCAATGATGTGCTATCAATGAAGCAGAAAAGTAACATATCTATTTTTATAAATAGAGATAGGCATATTTATCCCCAATTCTAGTGTAAGGGAAATGGCCTAGATTCAATATGCAGGCTCTGTCTTGCCTGGGCAAAAAGGAGGATGAAGTTTTGTTTTTTTAAAGTCAAGAGCAGTGAGATAATATTTAAAACGTAACTCAGGCCAACACCTTCCTGAGTGCGATATAAGAAGGGGGAGGAGGGACAGCCCAATCAATGTTGCAAGGTTCTATTATTACAGCCATTTCAATAAAATTAGTAGTAGCTTTCCTGCAGAAGGGACGTGGTGGCTCAGTGGCTAAGATGCTGAGCTTGTTGATCAGAAAGGTCGGTAGTTTGGCGGTTTGAATCCTTAGCAGTACATAACGGAGTGAGCTCCCGTTACTTTTCCCAGCTTCTGCCAACCTAGCAGTTTGGAAGCACGTGAAAAATGCAAGTAGAAAAATAGGGACCCCTTTGATGGAAAGGTAACAGCGTTCTGTGCGCCTTCGGCATTTAGTCATGCTGGCCACATGACACAGAGGTGTCTTCTGACAATGCTGGTTCTTCAGCTTTGTTACAGAGATAAGCACTGCCCCCTAGAGCCAGAAACGACTAGCATGTATGTGTGAGAGGAAACTTTATCTTTATCGTCCTGCAGAGATGGTTTCTTGGTTTGTTATACCTGATGGGGCTGACTCTTGGGTAGCATAGCTGGCACCTAGTCAAGGTGGGACTGGTTCTAACCATCTAGTTTGGTCACAGTCTACACCACAAAAACTGCAAACCACACTTTTGTGGAACAAAACAAGTTAACATTTGGTCAAAAAAGTAAAATGCCAGTGTCAACAGTGCAATTAAAGCTCTGGCCACATTTTCCTATGCCCCGCATAAAAACCTGGCAGAACTTTGGCTGCACTGATACAGCTGCCATTTTAAATCTTGGCCATGCCTTGAAAACACTACTCTTGAAGCTGTTTTGAAAAGACTGAGGGAAAGAAAATTAGAGCAGGCCAGACTCTTGAAACCCCAAGACAACTTTTCTGCCCCTCGATTCCCTGGTTAAAACTCTGTTTGAGATCTATTTTTGACCCCACCACGTCCTTCAAAGATTTGCATCTCCAGCTAAGAGGCTGCCAATTGCCTTCTCTGCCCTGTTGAAGCCAACTTTTTAGAAGAACTCTGGAAAGTCACAGACTTACGACAGTGTTATCATGACACGAGCTGTCCTCAGATTCGTTTCCAAATCGATAGCAAAGGTACTCGAATTGATATCTAAAAAATGTGATTCCCAAACCCAGGAATATGATGCAAATACCAGCTGTTACGGCACTTATCACATTCATTGCCAGTGCGCCTTGCACCTAGGAGGGATAAAATAAATTAATAAACATAAAAACAGGTACAGAAGCCAAGAGATTCAGCTGACTTTGAGTTCTGAATTTGCTTTAGACAGACAAGGTAAGATTTTTACTCTCTATACCTGTTCTGACCCACGCCCTTTTCCAACAAATCAAACACAATCCAAAGGGAACAGAAACCTTGTAATGCTTCTGGAAAATAATTAGCTGTGATAAGCACAAGCCTTGCCAAACTGTGCGAGACTTGCCAAAAGATAACAGACAAGAAATAATTTGCAATACAAGAATCTTCAAATACAAACTCAGGATACTGGAATGTCCATGAGGCTGGAGTTTCAAAACGTCTTTGCCTTCTGCAAAGAACTTTCTTTTCACAACTGGCTTTTATCTTCTTGAAGGAGGGGCCATTACCTTGCAGCCTTACTCCCGCATCACCCGTGCTGTTGCAGCTGCTCTTTCCTGTGAGCAATGCGCACACGCACTTGGCACAGGCTCCTCGGGAACCTCCTCATCGCTGCTGCCAGCCCCCACAATCTCTGAAGGCAGCAGTCCACTCCCTAATGGTCCTGGCCCCTCATCTGAGTCCTTGCTCTCCTCAGCCATCTGTACCTGCTGCCGGCTAACCATAACAATAGCAGGGATGTCAAACTCAAAGCCTGTGGGCCAAATCCGGCTCACGGGGTGCTTAGATCTTGCCCATGTGGCCATCCTGGAAACAGCAAAGGACCGGCCCACAGTGCCTCTGCCAGCAAAAATTGAGTTTGGGAGGGCTGTGTGTGGTCCTCCCAGGTTCCATTTTTGACTGCAATGGCCTCCTGCAGCATGGCCCTCCTGAACTCCGTTTTTGCTGGCAGAGCGCTGCAGGAGGCTGTCACAGCCGAAAACAGAGCCTGGGAACGGTACCTCCGACACAAGTGATGTCAAGCTGGCCACTCCCACCCCAGCCACACCCACCCAGCCCCTGAGGTCAAACACAACCCTGATGCAGCCCCCAATGAAATCAAGTTTGACACCTGTGCTCTACACTTTCAGGAATGGCTGAATTCCTTCCTTCTCTTCTTGAGTAGTGCAATTTGGAGACTCATTTGCATGCCAGACTGACTATCACAGAGGAAGAGGTTCAAGGTGTTTCCTTCCATGGAAGCAACTGCCTCTGTCAGGTCCCTAAGATCCCAATTGGGATGCTGCTATTCTGGAGGGGCAGGGGGCCCTGGATGCTCTTTTACAACCTTTTTCATGTACCTGGTCTTCCTGTCACTTTGATGTACCTGCTTGGGAATGGGAGGGGGAGGGATTGGCCTGGGGCCATCTGTTTTGTCTGAGCTCACCTGAGAACAACTTATCACCTTCTCAGGTCAAGTTCTCACAACAAGTTTGCATGTCTCACCTCGGACTGGACATAGGGGAGGGGTTTTCTGCAACATTTAATCTAACAGGTTTTTGAGCTGGAATTTCAGATCCCGCCTTGCTTTCCTTGCTACCACTTTCTCACAATAAATGTTCCTTTTGAAATGATGCCTGTTTGAAGAGTTCTGCTTTCTTGAGGAGACAGGAGAGGCAAGTCCTTACAGCCTCATCTAATCAGAATATTCAGTCAGAGATGGAGACAAAACAACCTCTTTGCCAAAAGCTGGCATAAAAACACCTGGAGGGTTCCAAAAAGGGGAACTCAGGACAAGCAGTGGAGAGGCTCTTAAAGAACAAGACAGAATCATCATGATGCTCCATTTGATGTTAGTGATCCAGGAACATCAGAAATCCACCAAGCTCCTGTTTGGCCACCCGGTGGATTGCAGCAGTCCAGAGTTTCGTATGAGAGGCTTTTTCAACCTTTCCTGAAGACCGTGGAGATCATGGCCAGGATCCCAGAAATGGAGGGTTTCCAAGTAAGCCATGTCATTCATATATGTCAAATGGGTTAGTTACCAGAGGGATCTTGGGATTCCGAGCAGCTGCCACCGCTAAGGATCCAGAGATGATGTACTGGAAGAGAAGGAAAAGCAAGTGAGCCACTATGGCTCTATCCCCAGAGAACAATATAGACCCAAAATCTCTCTCCCACCTTAAATTGTTGCCTACTGTCACTGCTTATGGTTCTTTCATTATCTATTGTGCTCAGTCTCAATCAATGGTCCATATTCTAGCTGAAGATGCAGCTGTTTTAAGCTGGAGACTAAAACATATGAAGAATGGTTGCAAGTACTCTGTATGGCTAGTCTAAGTGAAGAGAAGGACCAGGAGGGACAGGATAGCAGTCTTCCAATATTTGAGGGGCTGCCACAGAGAGGAGGAGGGGATCAAGCTGTTTTCCAAGGCACCCAAAGGCCAAACAAGGAATAATGGATGGATGGATACTGAACAAGGAGAAATTCAACCTGGAAATAAGGAGAAATTTCCTGGCAGTGAGAACCATCCACCAATGGAACAGAAGTTGCCTTCAGAAGTTGTGGGAACTTCATCACTGGAGGCTTTCAAGAAGAGACTGGACTTTCAAGAGAGATTTGTCAAAAATGGTGTAAGGTCTTCTGCTTGGGTGTGGGGGTTGGACTAGGTGACTTGCAAGGTCCCTTCCAACTCTGTTAATCTGTAATCTGAGAAGCCATTAAAGAAAGGAGCTACTACATTCACAGGCATTTTGGGTAGCCCTGCACTAGCATTCAGCATTTTCCCATTTTGTTATGGCAAGATAGGACACAGTTCTCCAGATGCTGTAAACAACTCTTCAGACTCAGGATTCGAGTTGAATGAAACCACTAGGAAGTGTAACCATAAAGGGCAACTGATACTCAGAATGATTATATGGGCAGTCCTGACCCACCAAAATTGAGGCGGGCAACTTGGTGCAGTTATTAAGTGTTATGTGACGTGACGGTGCTGACTGATACCGAGACAGGTCCAGCTGCAGTAATGAAACAAATAAGTCATTTGAAGCACAAATTCACATGAATGCAACTTTCAACCTCCTGTTGGCTTCCCCATTGACTTAACATGTCAGAAGCTGATTGTGCAAATGGTGATCTCATGACCACAGGATCAGTGGTGGGATTCAAATTTTTTACTACCAGTTCTGTGGGCATGGCTTGGTGGGCGTGGCAGGGGAAGGATACTGTAAAATCCCCATTTCTACCCCGTTCCAGCGGGGAGGGATATACATATACTGTAAAATCCCCATTCCCTCCCCACCCCACTAACCTGCTTTCCAGCTCCATTCTCCTGTGCAGGGCAACAAAAGGAGACCCAGCCAATCAGCTGGGACTCAGCAGGCAGAGAATAGATGGGGACGCGGCCAATCAGAGGTGGTATTCTGAACTACTCAAAATTTCCACTACCGGTTCTCCAGAACTGGTCAGAACCTGCTGAATACCACCTCTGCACAGGATCCTACATCCATTTTAAATTGCACACCAGGTGCCAAACAACCAAATCATGATCATGGGGACCTTTGGAATGATTATGACAGCCAGAAGTTTGAAAAAAAGAGGTTTAAGATTCTTCTTAATTTGGAAGAATTGCTGAATGAGCTGAGAATGAGGAAAGAGAGCCAAGGAATTTACTTCCGTTAACATTTGTAATCTCTTAGTTCAGCGGTTTTCTGAAATTTGGAGAACAAACATAAGCCACAAAATGAAGCTAGCCAAGCTGCTAAACTATAGCACCCTTCAGCTAAGGCCAGTTTGCCTCGAGGCTAACTGGGATGCACTGGGATATCACTGGTTGTCCTGTTGACTTTTTTTTAAATACACCATTATGTAAACTTACCAAGATTCCACTCCAATAAGGCATCATTATCTCAGTATAGACAAATAAATGATCTTCGATTACATTGAGCACGATCCCAAAAATAATTCCCATGATTCCTATGAATATCTGTGTGATCTGGAAAGAGAGGGAAAAAGAAATCATGTTCTGAACTAAGCTTCCTTAGAAAGCATAGAACACAATCTTAATCTCGGCAAAACCCCTTTTATTTCTACAGCTGTTGAATTACATTCATTCACCGCTGGCCAGGATTCACAGTCTTTCAGGGGAACGTTGATAAAAACCCACATTATTGCACTTGGAATGCAGCCAGAGAACTAATTGTCAGATGCAGAGCAAAGCCAGATTTGACACAAAGTCAAACAGGATTTTTCAGAGCTTGAACCGACCAGACAAACTAATTGCTTCCTGCAAAAACTCATGTCCCGTTCGCTCCTCTTTTATGTCCTATGGGAGGGGCCAATCATCTCTGAGGTATGGCCTTGCTCCTGAGTCTATCCTGCTTTCTCAATTGTTCTTGTTTTCTGTTAGCTCTGCACATGTGCAGGCTGGGAACTGGTTCCAGAAGCTCTCCTGCATCACTGCTGTCTGAGTCTGAAGGCAGCTGATGACTGCCAGCCTGCCCTGGCCCCATCTCTACCCCTGATGCAGAGCCCTCATCCGAGCCTCCCTCAGCCTCCAAGATCCAGCCCAGGTTCCTCCCAACTTCCTCACCACTGTCCAACTCTGCTGCCAGTTCCATCAGCCACCGATGGGCCACAACAAATCACAAGATCAGTGACGGTCAGGAGCGGGGAACCAACAAAACTCTGAATGTCACTGAACTACAACTCCCAGCATCTCTTGACACTGGTTTAGATCACTATTGTTCACTGATACAATAGTGGAGAACCTATTTCTTTCTTCATGTCATCTTAGCAACTGGCTAGTAGGAGGCACTACACAATCAATTTCATCCTTATTGGCACTCATCAGGCATAAGCATATTTATGTTCAACCCATATATATAGTAAAGATTTTGAAAAAGGATGATTAAAAACTAAGAAAATGATTCTTTTTCTAGGCCTCATGACAACTTCCCTGAAGGGGGAGGGGGTTATAAGAGCCTCGGTGGTGCAGTGGTTAGAGTGCAGTATTGCAGGCTCCTTCTGCTGCCTGCCGGCTGCCTGCAGTTTGGCAGTTCGAATCTTCCCAGACTCAAGGTTGACTCAGCCTTCCGTCCTTCCAAGGTGGGTAAAATGGAGCCAGATTGCTGGGGGCCATAGGCTGACTCTGTAAACCACTTAGAGCTGTAAAGCGGTATTTAAGTTGAAGTGCTATTGCTATTGTTATATAGTTCTTAGATGTTACATTAGCTGGCCAATAAAACAAATCATCATCATTTAATGACCCCATAATCCCTTGCATTGGGGTGGAGTCTGGGCAACTGAATGGAGCTAGCAGAGCGTTTTAATGGCCGGATGCCCTTCCTGTCACCAATGTGGAGTTTTGTTTCAGCGGATATATATTCTCATTGTGCCCAGAGAGAGAGAAATATCTGCCCCTAACTAGGATTGAACTCACAGCCTCCTGATTGTGAGGCAAGGGCACCACCTCTAGGCCACCACACCACTCTTAGCCAATAAAACAAATGGATGAAAACATTTTGTATATACTTAACAAAGAGTCTTCATGGTCCTATTGAAGCAGAATAGGGGACCTGGGAATTTCCAAAATGCGAGGAACCCTCATTCCATTTCTCTCCATACTCACCCCCAAGGCCAGAGGTTCACCCTGATAAAACTTCTTTAGTGGGACTGGAAGATCAGTCTGAGTGGTGGAAGACAGGGACCCTGGGCCCAGGGCTAGAGGAGAATCCATGCTGGGCTTTGCAAGAAGGGCGGCTCCTTTAGGTCAGCAAATCCAACAATGCTGGGGACCATAGAAAGGAAGGGAAAAGAAAGAGAATGTAGAAAAGACATGATGCCCATCTTTTCATTTCCCATTCCTCAGTAGTTAGGTTCTGCATCAGATAAAGTTTCTAAGGAATGTACTTTACAGCACCTTTTACCCTAAATTTACCCTTAAATCGCAGGTACTTACAACAGCAGACAGGGGCTTAGCAGTTACAATTTCCTAGGGTGAAAATAAAGTTATTCTGGGAATTTTGCCTGCAGGGAGAATCTCCTGTCTTTGGGAGAAGAGCAAAGAGAGGATCTTCCATTATACGACAAGAACAATGACAAGATGGACTCCAAGCATGGTCCGAAACCTTGGAAGAGCAAATCTCTGGTTCCAAAATCGATCTAACAAAGAAAACTGTTCATGTCTAAACCTCCAACAAGATTAGACAAATCATCTTTCATTTCAGAAGCTCTATAGGGAGTGTGTCTCACTCAGGGGTCGGCAACCCACAGCTCTGGAGCCACATGTGGCTCTTTCATCCCTCTGCTGCAGCTCCCTGTCTCTCAAAATATGCATCATGATTGCCAATGTTTGACATCCACCAGCATGTGATTTATTGAGCTTTTTGACCCCCAGTAGGCTAACCACAGATAAATCAAAGAAATGTTTCAGAAGAAAACAGAATCTTTAATTCAACTATATATGCTAGATTTGTGGCAGCTCAGGAAATAGTCAGTCACAGGAAGGATTTTGTGGCTTCTGGTGTTTTCCTTTCTGTAGGAAATGGGTCCAAATGGCTCTTTGAATGTTTAAGGTTGCCAACCCCTGGTCTAACTGAATGTCTAACTGAATGGAGGTTAGGAGAACAAGACACATTAATGAAAAGACAATCTTGCAGATCAGTTTAGTCCATTCATTGCACAAAGCAGCCTTTGCTGTTTGAACCCAATTTAGTGTTTGGTAAAAGCATCCCTTATAGTTTCTTGCACAGACCAAGATTTAAAAGCCAGGGTTGGTTGGTAGATAGCAATTCAATCCATATGGCTTCCATCTACTACACATTTTAATAGGGGGAAGAGAGCCCTATTTTCATAAAAGAACAAATATAGGAAGCCTAGAAAAAACAGCTTTATGCGGAACAGATTCTATTTAGCCTTGATGATGCCTTCAAACAACAACATCTGCTTATCAGATCTTTGGGAAGGATGTGATAGGTGCATAAAAATGCCAAATTTGAATGCCACCACTCTGCTAAACAACTAATTCCCACAACACTGTCAAATTATTTACTAAGACTGTATTACTATTATTCTTCTCATCCTTCCTAGTACCTACCTCTTCCCACTTATGACTATAACCGTGTTGCTTGTATCTTTACAATTCATATTGCTTTATTTGTTTCCTAGTATGATTTGATTGCTTATTAGTAACCTATGACTATCACTAAGTGTTGTATCTTATGATTCTTGATGAATGCATTTTATTTTTTCTTTATGTACACTGAGAGAGCAGATGCACCAAAGACAAATTCCTTGTGGGTCCAATCACACCTGGCCAATAAAGAATTAAACAACATGGCTGACTGTGCGACCAACGATAATGGAGAAGAAATAGGCTAAGATGCCAATCTTACTATCAATGCCAAATTCATGCTAGTAGTAAGCAGAGAGTCCAACAATTCATTGGGTCAAGTATGCTGCAGCCCAGGCGATACCCAGGTTTTATTTCTCTCCCCCTCCTAAACGCAACTTGCTGCCCCTTTTTTTTAGCAACTCCCCAAGACTTTCTCCACCTTGGACATCTACAGTTCAGAGGTTGAATCTCCCCAAAATCCGGACCTTCCCCCAATCCCCCGCCGCCTGCGGACAGAGTTGGCGCTCTGAAGAGCTTTATTCGATGCGCGCAACGCATTCAAACCCGTTACTTAATTCATCTGCTTTCGGGGCGCAGCAGGATCCATTGAACCAAGAATCAATGGGGTTGTTTGGAAACACGCAGATTCTAAGCCGTGGGGCTGGGTGGGGAAGCGTTCATCTGAAAAACTTAACGAAAGTTACTTCCTCGCCTGGATTCAGCCACTGGGTTTAGGTTCGGGTGGGCTAAGCGTGAACAAGCCACCCTTGCAGTCTAGACTCTAGGAGAAGGGAAAAGGGAAGCGAACCGGTTGTGGTTGACCCATTGGTTCCCTCTCGGTTTGGCCCGCTCTAACCTCTAGTTCTCCCAGTTTTTGCCCGACACCCGCCCGGGAAGGACAAGGGAACTCACCCAGCCGGAGTTTCGTCGGAAGAGTAAAGTCCCGGGCTCCGTTCTTCTTTCTTAGAGTCGGGCGAGCGACTCATTGGTTGCGAGGAAGCAGCGCGGATTCTCCGCTAATGCCAAGTTCAAAGAGGTCTCTCTAATTCTCTTCTCTTCTTCGAAAACCCACTTTCGCTTCCCCCTTAGAGGGTTTCAGGGAATAGCGTGACTTGCACGAGCCTGATCTGTGCAGCTCCTGACGCATCCCAGCATCTCAGTATCTTTTTTTAAGCCTCCCAAACTTTCGTTTGCTGTCAAGAACAAGGGAGCGGGAGGGAGGGGGGACTTTGTAGCGTGTAAACAAAAAATGTCAGATCAAATCTTTAAAAGACAGAAAAACCTTAGGTCAAGAGTCTTCAAACTTGACAGCTTTAAGACTTGTGGACTTCAACTCCCAGAATTCCTCCTCCAGTCATGTTAGCTCAGGAATTCTGGGAGTTTAAGTCCACAAGTCTTAAAGCTGTCAAGTTTGAAGACCCTCGACCTAAGGTATCCCAAGATCTGATTTTTTTAAAAAAATGAGACTTTTTTTCCAGCTTCGTGGCCTCTGAATGTCTGGGGGAAGAGTGGTCCTTGTACAAACTTGTCAGAAAGTGAGCATTTCCTCTTGAGTACATGAGTAAGTGAATAAAGGGATGAGCTGACCAGATAGATAGATAGGTAGGTAGGTAGGTAGGTAGGTAGGTAGAGGTAGAGGTAGAGAGAGGTAGAGATAGACAGAGAGAGAGAGAGAGAGAGGTAGAGATAGAGAGAGACAGAGGGTGGGGGTAGAGGTAGAGGTAGAGGTAGAAATAGATATATATATAGAGAGAGAGAGAGAGATAGAGAGAGAGAGAGAGAGAGGGAGGGAGGGAGGAGAGAGGGAGAGAGAGAGAGAGAGAGAGATGTGCACACAAGCCAAATCCAGAGGGAAGAAGGAGCACTTTGAAAACAGGCATCGGTTCCAAAATCACAACATGGATGTTGTTGCTGCTTCCATTTAGGAAACATGAGCTTAAAAATGGCACTTGAGGCTTCTCTAATTTGAACTGAATGCCCTGAATGCCAGTGGGTTTTTTTAATCAAGTGCTCTATTGTGCTGTTCCTGGGTGGTCTTCAGAAGTGCCAAGTAAGTGAAAAGAAATGTGACCCATTTCTTTCAAGGTCTAAGCAAGCCTTGTTTTAGGCACATGTGGTACAGTACTATGGAAAAGATTCAGAAAAGGTGCTTTGGAATACATAGGCATGTTAATGTGGTGCCTTTAAAGCACCCTTGTTTTTTTTCCTCAGGATTATTTGCAATTCTGGGAAAAGGCATCGCTGCTTTAAAAATTAGAGATAAGAGTCATAGTTTTCACACTTACATATTCCAAAACATTTTTTAATTCAAAAATAAATCATTGCACAACCCTGCTTGATATTATTCCCCTATCCGTCTCTGCCTTCCCTTCTTCTATGTTGTAAAACAAATGGTTCAGATTTTGTTGTCCAGTCAGAGGGAACTTTATCAAGTTTTTTCCCCCAGCTTCAGAGATTTCAAGAAGAACCTCCATCTTATCAGGCCTCTTTCCCAACTCTCGATCTAAAAGTTTGCCAATCGTTTTAGAGAACAAGAAATTCTGATTTTTTGTGTGTGTCTACTGTTATTTGGCTAACTTTGCATGACAAAGAATACAGGATTTCCTGCTTAAAGAAGAAAATTTAGACAGAAACCAGTTATGTTATTCCCACTTCCCCTTTAGAAAAGCAGAAGGGGGAAATTACTGGGTGAGTTGAAGAATTAAAAAAGAGAGATTTTTAAAGAAGAAATGCTTCTAAGAACAACAGTGATACAAATTGCAGTGTCTTGTTCAGGTTTGACACCCCTGCCCTAGGGGAAATGCCTTTTCATGTTCCTGCCACACATCTGCCTCTCCATTGTTCCACTTAGAATCTTTTGGAGCACTTTTGACATTCCAAGACTTTTTGAATGAATGAATGAATGAATGAATGAATGAATGAATGAATGAATGAATTCTTTATTGGCCAAGTGTAGTTGGACACACAAGGAATTTGTCTTGGTGCATGTGCTCTCAGTGTACATAAAAAGAAAAGATACATTTGTCAAGAATCATCAGGTACAAGACTTAATAATAGTCATAGGGTACAAATAAGCAATCAAATCATACTAGAAAACAGTCAATATAAATCATAAGGATACAAGCAACAAAGTTACAATCATACAGTCACAAGTGGGAGGGGATGAGTGATAAGCAGTGATGAGAGATTAATAGTAATGCAGACTTTGTAAATAGTTGGATAGTGTTGAGGGAATTATTTGTTTAGCAGAGTGATGGCATTTGGGGAAAAACTGTCCTTCTGTCTAGTTGTTCTGGTGTGCAGTGCTCTATAGTGTCGTTTTGAGGGTAGGGTTTCTTTTTTTAAAAGAAAGGATGCTTTTGAAAAAAGTGGGGGATTCGGACTTCCAGAATGGGAACTACACTATCAGGATTAATAACCTGGATTAATAACATTAGCCACATCATACAAGGAAAACTTGTACAAGATGTTCTATCTGTGGCATCTCCCACCAGCAAGATTGGCCAAAATGTACAGAAACCGATCACCTAATTGTTGGAAATGTCTGAAAGAATGTGGCACATACTACCATGTGTGGTGGTCCTGTAAAAAGGCTCAGGAGTTCTGGTATAAAATTTGGCTGTGGCTAGAGGAAATGACGGGGCTAAAAATAAACTATAAACCTGAGGTGTTCTTATTGGGAATTATGACAGAGAAATACAGTAAAGCTGATACCTACCTAGTAATCCAGGGGTCGCCAACCTTTTAGACCTCTGGGACCACTAAACTCATAATTTTAAACCCCGCGGACCAGAGACCCTGGGAAAATCCCAAAAAAAGTCTGCAGGAAAATTCCCCACCCCGTTTTTCTACCGATTGATCGTTCTTTATTTGGGATCGCAGGATATCGTCTCCAGCTCCATTCTCAGAGGGAGAAAGAGAGAGAGACTTTTGGCTTCATGCAAGGAAAGCAGCAGAAGCAGAAGTCTTTCTTTCTCTCCCCCAAATTCCACCAGAAATGAGTCTTTGCCGGCACAGCCTCTTAGAGCAGGAGATCTTGCAGGGTCCCAATGGCTCATTTCTGGCAGAGTTTGGGGCGAGAAAGAAAGACCATTGCTGCTTTCCTTGCGTGCAGCCAAAAGCAGAAGCGGAAAGAAGCAGCCCAGTGGCCAGGCGAGGTGTGTGGGGCAAGTTCCCCCTGCCCCTTTCTCTCTCCCCTCACTACCTCATGTTGTTCGCAATGCAAGCGATGCAAGCCTTGTGTTCCCGCAGGCCATGTGGGTGGTGCAGCCTTGTGTTCCCGCGCAGTCTGGATTGATTGCTTTGGGGGGTGCTTTGGGGGTGACATTTCTCTGTGGACCACCAAAATTTTCTCGTGGACCACCAGTGGTCCCTGGCCCACTGGTTGGCGACCATATAATAATCCATGTAATTACGGTGGCAAGAATGATATTTGCCCAAAATTGGAAGGCTAGAGAAATTCCTAGGGAAGGCAAGGTGATAGATAAGATCTTACAATGCACCGAAATGGATAGGTTGACATTGGAATTGAAGGAAAAAGATGAGTTAGAATACTATACAATATGGAATAAATTTTACCACTGGAGGGAAATGAAAGTGAGTTTGCAAAATGGAATAAAAGAGCAGTAGGAAGGATATGGGAGATTATGACTTGAATGGTAACAGAAAGGAATTAAAATGTATGAAGATTAAATGTATATATGCATATAAAAGTACAAAAGTTTCTAGAGTATTTAACATAATATGTAATGACAAAAATGTCAAAGAAGTCTACCACGTTCAATGTTTTTAAAGATTATATTTAATAAAAGTTATTAAAGAAAAAAAGAAAAGAGACACTAAACTACCAGAGCTCCTACAGCCCTCTTTATTTCCGGAATTTGGAGAAAATAAAAATAGCAAGGAACATACTCAGCAGTTTATTTAAAAAGCCTGGAGATGCAAACATGGCTAAAATAAACAGGCAGATCAATGGAATGGCAGAAAGTGGCCTGATGTGGCAGGAAACAAGCTTGCCTTCCAAAAAAATTGGCTCATTAGATATCATGGGAATATCATGGGAAAACTGTTGACTTATAACAGTTTGTTTAGTGAATATTCAAAGTTCACTGGGGAAAAATTACTTATGACCGTTTTGCGCAACTACATTGTAGCATTTTCTTGGCCATGTGATAAAAAAATTCAGATGCTTGGCAGCTAACTCATATTTCTGACCGTTTGCAGTGTCCTGGAGTCAAGTGATTCACTTTTGCGACCTTTTGAAAGTCGATGGGGAAGCCAGGGTCACTTAACAACCATGTCAAAAAGAGGGCTGTAAAAATATTTACAGACTCCTCACATCTCGGACATCAGCTGTTTCAACTCCTACCCTCAAAACGACGCTATAGAGCATTGCACACCAGAACAACTAGACACAAGGAGTTTTTTCCCGAAAGCCATCACTCTGCTAAACAACTAATTCCCTCAACGCTGTCCAACTATTTACAAAGTCTGCACTACTATTACTGTTAATCTTCTCATCACTCCTTATCACCCATCCCCTCCCACTTGTGACTGTATGACTGTAACTTTGTCGCTTGTATCCTTATGATTTATATTGACTGTTTTCTAGTATGATTTGATTGCTTTTGTACCCTATGACTATCATTAAGTACCTTATGATTCTGGACTCTTGATGAATGTATCTTTTCTTTTATGTCTACTGAGAGTATTTACACCAAGACAAATTGCTTGTGTGTCCAATCACACTTGGCCAATAAAATATTCTATTCTATGTTACTAACTTAGCAACTGCAATGATTCACTTAACAAATGTGGCAAGAAAGGTCGTACAATGGAGCAAAACTCACTTAACAAATGTCTCATTTAGCAACAGAAATATTGGGCTTTTATAAGTCAAGGATTACCTGTAATATGGCTGCCTGGTTTTCTATTTGAGCAGTTCCCCTGGACACCTTTCTATTCCACAGATCCACTCCTGGAATGTGTTACATTGGATGATTTCTCACAATTAGCTTCATTTCCTTTCTCAACTACAGGCTACACTAGGAAATACTGCTTTAAAAAAAGATGAAGGTGATGGCAAGGATTTCTGCATCCTTGTCAAAAAAGTTGCATGGTTCTGGAACCCTACTGAATTCAAAAGTGTACCTAACCCCTAAGTGGAATGCATTGAACCATGAAGTAAATACATTAAAAACAAATGAATCCAGGTTAAAATTAACCAGTTGTTGTATGGACGTAGCTGGATTTGTAATTGACCTGGTAATGTTCTTTTGTGAGCGCACACAACTGTTATGTTTGCATGAAGAGACAGGCGCGGAGTGCTTCAAGCTCTTTAGTTTATTAGTGACTACAGCTCAGAACAGACCCACTTTGGCTGGGCTGCGGCTGCTACTTATAGCCAGCAGCCGCAGTTGCCAGCCAATCAGAGTGCAGGGTTTTCCCGCACTTTTTAAACCAATCATTTCTAACATTTTACAAGAACAGTTCAAACTAAACCAATGACTTCAAACCTGCATACACAACAACTTTTTGCTAAGCCCCCTTGAGATGGCGTTTGATTTAGCCTGCTCTGGGACACAGCCACTGTGATCTAGAAATTAGAGTTTATAAACAACATGTTGTGTAAACCCAGCCAACTGCCTATTTTCCAACAACAACCATAATTTGGTACAAAATGCCAGCAAGTTCACACGTGATTTTTCAGCCAGTAATGAAGAACATTCATGTACTCAAGTTCTCTTATGGATGGGTGTCAAACTCAAGGCCTGCGGTCCACCTCTGGCCCTCGAAGTGCTGAGATCTGGCCGGCAGGCCCACCCTGGAAATAGCGAAGGACCGGCCCATGGTGCCTCTGCCAGCAAAACGGAGCTTGGGAGACCCGTGTGCATCCTCCCCAAGTTTAGTTTTTGCTGGCAGAGGGTTGCAGGAGGCCATCGCAGCTGAAAACGGAGCCCGGGTGGGCCACATGTGGCATCCCTGTGCTCTGTTTTCTCTGGCAGAGGGCTGCAGGAAGCCATCGCGGCCGAAAACAGAGCCTCGGTGAGTAATGTTGAGTTGCCACGCCCCCTGGCCACACCCTGAGTTCAAATACAACCCTGATGTGGCCCTCAATGAAATTGAATTTGACACCCCTGGCTTAGTCCATTCAATCCTTTATGTTCCACTGATTAAAAAGTTCTGTGCAATTCCTTTAAAACGCTTAAGGCTTCCATCTGCAGGAGACAAATGCACTCTGGAAGAGCTGCGATGAAAAAAAATGAATTCAGGGGTGAATTGCTGGCTGTTTGCAGTCGAAGGGTGGGTGTTGTTCGGCACTGGAAGGTGTCACATTCTGATAAACAACCACAACCTAAAGAAACGAGAAATGGGGGTTTTAAGGCCATTTGTTTTTGTACTTCTATTTTTATTGCATTGTAAAGGCATGCAGAGTCACTTTGGATAATGAGAGGATGGCATATCTATTTAATAAATAAAACAAATAAATACAATTAAATTTTTATCCATATATTTCTCATTCCATAGCTCACAGACTAGAGGTCCTCAGCTTTCCAACAGTCTACTGACTACTTCTAGTTGTCCTTGTTTTGAATAAAGGAGTTGGATTCCATTCTGAAGGGAAATTTGGGTTTTCACTGGAGAATAAAGATAGCCCTGTCCCTCTTTAAAGTGGCTGCATCCTTTTCTGTTCTGCATGTCCGGAGCTACCTCCCAAGTCCCAGAAAAAGATCCAGCTGCTTTAAGGACTTCAACACAGCCGCTGGATTCAAGTTCCTACACATTCCAAAGCAATTTTTGAAATTCACCTTGAAGTGCTATCTGTATCATTTGTAGATGAGGTGGTGGCACTTAATTGGGCAGGGGGAACCTTACCTCCTCTCTTGCTAACTAGAGATGAAGGCTGGGCTCACTGAGGTTTCTAAGTTGGTTTACTTTCTTTAGGTTTATTACAATATGAGAATCTATCCACTAGGATTCAGAATCCTTGATTTGCAACATAGCACGGTGCCAGTTTGGTCCAGTGGCCAAGCACTAGGCTAGAAAATGGGAGACCATGAGTTCAAGTCTCATCTTAGTTACGAAAGCTAGCTGGGTGACTTTGGGCTAGTCATTCTCCCTCAACCCAACCCATCCTACAGGATTGTTGTTGTGGGGCTACAGGAGAAGAAAGGTGTATTGGATATGCTTGCTGCCTTGAGTTATTTGTAAATAATAGTAGATGGGGATGAATGAATGAATGAATGAATGAATATGTGAAGCCCAATGATTACTTCGTTCTACAGCACACTTTGTACATCATGTAAACTAGAATCATATGTTGATTGGCTACTCTTTTACTACTATTATTATATTCTACCATTAACTGCCAAAATCCTACTATTCCATATTATTCAACGAAGTATCAAAAAGCCATATTTCTGAATCCCTTTAATCAACTAACCTTCTTCCTTTGGAATCTTACCGTTTCAGTGAAGGGATCCCGGCAAAGAACCTTACAGCCAAAAGACGCAAGAGAGATGGAGATGCAAAACTCCAGGATGGCCAACACAATAAGAAAAATCAATATTCCTTTACTGATATTCTACCAACGAAAGAGAAAAGTAACATATCCATTTTTGTACATACAGATAGGCACATATATCTCCAATTGTAGAGTAAGGAAGATTACCTGGATGAGATACTGTATGCAGAGTTCTGTCTTGTCTGGGCAAAAAGGGGATGAAGCTTTTTTTGTTTTGTTTTAATTGAGAGCAATGAAATGCTGTTTAAAAGTGCCTCTGCAGACACCTCCCTAATTCACTGCAGTATACAAAGAAGAAAGAGAGGCAGCCCAATCAGACTTGTAAGATTCTGACTGAGCCTCGGTGGTGCGGTGCTTAGAGTGCAGTACTGCAAACTACTTCTGCTGACTGCCGGCTGACTGCAATTTGGCAATTCAAATCCCACCAGGCTCAAGGTTGTCTCAGCCTTCCATCCTTCCAAGGTGGGTAAAATGAGGACCCAAAATTGTAGGCTGACTCTGTAAACCGCTTAGAGAGGGCTATCAAGCACTGTGAAGCGATATATAAGTCTAAGTGCTATTGCTATTGCAATTCTGTTGTTACAGCCAGTTTCTATCTATACAAATAGTTATAGCCTTCCTGCAGAATTGGTTCCTAGTCTGATCTAGCTTGTGAGACTCACAAGTATCTTCTGGGTATATAGTCAAGGGGGGGATATCTAATTTGATCACAATCCACAAAGCAAAAATTGCAACCTAGTTTTGTAAAAAAAAAAAACGTTGGTCAAAAACAGTCAAAGGCCAGCCTCAACAATGGAATCAAAGTTCCAGCTAGGTTTTTTTAATGCATATATAAAATTCTGGCAAAATATTCATTGCTCTCTTACTGCTGCCACCTTGAACTCTTGGTTATGCCCTGCAGATGTGCTAGTTGCAGCTGCTTTGAAAGGATTGGGAGGGAAAAAACCCCAGAAGAGACAACTTCTGAAAGGCAACATTCTTGCCATTCCTTTCTATGGCTAAATCTCTTTGGGATCAATTTTTGACACCACGAACTCCAAAATGTTATGCCTCCTAGAGAACACCATGAGCTCCTTCCTCCTTCTTCTCTGTCCTGTTGAAACCTAGTTCCCACTGATGGGATTCTGCAGAAGGTCACAACAAACATATAAAAAGGCACACCTGGATTTCATCACATTTTTCCTTAGTGTCGTAATGAAGAGAGTTGCAGTTGTTGCCAATATCAAATGGAAGGAAGGGGCTGACTGGGAAAGACAGGAATATGATGCCAAGGCCAGCTGTAATGGCACTTATTGCATTCATTGCCAGCATGCCTTTCACCTAGGAGGGACCAAAATAATAATAATAATAAACACACAAGCACAAACACACGAAGTGACTATATTGCAACCCAAATTTCTCCGATGGCACAAAGAGCGGAAGAGTTCAGATGGCTTTCAGTTTTGGATTTGCTTTAGCCAGAAAAGGTGAGGCTGATAACCTCTACACCAGGGGTCAGCAACCTTAAACACTCAAAGAGCCATTTGGACCCATTTCCCACAGAAAAGAAAACACCGGGAGCCACAAAACCCTTCCTGTGACTGACTATTTCCTGAGCGACCACAAAACTAGCATATATAGTTGAATTAAAGATTCTGTTTTCTTCTGAAACTTTTCTTTTCTTGCATTTATCCATGGTTAGCCTACTGGGGGCCGAAAAGCTCAATAAATCGTATGCCGGCGGGTGTCAAACATTGGCAATCACGATGCATATTTTGAGAGACAGGGAGCCGCAGCAGAGGGATGAAAGGGCCACATGCAGCTCCAGAGCCACAGGTTGCTGACCCCTGCTCTACACCCATGTAAGAATGGCTCAGCTCCTTTGTATACCTTTTCAGTGGTCTGTTTGGATACACATTTGCATACCAGACCCTCCACCTGACCACCGTGGAGGAAGAGAGACAGCTTCTAGATGTTTGCTTCCATGGAATATTCAATCAGAAAATATTCAATCAGAGATGGAGACACAGAACATCTTTGTCATAAAGTGGCAAAAAGGGATTTGCAAAAGACCTACAGCTTCCAAAAAGAGAATTCGGGGGACAGGCTCTTGAACAAGAAGCCACAACTATCATGATGCTCCCTTGGTTGTTAATTATCCAGGAACATCAGAAATCCACCAAGCTCACAATTGGTAACCCAGTGGGTTGCAACTCTTCAGACAAGAGGCTTTTAAAGCCATGGCCTTCCCTTGTCTCCCCTAGGTTAATTACCAGAGGGATCTTGGGATTCCGAGCAGCTGCCACAGTTAAGGATCCAGAAATAACGTGCTGAAAAGAAAAAGAAAAAGCAAATCAACATGGCTCCATCCCCAGAGAATCAGATTTACAGACTTCTCTCTTCTATCACAGGCTGATTGTCAGGGTTCTAAGTAATATACCCATAATAGATAGAACTCAAGGCAGGTAGATTCCTCAAAGAACTGTTTTATTGGATATATCATATTGGCACAGGCTAGTGAAAACTGACTCTAAAGGTTCCGGCGGTTTTCACCAAGTTAAAAGTAAATGTTTTCTCTCTTCTTCAGTCAGTCAGTCACATGGTCCAATCAGAGTGTCTTCTGGTTGCTTGGTTACATCATTCCACCCCTCACCAACCACCTGTGGGAATGTCCTTGGTTCCCAGGGGAAAGTATTTTGTTTTGGCTACACAACTCATCTATCTCTATTTCCCCCTCCCTACGCCCTCAGCTCCAGTGTGGCAACACTGAAGCCCAGAAAATGGCCTTGGTTAGGCTAGTTTTAGGGTTGACCCCTATAATCTCTCTCCCACCTTAATTTGCTCCTTACAATGAGTCACGGTGGCGTAGTGGTTCGAGTGCAGTACTGCAAACTCCTTCTGCTGACTGCCGACTGCCTGCAATTTGGCAGTTCAAATCTCACCTGGCTGAAGGTTGACTCAGCCTTCCATCCTTCTGAGGTCAGTAAAATGAGGACCCAGATTGTTGGGGGCAATAGGCTGACTCTGTAAACCACTTAGAGAAGGCTGTAAAAGCACTGTAAAGCGGTATGTAAGTCTAAAAGCTATTGCTACTATTCACTGGTCATTAAGCACTGACATTTTTTTGTGCTGAACCTCAATCAATTTTCCCTACTCCAGTGGAAGATGCAGCTGCTTTAAGGCATCGCAGCCAGGAGCTATGTACATAGAACACAGCATAGCAGTCATGTTCAGCAATATTTTTCCCTCATCTCTATAATAAAAACCAAAGGTCTCCAGATGCTGCAAACAACAACACTCAGGCTCATGGTTCCCATGACTTGCAATCTCCTGCTGGCTTCCCCATTGACTTTGCTCATCAGAAGCAGGCTGTGAAAGTAACAAATGGCAATCATGTGTCATGGGATAACGCAGACCAATTATTGAGTGTCTGAGACATGATTCTATGACAATTGGGGGGGGGGCTCTGCAATGGCCACAAGATTAAGGACTGGTCATCAGTCCCCTTTGTTCAGTGGAACTACAACTTCAAACAGTCTACCATGCACCATAGAGAGTATTTCAACTTACTGCCCGTGTCTGTTTTGCCAATTGTACAGTTGCAGATAGGACAGCACTCCAAAGGGTTAATGTCATTGCCCAGAAGATCATTGGTTGCCCTCTCCCCTCTTTGGAAGAGCTTTATAGCTCCTGCTGCCTTAAGAAAGTTCAAAACATCCTTAAAGATCCATCTCATCCTGGGCACCCTTTTTTGAACTATTACCATCTGGCAGACAGTACAGGATAATAAAAACAAATAGGCTGAAAAACAGCTTCTATCCCAGAGCAGTAACTCTATTGAATTCTACTGTATAGTGCAATATTAATGCAATATCTGGGGTTTTCAATTCAATTGTACAGAATGCGAAGGAGGTGTGTTTGTGCTTTATTTTTTATAGTTATAATGTACACCGAAGATGGCATTTAATTTTGTTGTAGAGTTGCAATGACAACAAAGTTAACTAACTAACTAACTAGTCACTGAATGTGGTGGTTGGTTGGTAAGTAAGAACTAGCTATACAATAAGAGCCAAGGAGATTATAATCTCTTAATTCAGAGGTTTTTAGAAATTTGGAGACCAGACATAAGACAAAAATGGAACTAGCCAAGCAATCCTTTTTCTGAAGTAAAGTCTGTAAAAAGATTTGGAGAAACCAAAAGTGGCTAAACTACAGCTCCACGCATCCTTCAGCAAAGACCAGGTTGCTATGATGTGCAGTTCAACATCTGGATCCCAAGTTATTGTGTTGAATTGTTTCAATACATGATCATGTAAAATTACTAATATTCCACCCCAATAGAGTATTTTTATAAGCAGGGAAAATTACCAAGATTCCAACCCAATAGGGTATCTTTATCAGCAGGAAGTAAGTTGAATCATCATTATCAATAAAGTTGAGCAGGATCCCAAAAACTATTCCTATGATTCCTATTAATATCTGTGTAATCTGCAAATAGAGAAAGTAATAATTTCGATTTTAGTTATCACTTTCAAGTCACACACCACAAGCAGAACAGGAGGGCAGAGAGACACGCCAAAGCCTGATTACATTTCATCCCATCACTTCCCAAAACTTTAAATTTTAATAAAATGATACAAGATTTTAAAATAGGATATCTAACTATAAATGCCATTCACCTGCAATGTGGAAACCCAACAATACTCCAGATGTCACTGACTTCCGGTTTGAGTCTCTTCGGCGACAGACCTGAAATTCGCGACTGTGTGTGGTTTCGGTCCGTGCTCGCCGCTGGAGACCCCGAGCCGGCTGGCTTTGGGGGGTTAAAACCACCCCATAGAGGTGGTAAAGATGGGGGAGCCGCTAGCAGGGCTGAGGAGAGCTGCATCTCTCCTCCCCAGCTGGTCTTTCTCCCTTTCCCGAAGGCGGCGTAGCGGTGGCCAGAAATGGCGACCTCAAAGAAGAACTCAAGCGGATAAGATTGTGCAGGAGGAAGCTGGCAGGAGAAAGTGTGGCAGAATGGGCTTGATATGGAAAATATCTATTTAAGGTACCCAAACTTTAGTACTGGAATAATATTCTTAAAAGAAAGATTTTTTTAAGCGGCAAAGGAAAGTGAAAAACTAGTTTTTTTTTCCTCTTCTCTGACAGTTTTGAATGATTAGGAACTTTGAGAAAAGATAGACATTACAAATTGATATTAATTCACTTGGATATTAATAGGCTTTTTACAGCTGGAAATAAAATTCCAAGTGATGAAGATTTTCTGAAAAACTTTAAAGAATTCTTTTTACAAAAAAAAAGAGAAAGCAAGCAAATAGAGAAAGAGGAAAAGTGAAAGTAGGGTGGGGTCTGGAGATTGAGGATACCACCCGGACTTAAAAGAACTGATGGATTTGTAACAGGATTTGGAAAAAATACATCACAATTGAAACTTTCTTGCAAGTCTAATCCCTGGAAAAGTGAAAGTGTATAAAGAAGTAAGAAGTAGCTTTGGATAATTGGAGGACTTTTGGTCTTTTGAACAGAGGATATTAAGTGGAGTAAAGTTAACTGGGGGTTGCATCAAAAAAGGAAAATCCTTCCTAAAAATGTCATCACCTATGGAAGAATTAAAAATATTAATTAAAGACTGTAAAGAAGTGCTACAATTGATAAAAATGGAGATTTTGAAATATATAAAACAACAGGAAGTACCGGCTGGACAAGAAGGGTGGAACAAAGAAAAGGAAGCTATTTTCGATGATCAAATAATTGTTGGTGTGGTTAAGAAAAAGCGAAAGGGGAAAAAGGGGAAAAGAGGGAAGAGAGTTAGGTGTTATGTATGTAGGTTTGAATGTTATTGGTTTATTTGAACTGTTCTTGTAAAATGTTAAATGGTATTGGTTTAAATAGTGGGAAGAAACCCTGCACTCCCATTGGCTGGCAACTACGGCTGCTGGCTATAAGAGGCAGCCGTAGCCGAGCCAACTCGGGTCCATTCAAGCTGTAGTCACTTAATAAACTCTTCACTGAAGCTCTCGCCTGACTCTTCATGCAAACTTAACACTGGCGGCAAGGTGGGATCTCCCTGAAGAAGAGATGATGTGGAAGGCGAACAGAAGAGCAGATGCGCTGAACACCCCCAGCCCCCGCTCGATCTGGCAGAAGACTGGGAATTGTATGCGGATCGCCCAGATGTACCTGGAAGGAAACGACCTCACCGATATTCCCAGAGACGGAAGAGGGCAGTTTTTATGCACTGCGTCCGCAGTCTTCAAGATGGCAGGCGCTGCGGAGCTGCAGAACTGAAGGTAATGGAATGGCCTGATTTGGAAAAGCTTCTAAGAGCCCATTACGCCCCACAAGTATCGTGCCTCATTAAGAGACACGAATTTTACCGTCGGGATCAAGGGGAAAGCGAGAATGTTAATGACTGTGGCAAGTTTAAGGGACATTGGGGTGCTTGTGACTTTACCAACTTAGAAGAGGCCATGCGGATCGGTTTGTCTTAGGCCTCAAAGATAAGGTCTTACAAAGCAAACTGTTAATGAAACCTAAGATCACGCTTAAGGAGGCCATTGAAGAAGCTGTTTCAGCGAAGCCACCAAGTCCTCAGCAGCTGCCATGAAAAGATTAACAAGGCCTCAAGCCAGCCTCAAGCCATTCTGATGTGGAAAATCCACAACAACCCATTGCGAATAAATAGACTCTGATTCAGATTGCAGTGAGGTGGAGGAAGGGATTTTTAGACTCAGAATGGAGAAGAAAAGGAAAGACCCTGGGAGAAAGAGGCATGAATTTTATTGCAGAGGCTGTGGGGGGGGGGCATCCCTGCACTGAATGCAAATTCTTAGACACCATCTGCCTACTGCAGAGAAGAGGGGTCACCTAGCCAGAGTCTGCAAATCATCCAGAACTCCACCTAGTAGGAAGAAATTTCCTGAAAAGGACTTTAAGCCCAACAACTTCACTGAAAAGATGGGGTGCAATTCAGAAGCAAATGGGAAGAATGAAACTCACCAAACAATCACCATTGGTCATTCTTCACCCTTGAGAAGCAGAAAGGTACACGTGAAGGTGTTCATTGAAGGAAGGCCTTGCCAAATGGAAGTGGACTCAGGCTCTTATTTATCTATGGTGTCATGGGACACTATTCACAGGCTACTTCCCAACATTCAGAAGAAACATTTCCAGAAGCAAGCACTGACTCAAAGACTACCAAGGGAACAAGATTCCAGTAGTTGGAGCAAGAGATTTCAACCTGCAGTTTAAAGGCCACACCAAACGTTTGCCTCTGACCATCGTGGACAAGGATCGCCCAAGCTTGCTGGGACTTGAGTGGTTCAAGTCACTAGGCATCGAGGTGACTGGCATCAATCACGTGAGCAACTCTGAATGGGAGGAGGCCCTGAAGTCTGAGTTTCCAGAGGTCTTCAGCGACAGATTGGGCAAGTATATTGGGACCCCTATCACTTTCAACCTAGATCCCAAGGTGCCCCCAATTCGTTTAAAGCCCAGGAGGGTCCAATTTGCTTTAAAGGAAAAAATTGATGCACAATTAGACAAATTAATTGCTCAAGGGGTTTTAGAACCCACTGATCACTCCAGATGGGAAACACCCATAGTCACACTAGTCAAGGCTGATGGGTCAGTGAGAATTTGTGGAGACTATAAGGGGACACTGAACCATGCGCTGCAGCAGAGCGCATATCCAGTACCAGTTGTGCATCATCTATTACATTCACTTGGCAGGGGTACACCCCTCCTCACTAGGTTCAGTCCATACTCAAACCCCAACCTATCTAATGTATTCATTTATTTAGGTGGGGCTCTTACATGTACATTGAGACCTTCGTGGTTCAGAAGTTTTAATGTTCTCACCCAGTGAGAGAGGAAATGTGTCTGTTGACATTTCCTACTGCTTCCAGTGAAAGAAGACCCTGTTTGATTGTTACATCTGGTCTCCTCCCAACCCATCTCCAAACCAATGTCAACACCCCAGTCAGGTAGTGATATGCAATCTTCCACTTGTAAGGATGGATTTTGGCATTCTGACAGGTTTTGGGATGGTTCCTGTCGTAATGGCTTGTTACACATGGGGTTGATTCTTGCTTGCTGATTATCCTCCTGCTCCTCCCCCTTCCCTAGAAAAGGCATTAGGTATGGGAACTAGAGAGGAACAATTGCGATGTTCCTGAGGTAATCTGGATCTTAACTGATCAATGTGCCTGCTCCAGAGGACACCATCCTCTGTTTGCACCCTAAGAACGAGGGCCAGTGATTTGAGTTATTTCAGCAGGAATCCATGAAGGTTCACCCATAAGGTTCTCAGCATAAACAGAATCACTCACACTGAACGTGCGAACTTTGCTAGTGGAATCAAGTGGTGCGTTGGGTGCATAAGTGGGATGAAGGCGGTCAAGGGAGACTAAGTTTCCTACCCATCAACAACTCTGCTGGGGATAAGTTAGTTGATGGGTTAGAGTGATGTGCTGAACACTAAGACGTTTTCAACTTTCTGTGATGTCCCCAGGACCCAATTGCTGAAGCTTTTCCTTGGTAAAACATACCATGCGTTCAGTCCGCCGTAGGCAAGGGTGCCCAGGGGCAGTCAGGGCATGTCTGATACCCTGTTGTGCTAGATAGGATTCAAAAGTTTGGATGTAAATTGAGGGCCATTGTCAGAGACAAGAACATCAGGTAACCCGTGGGTTACAAAAGCTTTTGCTGTTTGATGACAGCATCAGTTGTGGTGGATGCCATGACCTCTAGCCATTTGGAATATGCATCTACTATAATAAGAAAGGTGTGCCCTCTGGTAGGCCAGCGAAATCAATGTGAATCCTAGACCATGGGCCCCTAGGACATTCCCATTCCTGTGTGTGGGGGTGGGGCAGGCCTGATTACCTGACAGTTGGGACAAGATGCAACCCAGTTTTCAACCATTTTGTCAATACCTGGCCACCATACATAACTCCTGGCCAATCCCTTCATCCTTACAATACCTGGATGACCCTCATGTAACATTTCCAAAACCTCTCTTTGCAGTTTTGCAGGAATAACCACCCTGTTACCCCACAAAATACATCCTCTTAATACAGATAATTCAGTTTGCCTGGATATTAAAGGTTGGGCAAGGTAGATCTTGAAAAGGCCAACCTTTCTTAATCCAGCCTATAACAGGAGCCAATAAAGTGTCTTTGGCAGTCTCTGGCAATTTCAGCAGCTGTACTGGAAGCTTGGCAACAGTTTCTAGGAAAAGGTGCACTTGGTTCACAGTCCTCAGTGAAGGAAGTGGGAAGCGACACAAAGCATCAGTATGTCCAATGTCTTTGCCAGGCTTGTGGATGAGCTTGTATGAATAAGCAGCAAGAAATTCAGTCCACCTCAGCATTCTTGGTGACAGGATAGTGGGTGTAGGTTTGTCTCCTGCCACAATGCCTAACAGAGGTTTGTGATCTGTGACAATGGTAAATGTTCTCCCATATAAATACTCATGAAATTTCTTGATAGCTGCAACAATTGCCAATGCTTCCTTGTCCAATTGGCTGCAATTCCTCTCTGCTTTGGTCAAAGCAAGTAAAATGCAATAGGGGCTTCCCTCCCACTGGGAAGCCTGTGGCTCAAACCCCCTCCCCACACTCCAAAAGGGGATGCATCACAAGTAAGTACAACAGGCAAATTCTCAGAGAACTGTATCAGTACAGCATCAGACGTAATTAGTCTTTTAATATTGTTGAATGCTGATTGTTCCTTCCTGCCCCAGACCCAAGCAGATTTTTTGTCCAATAATCTGTGTAATGGTTCTGCAATGGTTGCCTTCTGAGGTAGGAACATGTGATAAAAGTTAATAAGTCCAAGGAAGGCTTGCAAATCTGTTTTGCATTTTGGTCTAGGGGCTTCTTTGATTGCTTGAACCTTGGCATCTGTAGGGTGGATGCCATGCTTGTCAATCATATAGCCCAAGAACTCAACCTTGTCAGTTCTAAGAGTGCATTTTTCTTCCTTGACTTTTAACCCCGCTTTCTTGAATCTGGTAAGGACTTCTCTGAGTCTCTCTTGTAATTGAGTGTCATTTTCAGCAGAGATTAACACATCATCAAAGTAAGGCACTACCCCTGGCAGTCCTTGGAGCATCCTTTCCATATGCCTGGTGCCACGCTTACTCCAAACTGTAACCTTTTACATTTGAAGGCACCTCTATGAGTCACAATGGTTTGGGCCTCTGCAGTGGCATCATCAACTGTTAGTTGTTGATATGCCTGGGCCAGATCCAATTTGGCAAAGACTGTGCCCCTGCCAAGTGAATGTAATAAATGATGCACCACTGGAACTGGATATGCGCTCTGCTGAAGCGCATGGTTCAATGTCCCCTTATAGTATGGCCCGTGGGGGTGTCAAGAGCTTACCTTTATGACGGATTGTTAGATCTCTGAGGTGGCATTGCTGCACCAAGGGGGTAATTTTAAATTGGGCAAAGGAAACTTTTAAATTTTTGTCAGCTATCTTAAAGGGTTAGGGAAGGGGAGGTTGTCCGTCTGGGCATGGGGATCAATTTTGCCCAGAAAGGAAGGAACTCAGTCCAGCCCAACTGGGGACTGGCCAGAGGGGGGAGGGGGCCCTGGACCTGCAGCTGAGGGGGGATGCCAATCCCAGGGCTATTGGACTTGGCAGGGGATGAAGAGGCGGGAGTCATATCGCGTGAAGGGAGCACTGCCGCTATCTAAGAGCTGTGGTGTGCCCACTCCCATGCCTCTGCCCACTCCCAGGGACATGGGACCGGAGACCCTGGGCTCAGGTTGGTGTATTTTAATGCCAGGTCCTGTTGTAAGGCTCTCCTTGGTGAATTGATCAGGGAGGTTTGACCTGGCCTGTATCACTGAGACCTGGTTGGGCGGAGGGTGGAGTGCCTCTGGTCAATCTCTGCCCCCAGGTTTTCAGATTTTGCACCAGCCATGAGCTCAGGGGAGGGGTGGGGGCTATTCGGGAGACCCTGATTCCAAGGGAGGTCACCGCTCAAGAGATAGGCGGGTGTGAGGCCTCCTCTTGAGGTTGGGGCCTGGTGGTCAGTTGGGCCTGTTGCTTATACCTATCCCCAACTATGTGGCAACGGCCCTGCCTGGGCTGCTGATGGGAGCGGCGGTGGAGTTCCCAAGCCTTTGGTTTTGGGTGACTTCAACCTGCCCTCCTGGGGATGGGACAGGAGTTCATGGCTTCCATGGCAGCTATGGACCTGACCCATAATACAGGCCCCCACACATGAGGGGGCAACACGCCGACCTTGTTTTTGTCTCGAACACATGTAATCTGGGGTGGGCATCTTGAATGTCCAACCCATAGCATGGTCAGATCACTATCTCCTCGGCTGGTCTTCCAACAAGTGGCCCCACACCGTTGGGATGAGGAGCCACTGAGATGGTTCCGCCCCAGACGTCTGATGGACCCTGAAAGGTTCCAGATGGAACTGGGGTTTTGCCCGCCTCCCTTATCCACAGCTCGGCCGAGGTACTGGCGCCACTTGGCAACAGGCAGCCACTGAGGCCCTCAACCGAAGTTGTTCCCTTGCATCCCCTCACTTGCCGAGATCCCAGATGGCTCCTTGGTTCACAGAGGAGCTCAGGAGATGAAGGGCGTAGGAGTGACAGGATTACGTGACGCTTGAGTTCCACACATGTTTATTGGACCCGTGCCCTTCCTGGATGGTGTATGCCGCCAGGGAGGTCACGCGCGGGCTGGCTCCGGGCAGTTGTCAATGCTTCATTAAAGGAGGGCTCTTTCCCCACCACCTTGAAAGAGGCAGTGGTGAGACCGCTCCTGAAGAAGCCTGCCCTGGACCCAGCCGTATTAAACAACTTTCGTCCGTCTCCAACCTTCGTTTTTGCGAAGGTTGTTGAGAGGGGTGGCTCAACAGTTCCGCTTTTCCTGATGAAGCAGACTATCTAGATCCCTATCAATCGGGCTTCCGGCCCGGGTTCAGTACAGAGACGGCATTGGTCGCACTGGTGGATGATCTCTGGAGGCGCGGGACAGAGGCTTTTCCTCTGTCCTGGTCCTATTAGATCTCTCATGGCTTTTCGATACCATCGACCATGGTATCTTATGGCGCGCCTTGAGGGTTGGGAGTGGGGGGCACTGTTCTGCAGTGGTTCTCCTCCTACCTCTCGGGCGTTCGCAATCGGTGTTGGCAGGGGGGCAGAGGTCAGCCCCAAGGGCTCTCATGTGTGGGGTCCCGCAGAGGTCGGTCCTCTCGCCCCTCCTGTTCAACATCTATATGAAGCCACTGGGCGAGATCATCCGAGGTTTTGGGGTGAGGTATCATCAGTATGCTGATGATACCCAGTTATACATCTCCACCCCAAACCAAATCAGTTATGCCATCTCTGTGATGTCCTGTTGTTTGGATGCAGTACGGATCTGGATGGGCAGGAACAGACTACAGCTCAATCCGGCCAAGACTGAGTGGCTGTGCGTACAGGCATCTCGCTCCAGTGAGCATATTCCACCTTTGGCCATAGATGGAGAGGTGTTACCCCCTGTGGATAGGGCGTGGAACCTGGGGGTTCTCCTGGACTCACGGCTCAGTTTGGAGGAGCAGGTGGGAGCCGTGGCCAGGGGGGCCTTTGCCCAGGTTCAGCTGGTTGCCAGCTCCGCCTTACCTGGATCGAGATGCCCTTCGCAACGGTCACTCATGCACTTGTTACGTCCGACTTCGACTACTGCAACGCTCTCTATGTAGGACTGCCCTTGCATACCATCCGAGGCTCAAGCTGGTGCAGAATGCGGCCGCGCGGGTTATGATGGGAGTTTCCGATACTCCCATGTTACGCCCGTCCTGCGAGCTGCATTGGTTACCGGTTGCCCTCCGGGTGCGATTCAAGGTTTTGACATTAACATTCAAAGTTTCACATTGGGTCTGGGTCCTTCATGGCATGGGTCTGGGGTACTCACCAGGTCGCCGTCTCCTGCCGATATCAAATAGGTTGGGTTTGGGTGCGCATCCGCAACATATGTCGGGTTTGCGGGGACTTCTTGGGTTGCCATCCGCACAACAATGTCGGCTTGCGGTGACCCGGAGAAGGGCCTATTCTGCACCGCCCCGCCTTATGGAATCAGCTACCCTTGAGCTCGGCTCCTCGATCTCTCTTTTCGCGGATCTAAAAACCTGGTTGTTTTACAGGCTGGGCTGGACTGATCTCCTAGGGGAGAGGGTGGGTTTTAAATTCGATTTTAATTCGTTTTTATACTTGTATTTTGGCTTGTTTAGTTTAATTTCTTTTTAACTAATTTATTGTTCTGTGTTTTTATCTGTGAGCCGCCCGGAGTCCTTTCTGGAGAGTGGCAGCATACAAGTCAAAACAAATAAAATATAGTCTCCACAGATTCTTACTGACCCATCAGTCTTGACTGGTGTGACTATGGGTGTCTCCCACCTGGAGTGGTCAGTGGGCTCTAAAACTCCTTGAGCTATTAGTTTATCTAATTGTGCATCAATTTTTTCCTTTAAGGCATATGGGACCCTTCTGGGCTTTAAACGGATTGGTGGCACCTTGGGATCTAGATTGAAGTGATAGGGGTCCCCAAGTACTTGCCCAATCCATTGCTGAAGACCTCTGGAAACTCAGACTTCAAGGCCTCCTCCCATTCAGTGTTGCTCACGTGATTGATGCCAGTCACCTCGATGCCTAGTGGATTGAACCACTCAAGTCCCAGCAAGCTTGGGCAATCCTTGTCCACGATGGTCAGGGGCAAAGTTTGGTGTGGCTTTTGAACTTCACGTTGAATTCTCTTGTTCCAACTACTGGAATCTTGTTCCTTTGGTAGTCTTTAAGAGTCAGTGCTTGCTTCTTGAAATGCTTCTTCTGAATGTTTGGGAGTAGTCTGTGAATAGTGTCCCATGACACCATAGATAAATATGAGCCTGAGTCCACTTCCGTTTGGCAAGGCCTTCCTTCAATTAGTACCTTGACATGCACTTTTCTGTTATTGATAGAAGAAGAATGACCAATAGTTACTGTCTGATGAGTTTCATTTTTCCCATTTGCTTCTGTGTTGCGCCCCATTTTCTCACTGAAGTTGTTAGGCTTGAATTCTTTGTCAGGAAACTTTCTTCTGTGGGGTGGAGTTCTGGATGATTTGCAGACTCTTGCTAGATGACCTCTTTTTTCACAACGGAGGCAGATGGTATCAAGAAACTTGCATTCAGTGCGGGGTGGCTCCCCACAACCTCTGCAGTAAAAATCTTGCCTCTTTCTTCCCAGGTCTTTCTTTTTCCTCTCCATTCTGAGTCTATAAATTCCTTTCCACCTCACTACAGTCTGACTCAGAATCTATTTGCCCTAATGAGTTGTTGTGGACTTTTCCACATCAGGATGGCTTGAGGCCTTGTTAATTTTCTTCATGGCTGCTGCTGAGGATTTGGTGGCTTCTGCTGAGGAGGCCTCTTTTATGGCTTCCTTCAACGTGATCTTAGGTCTTAATAATAATTTGCTCTGAAGCACCTTGTCTTTGAGGCCTAGAACAAATCGATCATGCATGGCCTCTTCCAAGTTGTTAAACTCGCATGCACCCCCAATGTCTCTTAAACTTGCCACGGTTGTTAACTTTGCTTTCCCCTTGATCCCGACGGTAAAACTTGTGTCTCTTAATGAGGCACGATACTTTTGGGGCGTAATGGGTTCTTAAAAGCTTTTCTAAGTCGGGCCAGTCCATTACCTTCACATCTGCAGCTCCCGCCAATGCCTTCGCCATCTTGAAAACTGCTGACGGAAGAGGCTTTCCGCTTCTGATGTTGAGATCGCTTCCTACAAATACATTTGGAAATGATCCGCATACGAGTCCCAGTCTTCTGCCATCGGATCGAATGGGCTGGGGCGGTTCAGCGCAGCCACTCTCTCAGCTTGTTTTCCGTGTCGCTTCTTCAGGAAGGATCCCACCTTCATCGCCAGTGTTAAGTTTGCATGAAGAGTCAGACGCGGAGTGCTTCAGTGAAGAGTTTATTAGTGACTACAGCTCATAACAGACCCGATTTGGGCGGCTGCTACTTATAGCCAGCAGCCGCAGTTGCCCTCCAATCAGAGTGCAGGATTTTCCCGCACTTTTTAAACCAATCATTTCTGACATTTTACAAGAACAGTTCAAACTAAACCAATGACATTCAAACCTGCATACATAACAGGTGGCACTCCCGAAATACAACGCCCAGCATCCTCCAGGACTGGTCCCACTTACTGCAGCTGTTGGGAGTCACATATTCACCTCTGGAAGACCATCCCAGTTTCCCAACTCATCTCAGTAACAGGGCCACAGGCATGATAAAACGACTAGATGATCCCATCAAAACTGGGACCCTTTACCTAGGACCACAGGAGAATCCATGCTGGGCTTTTCAAGGATGGAGGCTCCTTTAAGCTGACCAAGTCAGCAATACTGGAAAGCATAGAAAGGAAGGGGGAGGGGGGGAACAGAGAACTATAAAAGACACCATCCCCTTCTTTTAATTCCTCATTTCTCAATATTTAAGTTCTGCATCAAGAAGCCTACAAAGAATGCAGTTTGCAGTACTGTATCCCCATGCCAGAGGCTTCCTAAGCTGCTAGGTGGCCTTTAGCAACTTCCCAAGAGTTTCTTTCACCTCTGACATCAGCATTTCCAAGAGGCTGGACCTCCCCAATCCACCCTCTATCATAGAATTACGGGGCCTTTATTGCATGCAACACGCTTAAGCAACCACTTAACGAAAGTTACTTAATTCACATGCTGTTGGTGCACATCCATGCCACCAACGGGGCTGGAAACACGCAGGTGCCAAGGCCGCCTCCCCAGCAAAAAGCAAAAAAAAAAAACCCAAACCCATCTTAAAACGTACGGGATTAAGTACATCGTCCGAATGAAAGTTGTGGGTTCAAACCTCAACAGCCACGCCGGAAACCCACAATCTACCGCCCCGAGCACGCGTCGAGCCATCGCTCAGCTGCCAGCGCGGGTTGTGGGAAACGGGATTCTTTACGATGCGCGGGAGAGAAGCGGCCCCAATCCACAGAGCCGCCGCTTCCCATCTGGCGGAAGGAAGCGCAGGAGCGGATCCAGAACCAGCGCGCCTCTTCGCGCGCTGCCGTCCCCGCGTAGCAGCCCCTTTTCCTGCCCACCGACTGCCGCCTCCGCGACTCCGGAAGGACGAAGAGGAGCGAGTTGGCCGCCCTGCCTCCCTCCCCACCCCACCCACCCCCCGACCTTCGGACCGAGGCTGACCCGCTGGGCTCGGTGACGTTCCGTCTTTTCATCCGGCCCGGCCGCTGCTCAACCGCGGGGCCCAGCGTTCATTCGAGGCCCGTCGGAAAGAAGGCGATTCACCCAGGCAGCCTCCGAAGAAGCTTTTCTGCTTCCTCATGATTACCTCACCTTGTGTTGTAATGCAAACGCTTAACGAACTAGAAAAACTTCGCAAGATTGATGGAAACAGGAAGACAATAGATAAGATGGATGGATGGATGGATGGGATCAAGGGGACCCTAAGAATATCCTTGGAAGACCTGCGGATTGTTGCCTGTTATGTCTATGTATCAAGACTCAAGCCCACTTGTGCCATCTACCTACCTACCTACCTACCTACTTACCTACCTACCTACAGTAATCATCTCTGTAAGAGACCAGAAGTTCAATCTACATCAGTTATTTATTTTATTTATTTGATTTGTCAATCGCTTACAAGATAAGAGGTATAAGTATAAACATAGTTATGAATACATGAAATGGATACATATAAGAAAAATAAAAAGAAACAATAGGACGGGGACCCTAGGTACAGTTGGTCAATGTAGACAGTCTTTCAGGTAGAGACCATAATAAAACTGGAGTGTAAAATTATTCACTTTTTCCTTAGCAGTGGTTGCAAAATGATGTCTATTAATAAAGAATTATCCTTGTCCAAACATTGTACTTTTTTTGGCATGGGAGACCCTTTCCCTCTGGAATTTTTTTGATGCATGGATGGGGGGAAGAAATGGGGGGGACATATAATTATGTAAAAACACAGTATACCTCTATTTGCCATGCTTTCTTTGTAGAGGTCAACCTGTTTTTTTTTTAAAGTTCAGGAAAGGATGGAACTCTAACTTAAAAAGCCCAAATTCTAAAAGCAGCCTGGTTGGACATCTTTTTAATTTAGAAACTCAAAAAGCTACAAAAATATTTCTGCTGCCACCTTCTGGTTAAAATCTTCCAAGGTCTTTTCTTTTATGGTTTCACTTTTTTTTTGTTCCCATGCTTTTAGCAGGGAACTTTTCATTTTGAAAAGTCATATTAAGTTCTGTTTATACTTTCTTGAACATTTTTTTCCAGACATATGTGAGGCAGGCTTGGGCTGGTTTTGTTTTGTGTTTGAGATGGATGGATATTTGCAGTTCAACCCTTGTACAAGTATTTTTAAAACATTCAAGAAAATACAGGCACAATCATATAGCATATGTATTAGATATAAAATCATCTAGAATTCTCATTCCCTGTTGCTTTGATTAACTCCCCTAAGAAGATTCCCCAGGATCACTTCTGTAATTTCCACCTCAAAAAAAAAGCAAACTTCAGTTTATCGCAACAGTTCAGGAGCAACATTTCAAGAAAATGCTTTTTATTTTTTAAGGATAGTTGTATGACTCAACATTAATGTTTTTCAGCCTTGGCAATTTTAAGATGTGTGGACTTCAATATGGATGACTGGGGAATTCTGGAAGTTGAAGTCCACAGGTCTTAAAGTTTCCAAGTTTGAAAAACACTGGCTTACAATGTATGATCAATCTGTAGGGTGATATTTTGCTTGAGTTTTGGAGGTTTTTGGTTTTTTTTAATTGTTTTGAAGTGAAGCTGGGTACAAACTCTAGCCATAATCTAGAAAAGGTTTTGCACCACAGTCATGCTGCTTACCATTCGATAGACTAACCCTCAAAGCAACATGAAATAAAATACATGCATCTAACAATAAAAATTAGTTTTAACCAAGTGTTAGTACTGGGTCTCTCTCTCTCTCTCTCTCTCTCTGTGTGTGAGAGAGAGACAGACAGACAGGCAGACACTGGCCCCAGGTCATCCATATGGCTTTGTGCCTAAGATGGGACTAGCCAGACTAGATAAGGTCTGGATTCTGTCAACAGCAAATAAAATTAAATACAAGCTGCATCAACCATAAATATAACGTTTTATTTGTTGCTGCTTTTTTCCCCATTTTATGCAATATAAATTATTTGGTCCTTCAACATCATTGAGCAATACTTTTGTCATTGATTATATGAGTTATGTTATTCGTGGCCAACTTTATCCCTGAAGACTCTAATGTGGTAAGCGGAATGTCCCTTGGTATTATGGGAAGAGATATTAGCTGGAGGTATTCAAGATGGATTACAAACTACGAAGGCAGAATCCACCCATTATGAGGTCAAAATAAACCAGATTATGGGTTAATGTGTGTTAACCCAGAGAACTATTTTTTTAATAAAACCACCTCCTCCCTTCTTTTCTGAATCTTTCTACCTTGTCATCCAGTCTGACAACTTCCAGATCCCAGTGATAATAGCTTTGCTATCATAGCTTCTTTCAGAACGAGGGTATGTAAATATAACCCACAACCACATCAGGCCAAAAGCAGCAGAGTGTCAATGTCAGGAAATTTAGAAGCAACAAACCACGCCAAAAATCTATTGAGAGAACAGAACTTGAGATTTCTTGGCAGAGAGTTTGGATAGACAAGTTTTGCTAAGCAACCAAGAACAATAGTCATTATACACATCGCCCTGACCTCAGGCAGGCAAAGAAAGGAACAATGAATTTCCAGGCCTTGTGGTTGTGCCAAGGAACTAGTTTAATATAACAAAAAGATAATTTAGGGAGAGGGCAATAAAAATGGACTTATGTTGTAGGATCATAATAAGCACAAATGGAAAGGTTGGATAGCAGGAAAATCGTTTTGGGTGACCAAGCATTTTTTTCATCATAAGAAAGGATGCCCCCTGGTGGCGCCAAAGCATTCCCTGTGCAGTCTTCAGAGGCTTCAGGCAAAGAGGTTTCAAGCCACAGACACAGCATATGTTCTGTAAAAATAAGAAATCAGGATCAGAGTTGGTCACGCATGAGAATCTGACATGTTTCTCAAGCACAATTTTATTCTTCCGTTCCGTTTTTCATGTGATCAAGTGCACAAAGATAAGGGGATAGAGTAGGCAACACAGTTGTAGGTTTACCTTGTCCGCTTATTCCCTCGGCATCGTGGAAATTTCCCATGTTTACCACCTGAAGAGAAAAGGAAGCAAACAAAGTATTTGAGGAATGCTCTTTCCTAAACTTCAGAACCGAATGGGAAGAAATGGCATGTCAGCTGCTTCTTACACTAATGGTTGGGCATACTAAGGTGAATGCATTGTAGTTGAGCACATCTGGAATGCCAGAACCTCCCCACCATCACTACTTTGCCCTAGAGTTTGCTTTATGGTAAAACAAAAAATGGCAGCCTACGTAGCATCTTTAAATCCATCAAGGCATTGGAATCATGGTGGAAAACAGTGCCCTAAACCACATGCTTCCCAGAGCCCTTTCCTGAACATTAAATAATACATAACTCTTTTGATTTCAAATTCACCATCCAGATTTTCTTTGGAATGGAATGGATAGGCAGCCATACAAATTGATAGCAAAGTTAAATGTTCCCACCTAAACATTGCCTTTTTTTCTGAAGTACTTCTGATTTCAAATGGTGATATTAATGGTGTGATGTTATATTCTAGCATTTTCAGTTATGCAGATAATATTGCTGAGAAAGCTAATGCAAAGCTAGTGTAATGAACTGATTAACGTTAACTATAATTGTTAAAACTAAACTAGGGTTGTAAGGCAATGACATGAAACATGGTTCTGTTCTTTTATTCCATCATTCTCTTTCCATCCTCAGTTAATAAGATACAATTCATTCATTCATTCATTCATTCATTCATTCATTCATTCATTCATTCCAGTCTCCCAGGCTTACAGGTAAGAATGAGAATGCCCAAGATGAATAGGATGGCAGCAGCTACTAAACCCCATTTGCGCAAGGAGTAATAATCTGCAAGGCAAACAGAGAAAAGTCAATAGTCTGGAATATCTGGAACTGAAAAGAGGCAACATTTCAAGAGCATCTATTGATGTTTGATGGGAAGGCACTGCATCTAACCTGCTTCCCAAATCATTATTTTTCCTGACTTTAGTATTTTGAATCATGAACAAACCAAATAAGATGGGTTTGCACAAACATGCAAAGCTACCAAACAAAATACTTTCAAAACAAATGTTAAAAAGATTGAAAGATTGTTGGGGGCAATAAGCTGACTTTGTAAAAATGCCGCTTAGTAATAAGCAGGCATATACAATGGAATGAAGGCTATTGCTGAGCGCATTGGGTTGCGCTCCAAAAATTGTAAGCCACCCTGAGTCTCCGGAGAAGGGCGGCATATGAATATGAATTAAAGAAAAAAAAACACTGACCAAGCTTAACAAGTTGTGTGGATGTAGCCACTAAGTATCCAGCATATCAGGTTTTAGCAAGTGGTATAAATATAACCATTGGGTACATGAGCATCAGAGAACTGGTAAGCCTTCCAGTGTTGTCAAACGAGTGCCAGAATCTCTCTCTGTTGGCCATCAATATTTGGAGAAACCGCAGGTGCCTCATCCCAACGTATGTATATGTTACCAGTAATCTGTGAAAAGGTGGCAGAGTATATAGAATGCCTAGAAAATCTATAAAATGTGTGATATCTTTAGCCAAAGTATGAAATGTCTGTGTTATTTTTAATATGCTATATACTTTCCTTAGGCATTGTATATAGTACCTAGGCATTTTGCGGAATGACAAGAACTATTTAAGTAAAGTATGAAAAGAGAGTTATGAAAATCCTAACCGTAACCCTAATCTAAACTCTTTATTGAAAAAACATATGAAAATGAAAGAAGAAATGCAGAATAAAATACAGGACTTTCTTACTGAAAGAAACAAGAGAAAAAGACCAGTATTGACCTACTTGTTGCAACAAGAAAGGCTAGAGTGGCATTTTAGTGGGAGTATTTTATACTTTGCCAGTTTGCCTTCTGGCATTGCAAAGAGTGCCTAGGATATGTGTGAAATTTAAAGTGTTTCATACTTCGATGTCCCATTTTTGGCATTCTATAGATTTCCTAGACATTCTATAAAATGCTTAATTTCACACATTGATAGTAACATATGCATTTTATTTTAGTATTTTCTCCCTCAAACCATTTTTTTACAGGATCACAGAAGTTTGGCAATCTCCCTTCAAGGTTTTTCCTTTGTGTAACCCAGTTTGAAACTCACCATAAGTGAAAATCTTACGATATTCTTTAATCTCAGCATCTATGGAAAGAAGAGGAAAGCACATTGATGTGGAAATGTCAGAATTGAAAAACATATTTTTCAGCACTTACTTGAGTTAAGATTGTAGATTTTATTGTTCAGTAGATGTTAATGTGTTACCATAGATCTTCATTAATGTTGATAAGAGTCTGTCATCTTGGAAAAGTTTGCCCAGCATGGCAAACAGTTTAGAAATCTTTAAATCTTTCATAAATAATTAAAGAAATACCTCTTCTCTGTTCTTGGTCAACAGATGGTATTTGAGGTGTGGAATCTTCTGGAAAAGATGATGCCAGAGGAAAAATTTACCATGCCAAGAAAATCATCCTTGAAAGTTCTGTTCCTCTGTGAAAGAGGCTTCACGGACTTTTTTTGGTCTGATTTTCAGGGTGTTTTAGAATTTATTTCAAAATTCTTTGTGTTCTTTGGACTCACAGTTGTTACCTCACCTGGAGTGATCTTGGATTGCACAATGCTTGTGCTGAGAGCAACTGTCACTTCAGCTGGTATTGTCACTTCTATAACAAATCAAGAAAAGAGTGCCCTTAGAAAAGAATAGTTACTTTCTGGATTTTCCCTATCCACTTGATTTTTTTTTATAATCAATCTCTACAGATTCTTCAACTAAGCATTAAACAGAGAAAGGAAATCCTTAACCTTAATTCCAACATTCAAATATGTTTTTATGTCAGCTCACAAATTGTAGCTTAAGTGTCATGTTGGGTTTGGACATCAGTCAAAACTGTTCTCTTTGACTGGTTTGGTTAGATGACAACTGCCAATATGAACAAATGAACTATGTACACTAAACATATAACAATGTCCACAATTACATACCGCTTGTTGATACATTCTCTTGCAGGAAGGTTAAATTTTCTGGATTGTGACTGTCATTTGTTAACACCCCTGTCATAGAAAAACAAAGCACGGAGAAGGAAAAATGTATAAATAGATGAATTTCTCTCCCACCCTAAGGTTACATTTCAACTGATGGTTAAATGTCAGCTCCATCCAGTTGCCCCAACTCTACTCCAAGTTAAGAGATTATAGGTTCATAAAAAGGGAGGTTTTCTTAATGAATACAAGTGACCTAGTGATCATTTTAAAGACTTAATAGTAAAGACTATAGCTCTGAGTTGAAATGTTTGGTTCACAGTGTTCCCTAAGACTTTTTTTTCTCTTCCTGCATTTTATTACCAGGCTAGATAACATCAACAGTGCAATGGGGAAACTGAGTTTGCTGAAATTGGTTTGCCACTGCTTGCTTCTTAGGGATGAGAAGGAGGTATTGGCCCATGTCACCCAACTAGCTGCATGCCTAAAGTAGGCCTAGAATTCACAGTCTCCCTGTTTCTAGTCTGCTGCCTTAACCACTATACTAAACTGGATCTCTATCATGTTGTTGTTACCTAGCCTGATAATGAGACATCTGCAGTAAAGAGCCAAACTCAGAGAACACCAAGTGTTTCATTAAATTATGAAAGTATTGTATTAATTAAATAATAAAGTGAAATATGCCCTCTCCATACACAAGAACTAGACAGTTTCCCCATCCCACATCACCATGTGTAGATCCATTTACCAACTCAGATGGTTTGGAGACTTTAATAACTGTGTCACAAACCTATCTGGTAAGCAGAAATATGGGGAGAGGAATGTTTAAGGGGAGAAAAAGAATGAACCACCTTACATCATATTCATTTCTGTTTAAAATTAATTCTCCATCTCTAGAATCTTAACCCCTTGGCTTTCAAAAAGTGTTAAGCATTGGACTAATGACAAGACTTGGATATTCGAACAAGCCGGCCTGGACTGAGGGGCGGGGGTTTAGCTTTAAATGTCATGTCTTAGGGTTTTAGATAATTTGTTTGGTCAAACTGGGTTTAATAACTTTTAATTTCTCTTAACTTTTGTATTGTATGTTTTTATGATGTGAGCCGCCCCGAGTCCCTAGGGAAATAGGGCAGTATACAAAACCAAATAAATAAATAAATAAATAAACAAACAAACAAACTGTTATGTATGCAGGTTTAAAGTCATTGGTTTAGTTTGAACTGTTCTTGTAAAATGTAAGAAATGATTGGTTTAAAAAGTGCGGGAAAACCCTGCACTCTGATTGGCTGGCAACTGCGGCTGCTGGCTATAAGTAGCAGCCGCAGCCCAGCCAAAGTGGGTTCGTTCTGAGCTGTAGTCACTAATAAACAAAGAGCTTGAAGCACTCCGCGTCTGTCTCTTCATGCAAACTTAACACTGGTGATGAAGGTGGGATCTCCCTGAAGAAGAAGGCAATGCGGAACAGAAGAAGAGAGAGATGGCTGCGCTGAACACCCCAGCCCCGTTCGATCCGACGGCAGAAGACTGGGAGACGTATGCAGATCGTTTCCAAATGTATCTGGAAGGAAACGATCTTGCCGACATTTCCGACAAGCGGAAGAGGGCGGTCTTTCTCACGCACTGCGGTCCGGCAGTTTTCAAGATGGCGAAGGCATTGGCGGGAGCTGCAGACGTGAAGGTAATGGAATGGCCTGACTTAGAAAAGTTGTTAAGAGCCCATTACGCCCCACAAGCATCGTGCCTCATAAAGAGACACGAGTTTCTCCGTCGGGATCAAGGGGAAAGCGAAAACGTAAACGACTTTGTGGCAAGTTTAAGAGACATTGGGGGTGCATGTGAATTTAACTATTTAGAAGAGGCCATGCGCGATCGATTTGTTCTGGGCCTTAAAGACAAGGTGCTTCAGAGCAAGTTATTACTAAGACCCAAGATCACGCTGAAGGAAGCAATAGAAGAGGCCTCTTCAGCAGAAGCTACCAAGTCCTCAGCAGCAGCCATGAAGAAAATTAACAAGGCCACAAGCCATCCTGATGTGGAAAAGTCCACAACAACTCATTGCGAGCAAATAGATTCTGAGTCAGACTGTAGTGAGGTGGAGGAAGGAATTTATACACTCAGAATGGAGCAGAAAAAGAAAGACCTGGGAAGAAAGAGGCAAGACTTCTACTGCAGAGGTTGTGGGGGAAGCCACCCCTGCACTGAATGCAAGTTCCTAGATACCATCTGCCTCTGTTGTGAAAAAAGAGGTCATCTAGCAAGAGTCTGCAAATCATCCAGAACTCCACCCCACAGAAGAAAGTTTCCTGACAAAGAATTCAAGCCTAACAACTTCAGTGAGAAAATGGGGCGCAACACAGAAGCAAATGGGAAAAATGAAACTCATCAGACAGTAACTATTGGTCATTCTTCTTCTATCAATAATAGAAAAGTGCATGTCAAGGTACTAATTGAAGGAAGGCCTTGCCAAATGGAAGTGGACTCAGGCTCCTATTTATCTATGGTGTCATGGGACACTATTCACAGACTACTCCCAAACATTCAGAAGAAGCATTTCAAGAAGCAAGCACTGACTCTTAAAGACTACCAAAGGAACAAGATTCCAGTAGTTGGAACAAGAGAATTCAACGTGAAGTTCAAAAGCCACACCAAACTTTGCCCCTGACCATCGTGGACAAGGATTGCCCAAGCTTGCTGGGACTTGAGTGGTTCAATCCACTAGGCATCGAGGTGACTGGCATCAATCACGTGAGCAACACTGAATGGGAGGAGGCCTTGAAGTCTGAGTTTCCAGAGGTCTTCAGCAATGGATTGGGCAAGTACTTGGGGACCCCTATCACTTCAATCTAGATCCCAAGGTGCCACCAATCCGTTTAAAGCCCAGAAGGGTCCCATATGCCTTAAAGGAAAAAATTGATGCACAATTAGATAAACTAATAGCTCAAGGAGTTTTAGAGCCCACTGACCACTCCAGGTGGGAGACACCCATAGTCACACCAGTCAAGATTGATGGGACAGTGAGAATCTGTGGAGACTATAAGGGGACATTGAACCATGCGCTTCAACAGAGCACATATCCAGTTCCAGTGGTGCATCATTTACTACATTCACTTGGCAAGGGTACAGTCTTTGCCAAATTGGATCTGGCCCAGGCATATCAACAATTAACAGTTGATGATGCCACTGCAGAGGCCCAAACCATTGTGACTCACAGAGGTGCCTTCAAATGTAAAAGGTTACAATTTGGAGTGAGCGTGGCACCTGGCATTTTTCAAAGTCTTATGGAAAGAATGCTTCAAGGACTGCCAGGGGTAGTGCCTTACTTTGATGATGTGTTAATCTCTGCTGAAAATGACACTCAGTTACAAGAGAGACTCAGAGAAGTCCTTACCAGATTCAGAAAAGCGGGGTTAAAAGTCAAGGAAGAAAAATGCACTCTTAGAACTGACAAGGTTGAGTTCTTGGGCTATATGATTGACAAGCATGATATCCACCCCACAGATGCCAAGGTTCAAGCAATCAAAGAAGCCCCTAGACCAAAATGTAAAACAGATTTGCAAGCCTTCCTTGGACTCATTAACTTTTATCACACGTTCCTACCTCAGAAGGCAACCATTGCAGAACCACTGCACAGATTATTAGACAAAATGTCTGCGTGGGTCTGGGGCAGAAAAGAACAATCTGCATTTAACAATATTAAAAGACTAATCATGTCTGATGCTGTACTGATACAGTTCTCTGAGAATTTGCCTGTTGTACTTACTTGTGATGCATCCCCTTTTGGAGTGTTTTGAGTTTTGAGCCACAGGCTTCCCAGAGGGAGGGAAGCTCCTATTGCATTTTACTCTTGCACCTTGACCAAAGCAGAGAGGAACTACAGCCAACTGGACAAGGAAGCCTTGGCAATTGTTGCAGCTGTCAAGAAATTCCCTGAGTATTTATATGGGAGAACATTAACCATTGTCACAGATCACAAACCTCTGTTAGGCATTGTGGCAGGAGACAAACCTACGCCCACTATCCTGTCACCAAGAATACTGAGGTGGACTGAATTTCTTGCTCCTTATTCATACAAACTCATACACAGGCCTGGCAAAGACATTGGGCATGCAGATGCTTTGAGTCGCTGCCCACTTCCTTCTCACACTGAGGACTTTGCTCCTGAGACTTACACCTTTTTCCTAGAAACTGTTGCCAAGCTTCCAGTACACGCTGCTGAAATTGCCAGAGAGACTGCCAAAGACACTTTATTGGCTCCTGTTATAGGCTGGATTAAGAAAGGTTGGCCTCTTCAAGATCTACCTCAACTTGCCCAACCTTTTAAATCCAGGCAAACTGAATTATCTGTATTAAGAGGATGTATTTTGTGGGGTAACAGGGTGGTTATTCCTGCAAAACTGCAAAAAGAGGTTTTAGAAATGTTACATGAGGGTCATCCAGGTATTGTCAGAATGAAGGGATTGGCCAGGAGTTATATATGGTGGCCAGGTATTGACAAAATGGTTGAAAACTGGGTTGCATCTTGTCCCAACTGTCAGGTAGTCAGGCCTGCCTCACCTCTCGCCCCCACACAGGAATGGGAATGTCCTAGGGGCCCATGGTCCAGGATTCACATTGATTTTGCTGGCCCTACCAGAGGGCACACTTTCCTTATTATAGTAGATGCATATTCCAAATACAAACAAACTCTAAACTGCACAAGAGTCCATTATATGGCAAAAACTATATGCTCATTTAACTTTAGCAAGATTTTGAAGCAGCATCCTAGGGAAATCAGCCCTTTTGTCCAATCAATTAGTTCTCTTCTCAAAATACATCTTCAGGGGAGCAAAACAATCTAGGGATGGGAAATATATACTTAATTAGTACACAAATGCTAGCTTAGTTGAATAAGATTGGCTATTGCCAGCTATTTTGACAAAAGGCTCACCGACAGTACTCAGAAAAGATTCTGTTGTGGTTTGAAATCCTTTGGCATCTTCTTCCTTCTGAACTATCAAAGTTGGACTTCCTGAAACTGAATCAAGATGGAGACAGCTTAATATCCCTTTTCTGTCTGACTCTTTTGTGTATATCTTCAATCTTTTCCCCAAATTGCTCAGAACACTGCAACTTCCCATTTTATTCTTACCACACCCTTGAGCAATGTTTCTCAACCTTCTCAACTTTTAAGACATATAGAAGTCAACTCCAGACGTGTGAACTTCAGCTCCCAGAAATTCTGGGAGTTGAAGTCCACAAGTCTTCAAGTTGCCAAGGTTGGACATGCCTGCTGTAGTCCAAAAGCCAAGGAGTAGAAACTACAAACAGAAATTCAGTATGTATAAACAAAGCTGGAGGTCAACGTGGAGTAGCAGGTTTCAAATTTGGACCACATCTGGAAAGGGAGGAGTAACAAGTGAGATTGAGGTATAGAGTGCAGGAATTAGAATTCCACATAACATTCCACTAGTTGTTTCCTGTTTTCCACCCAGATATCATATGAACATTCTGCTGCCAGGGGTCATGTTGAGTCCTTTTTGGGAGGTCCCCCACAAAGCTCTGTCCCCTCTCCCAAAATGGTTTCAGAAGCTGGAATTTTGCAGATGTTGGATTTTTCACAACGCTGCTGTTGCCTCCTGTTTGTATGTGAGTGAGCTACTTCACTACAGAGATAATTGCAATCAGGTCTGAATTCCAGAAGTAGAAGGAAGTATAGGCAGTCCTCAACTTACAACTATTTATTTGGTGCTGTTCAAAGTTACAAAAGAACTGAACAAACTGACTTATGACCATTTTTCACCCAACCATTGCAGCACCCCCATGGTTCACATGATCAAAATTGAGACGCTTGACAACTGACTCATATTTATGATGGTCGCAGTGTCCCAGAGTCACATGGTCCCCTTTCGCGACTTTCCGACAAGTAAAGTCAACGGGGAAGCCAGATTCACTTAACAACCATGTTACTAACTTAACCACTGCAGTGATTCACTTAACAACTGTGGCAAGAAAGGTTATAAAATGGGGCAAACTTACTTAACAACTATCTTGTTTAGCAACAGAAATTTTGGGCTCAATGTTGGTTGTAAGTCAAGGACTACCTGTACAATTATTTGATGCCAGGATAGTCATTCTTCCTCCATAACATGTCCCAAACTCCCTTCTCCTCCTTTGTAGTAAGTTTGGGATACCAATTGGCTACATTTCCTCACCTTTCTTTCTGCCAGCAGTTTGCAAGTATTTAAAAATAATTTTTAAAAAGACAACCTGGTTCTTGGCTTTGCAACGCATGCAGAAAAAATGTGAAATTGTCACTATAAATTCTTTTAAAAAAGAAATGTGGAAAATGCTAGCATATGTTTTGGCTTATTTAAAGAGAATTAATTTTCATCTTAAGGGTAAAATTAATCACAATATTTTTTTATCTGAAATCTCCAAATGTCTTCTTTCCCACCTCTTGTGGGCATTAAAGGAAAAAGGAAAACAGGAGATGATAAAAGGGGGGTCCCTGCATAGTTTTCTTTCTTGTTCCTCTCCCCATCTTGATTTATCTGGATGCAACTTTATAAATTACATACACCTTCATCAAAAATTTCCCATGCTGATTGCAAATTACATTGATTAAGAACAAGGATAAATTAGTGGATAACTTCCAGGTAAGTGTTCCTCTATAAGCCCTGTACTACAATCAAATAAAAAAGATATTTTAGAATCTCTGATAAATATAAGACAGCTGAACAGATATGGACTGAATTGTCGTCATAATGCTAGTAAGCAAACACTCCAGTTAAGAGATGCAAAGTTATACAATGGGATGTCTGTGGAGATTCTCAGTCATCCAGGTCATGGTTGTCTCAAAGGTGCTTTTTCAAGTGGAAACTGGACTTTCTGGTTTTTCTTTGAAGATGTTTTGCTTCTCATCCAAGAAGCTTCTTCAGCTCTGACTGGATGGTGGGAAACTCTTGAAAAATATATTATGGGATCTTTTGCTTACATTGTGGGGAATGGGAGAACCATACTCTGCTTGATATTTTGTCAGTCCTGCCAGGGTGCAGATAAAATGGCTTTAGAATGTATAAATAACTGGGCTTTGGATCACCCAGGTGATCCTCCTCTCAAATTCTAAGCTTTAAGTTGCTAGGTTTTCCTGTAACCCTGAAAGATTCCCATGCACCAGTTAGCATGAAAGATTGACAGTCATGGGAAATATCATTTATTAAATTTATATGCCACTCATTTCTGTTGAGTGAAATAAATGAACAAACCCATTGCTTGTTACTACTGTGGAGATGAGGGGACATACATATCAAGACCCATGTCAAAAATAGCATCTTACCTTGGGCAATCACAGGATTTGTGAAATGTGCAAGGGCAAGTAGAGCAAAAAAAATGAACTAGAGGAAAAAACAGAATTATGAATCAACTGCGATGTATTTTCTAACTTTGTCCAATGATTCCATCCCTGAATCACAACATAATCAACCCAGAAAGATTTATCATCAAAACCAACATGGGACATGTTAAATTTATAAACCAAGTGCAGATCTCACCTATACCACAGAGTAGGCAATTGCCTTAGTACAGGATTCACTAGAGATAATTTATGGGAGTCATGTATTTTAGTTTGTCCAAATTCAGAATAGCAGATGCTGAGATGCAGAATGTTAATTGGTTTTAGAGTGGTGGAAAAACACTGTCTTTTTCCTCATCTGCAGATATTTATGTGTTTAAAGCAAGTTACATTTTTTTTTCATTATGAAAGTTTCCCAGATTTTCAGAATGGGCCCATATTCCATTAACGTACTGGTCATTTTAAAAATTAGCTTGGATTAAACAATATGCAATCAACCTATTTTCTCTGTCCACATTTATTAATTCCAATATGAATAACTGAAATAAAAAACTGGATCGTGTATTTCTGTAATGAACCAACAGAATCTAATTCTCAACATCTATTTAATTAGCAGTCTTTTAAAAACTCAAATTCATCTTTTAAACCAACAAATAAAAAAACTTAAAAGTGGCATTTCTTTTCTAATTGTTTCTGAATGCTCACCAACGTGGCACTCATCAATGACAAAAATGAAGAAACCCTTGAAAATCATAGTTCCTTAACAAAAACATCTTAATCTAGAAGTTCATTGAAACCCATAAATAGACTCACATGGATGAGAGAAAATATTTTCCCATCAGAATACAGATAATTCACATATTTCCTCCTTCCTTTTTTAGCACTGTGTTGCAGTGTGCTAACACAAACAAAACTTAATGCCTGATCACATAAATCTGACATTTGGAAAGCAAATAATAGAACAGGTTTGGGAGCACAACATTTATACACTTATACTCACACACTCACAAAATTCCTACCCTACATGTTGCGTTGTTTTGTCTTAAGTGACCACTTCACAACATAACGGGCATTTCTGGTTTGTTCCAAAGCTCTGACGAAGTTCATAGTTCCATGTAGATCCAAGCCTCCAGAACTGGAAAAATACTGATATTTCCACCCAGTGGAACAGACCCTTCTTTCACTGAGACAGCTGAAGATATTGTAGTTTGTTGGAGAAAAACTCCTAAAAATGCGTGTGCCATAGTGCTGCTATCTGCAAAGGCCGTTTGGAGTTGTCAGCCAGCCAAAATCCTCGTCACAAAAGACCGTTGGGGTTGACAGAAACCTAGTGTGGCCTCTCACTTCTGCATCGTAAGGCTGGGTGGATTTGCTATCCCTCTCTTACGGGATTCCTGCCAATCTACTGTAGCCTACACATCCCTGAAATTAACTATCCCCTTCCTGGCTTTTAGCTTTGTAACTGAGAAGGCTAATGACTTTTCTCTGCTCATATTTGCTTTCTCGATTGTGTATACACAAACATACACACAAATACACACATAGAGCAGCAGCAGAAGCTGGCAAGTTTGAAATCGCTCTAACTCTGAAGCCTAAAGTTTTGGAATCTGCCGTTACGGCTGAACCATTATGCTCTCTCCACCCATCATTAACTATAACATAAAGTTCTCGTCTATTGCATGAACAAATTTCCTACGAACAAACTGAAGATGGTGAAAAAGGCATTTCAGGGCTAACAAAAAAGGTGGGGAGAAATGAATCTTTTCTGTCTGCCTTCTGGTTTATAACCCTGCTTTTCTGCTTACCGCTGATTTTCCATCTCTTCCCATGTCTTTCTCGGTGGAACATGTGGTTTTCATTCACTGCCACTACCACCCCCACCTCTTTTACCCAGAGTCAGGTTCTTCAACTCAAAGAGTTAACTTCCAGCAATGAATTTCCCAGCTAACACATTGTTCCAGAGGCAGGAAACCGAAAGACGGAGAGTGGTAGTTATTGTTAGAAAGGAAACTGGGAATAGGGGTCTCTCACCTTCATGGCGGCTGCTTCACAGCCCTTGGAGTGTGGCATGTCGAGCATCTGGAAGGGAACGAAAGGCCGCACCAATCATTTCCTCTTCTTGCCACTTCCTGGCCCCGGAGAGTGGGTGTGTGAGTCACAAGACACGTGCTCCGACATTTCTAAGTGTGTGGGGTATGTATATACAAAGACCAGCAGCATACATGTACAGTATGTGCCTTTCAGAAGGGACCAGTGCATTGGCCGGAAATACAAGCGTTCTCTGTTCAGGACAATTCACAGTAACCCAATCTCAGGCTGTTCATCAGAGAAGAACAAAGGCAACCTGGTTTCTCTTCACTCTTTCTCTGCAAGGCTGAGTGAGTGGAAGAAAAGTGGCCTGGTTCTTCCCCGACATTGATGGCTACAAAATGTTGAGCACTGTGTTGCAGAGAAAGAACATTGAGAAAACTCTTTTCAATGAGCAGGTTGGCAGGGCAAACTAAACCAACTAAACTGATGATCAGAACAACCAAGTGGTACTTAAGAGATTTATATAGCCTCCCAACTCATATGCAGTGACTTCGGGCAGTGTAAAACATTAAAAAGCAACAATTAAAAATCTGTAATTTAAAATCCCACCCCATGGCAGCAACAAAATAATCAGACAAGTCTCTTGATCAGATCTGAAGCACACAGAGAAAACTATGTCTTCAAGACCATGTTATAATGCCAATTCTTGCCTTTTTCCAAAATGGGCATGAAAAGCTTTGTTGGAAAGAAGATGGAAAGTGTAATGCTGCAAGGTCCAATTCACAGGTGTAGTGTTTCAAAGCAGGTGGGTCCAGACTCACCAAGGGAGCGCTTTAAGATATTTTAATCAAGGGCATCCAAATTCTGGCTACCCAAGGGGAGTAATGATCAGAACTATATTTTATTAATATAAATTTAATGGAGTTTTGTTTTGTTTTAGAAATCACCTATGCCCTTGTCCTGACTGGTGTGGCCTTCAACCTGAAGCAGATGGTGCATGTATTTTTGCATATCCTATTTGGGCTATGCAAGAGGTTATTTATCTCCTGCACACCTAGTCTGCATTTAAATACCATGACTTTGGCCATTAATACAATATTCTTTTAAGAGTCTTTTGAAACCATCTCATGGTTAGTGGCCACTGCAACATGGCAGCACCTGTCATTAATTGCTTGTGTGTTATGAATGACAATGTTTTTGAATCTGTTCCAGATTTGCTCGTGGTAATCAAAAATGCTTGTACAGCAGCAAGTCTAGAATGAATCAACAATTGGACAATATCTTTACTAAGACAGCCTGCATGTCACAACACCTTCCAAACTCTTAGATCAGATTGTTTGGTACAAAAAACAAGAGTGGAAAACAAGATGTTTTTAAATCCATCATTTTAAAACAAAACAGCACACACAAAAATGCCTCCAATCTCTCCAATTTCCTGATGTATCTGTGAATAGCAAAACATGTCTATTTATAGCTATCAGTACAATATCCATTGGTGGCACAGTAATGGATTATGAGGCTAACTGCTTTCCTCTCCTAGAAAGGATGTTTTAATAGGAGTTCTCATCCATATCCCTGCACAAGACACTTCACACATCTTGTTGTGCCACTGCGCCCTCTGCTGATCTTCCAACCTGCAAGTAAATGTCAGGAATGGGACAATTGATCATGGCAACATTTTCGCACCCACTTCAACCCCCACCCCAATTGCAGCCAATCTAGCTTGGCTATTCATTCACAGCTGGCCCTCTGCCAGCACTCCACCCTTGCCACTGGTCTCCCCTCCTCCCTTGGTGTATGATCATCGCCGATTCAACCAGGGAGACTTAATCCAGGTTGATTCACAGTGCAGGACAACTAAATGCCAGCCAGCATCCTTGCTGAGGGATGGGCCACTGCCTTATTAATGGATGGCAGCAGCCTTGGGCGCTGGGGAGGCGGGGGACAGAATGGGGTCTGGAAAGACCCATGGGGAAGGGGCAGTCTGGCACCACAATTCTCCCACCACTGCCCTATACTTTGCATGAGCCTCGAAATACCTCCAACCCAGCCCAGGACAACCTGAGGGGGCAAGTTGGCTGGCATGGTGGGAAGTGGTGTTCCAGGCTTCATGCAAAGTATAGGGCAGCAGCAACAGCAGCATGGTGCTGCACCAGCATGCACAGGCAATTCCAGACCCTACTGCCCTGATCCCGTGCCTCCCAGGGGCCCAAGGATACTGCCATTCACTGAGAAGGCAGAAGCCCATCCATTGGTATGGGGATTGATTGGCATTTCATTGTCCCACACCACAAAATGGCCAACAGGAAGTTTCCCTGGGTAAATTGGCTGTGATCAAAGGGAGGCCTGGGCTACCTTGAGTTCAAAAATGGCACAGTGATAAATTGTCCCAGACATTACTTCTAGGGCTCTGTCAAACACCAGTGGTCATTGACCATTCTTTTGGGATCTAAGAACCATCGCCATAGTCAAAATTATGCCAGGCAAGAAAACTATAAATTTTAGTATGACCTATAAAGCCATACATGGCATAGGACCGGGGTATTTGTGGGAGACCCTGCTGCCAGTAATGGCTTCCCAATGTCACGTGCGCTCCCACCGGCAGGGCCTCCTTGGGGTGCCGTCAGCCAGGCAATGTTGGCTGGTGACCCCCAGGGGTAGGGCCTTCTCTGTGGGAGCACCCACACTATGGAATCAGCTGCCCCTGGAGCTCCAGGTGGCCCCTGACCTCCGGTCCTTCCATCGTGGCCTAAAAACATGGCTTTTCCGACTTGCCAGCCTGGACTGATGGAGGGGATGGGATTTTAGAAATCGTTTTTATTAGTTTTATTGGTTTAGTGGGATTTCAAATTTAACGATTTTTTAATATTTGTATTATATTCTTTTATTATTGTAAGCTGCCCTGAGTCTTCCGAAAGATAGGGCGGCATAGAAATCTCATTTAAATAAATAAATAAACAAACAAACAAACAAACAAACAAATAGTATCCATCAACAAACAGCCACACCTAGCATTAAAATGAGCTGGTGAGATCTTCTTCAGGTTCTAAGAACCATCGCCAAAATTAGGCCAGACATCAGACAGTTGGAGTGTCCCTAGACCTAAGACACATGGCTGTGTAGATCTTTGCTCATGAAAAAAGCAACACAATAGTTGTCAAAAGTGCCTTGTTAAACCAGCTTGTAACCTTCTCCAATGTCTCTCAAATTCTGTCCCTTCCATCTGGTTTCCTGAAGGCATGCTATGTCAATATGGTGATGTTTCAGGATTTCGGCTAACTCCCAGCTGTGTCCAGTCAGTGCTCCTACATTGAGAGTGCCAATAGGGAATGGTTTTGGCTTCTTTTGAGCTAGCTTCTTTAACCGGTCACACTCCTAAACCGGTAGCCCTTGTTCATTTTTTCACATTGGTTGTGTGGGACCAGCACAAGTCACCTGCAGGGGATGCCCCTGTGGCTTTGATCCATTAGTTGAGAAAAAAATTCCAAACAGCCTGTCGCCTGGGCCAAGCATCGGGGTTCATGATTGGTTTAGCACCACAGAAAAATAGGTGGGCTATATCCAGCGGCACCACGAGGAGGAATGGACCATCACCACCATCCATCAACAGCCACACCTAGCATTAAAATGGACTGCTGAGGTCCATTAGGCAAGACATGAGACAGTTGGAATTGCCTCTTTTTCTGAAAACAAGGTCAACTCCTGGACTTGAACTAGTTTTAGTTAACTCTTGCCTTTACTTGAAGTAGCTAGTCCTCTACATGCTTTGCTTCCTTAGAATAGAATGTTTCATTTGGCTAATACTTTATTTGACCAAGGAATTTAAGAACTTGAGCCTTGAATAAAACTATCTCAGGTCCCAAGAATTCACTTTATTCCTGAAAGCAAGGTCAACTCCTGAGGTAAATTTATCTTTAAATCTTTTTTTTTAATTCTGACTTGCCTGTGGTGGTTTGGTGCTTTCAACAGGACATTGCTGAGATTACCTCTAAGAATTTAAACTTTGGCTAAAAGTACCTCAAGATTTGACTTTATTTCAAGAAAGTAAGGTCAACTCTTGGACCTGAAGTAATTTTAGTTAACTTCTGTCTTTAGTTACTTGAAACAGCTGGTCCTCTACATGCTTTGTTTCTTTTACGTTGAACCTTGGCTAAAATTTCTTCCAGTCTCAAAAAGTTGACTTTATTCAAGAAAGTAAGGTCAACTGCAGGGACTGAAACAATTTTGCATTTAAGCCAATTTTAATTTATTCACCTGCAGTAGTTTAGCCCACCTGGCTAAAATTGCCACAGCTTAGTTCTCCTAAAAGCTACTTCTAAAATCACCTGTGGTGGTTTGGTCCTTTTTTTAACAGGACATGGCTGAGATTACCTCAGCTTCCACCAATATTTTACTCCTAAAAACTTGACCCTTGGCTAAAAGTATTCAGGACCCAGAAGTTTGCCTTATTCCCTGAGGGAAACCACTTTGTGGGACTGAGGTAACTCACCATAGGTGAAGCTGTGGTATTGGAGCCCTTTAAATTAGACGCCCTTCAGACATTACCTCAGCCACCCACTGGCATTTTACCCCAAAGAATATACGCCATGGTTAAAATTACCACAGGTACTATTGTTACCCCTAAGAATAGGCTATTAATTAGCTCCCCTCTATATCCCACAAAATCTAAGAGCCTCAGCTAGAATTACCTCAGAGTGCAAAGGCACAATGCAAGGCGCAAAGTCTTCGGCTGCAGAGCCACAATAGGGAAAGATTATTTATTATTAATTATTAATTATTATTAAGCTCTCCAGCGCCCCACAGCATCTTCTCTTTCGAGGAACAAAAAAAGCGACTGCTTCTGCAGCGCACTCCCACTTTTACCTCAGCCTGAGGAGCCTGCTGCCTTTTTAAAGTGTCTCCGCCCTTTGGAGTGGGTGGGTGGGAGAGGCCCACTTAGCCAATCCAAGAGACGAGTTTCCAAAGCAGCCAATCACAGCCGAAGTGGGCATGGAGAAGAAGAGCACCAGGAGGTGGTCCGAGAGCACTGGGCGGGAAGCAGCTCATCATAGGCAGGTGGTCCGCGGCTGCCCAGGTGAGGGCAATTGAAGGCAGGGACTCAGTCTACACATGTGTGAGTGTGAGTGACTACATAATGCCTTCTCCTCTAGGAGAAGGCATTATGCCCCACCATTCTCCTCTTCACCCCACCTGGGACCCTTTGGAGCAGGGGTCTCCAACCATGGCAACTTTAAGACTTGTGGACTTCAACTCCCAGAATTTCTGGGAGCTGAAGTCCACATGTCTGGAGTTGAAGTCCACATGTCTATTATCTTTGCAGAAGTGCTTTGAGGACTTAGAGATCAGAGGGAGACCTGGACTTATACTTAAGGTGATGCTTCGTATTACAAGTCCCATCAGCCACCTCCAGGGTGGGGATGTTGTTAGGGATCGTCCCTTCTTGTAACAGAAAGCAAGAAGCTGAACAGGTTGCCCCCCTCAAAATACTCATTGTTTAAAGAAAATCTGAAAATTTAATAAAATTATGATTATACAGTAGACACACACATACACACACAGTACAGTATAGGAGATGCTTTGGACTACAGGTCCCATTAGCCAGCTTTGCAGGGTGGGGGCTGATGGGGATTACCTCTCTCTTGCAAATGATTGCCCCTCTAGTTCTTGGGTCCTCCCCACCAACAGTTCAAGCCCATCTTTCTGTGTTTGTATGTTTTGCTTGCATCTTCCCTGCCATGTTATATATAAACTTGCCAAGCAGCTTTTTATTTTATTGTTCAAATATTTAATTTATTTTTTCCTCAGTTTCTTTTTAAGAAAAAATTCCAGGACATAACATGTCCTGTTTGTGATTTACAACCCTGTTATCAACAAGGTTATTTTGTTCAGCATATACTAGTCAGGAGAGTACTCTCCTGCATAATTTCCTTTGGCTTTTAAATATTTTATAGTCAGGTGGGCAAATAGCAACCCAGCTTGGAAGTCCACATTCTGATGAGCAAGGAATAAAGTCAGCAAGCTGGCATTACATCAGATGGCCACAAGAAATTGTTGCAATTTGAAAAACTGCCTCAGGAGAGTACAGTGGAACAGATGTGTCAAGCTCTCTGAGAAAAGCTTTCTAAAAGGCATCCAAACCGTGAGCAGCACTCAAGCGTGTAAAATCGATGTCTGTTGCATTTGAGCCATCATCTCTGGGCTGCAAAAGACCAGAGGTCTACAAAGCTGACCAGGAGAGGGCAGCAATTATAGCTTGTCCTTGACCTACAACGGTTCACTGAGTAGCCGTTCAAAGTTATGATGGCACTGAAAAACGTGACTTATGACCGTTTTTCACACTTACGACCATTACAGCATCCCAAGATCTTGTGATCCCCTTTCGCGACCTTCTGACAGGCAAAGTCAATGGGGAAGCCAGATTCACTGAACAACTAACGTAACAATGACAGTGGTTCACTTAACAAATGTGAAAAGAAAAGTGGAAAAATGGGGCAAAACTGACTTAACAAATGTCTCACTTAGCAACATACATTTGGGGCTCAATTGTGGCTGTAAGTTGCAGGCTATATTTGCTTTTTTTCCTTTTGTCTGCTTCCATTTAGAGGCCATCCAGAGGTTTGCAGTCCAAATTGGACACCTTTAGATAGATAGAAGATAGAATTCTTTATTGGCCAAGTGTGATTGGACACACAAGGAATTTGTCTTGGTGCAAATGCTCTCATTGTACATAAAAGAAAAGATGCATTCATTCATCAAGAGTCAAGAATCATAAGGTGCAACACTTAATAATAGTCACAGGGTACAATAAGCAATCAATAAAGCCTTGGTGGCTCAGGCTGTTAAATGCCTGCATTTAAGTTCCAGCTGCCTACAAGTCCATATAAATCATTAGGATACAAGCAACAAAGTTATAGTCATTCAGTCACAAGTGGGAGGGGATGGGCGATAAGGAGTGATGACAAGATTTAACAGTAATAGTAGTGCAAACCTTGTAAAAAGTTGGACAGTGTTGAGGGAATTATTTGTTTAGCAGAGTGATGGCATTTGGGAAAAAATTGTCCTTGTGTCTAGTTATTTTGGTGTGCAATGCTCTATAGCGTCGTTTTGTGGGAAGGAATTGAAACAGTTTATGTCCGTGATGTGAGGGGTCTGTAAATATTTTCACAGCCCTCTTTATGACTCATGCAGTATGCCTCGATTGAAGGCAGGTTGGTAGTAATCGTTTTTTCTGCAGTCCTAATTACTCTCTGAAGTCTGTGTCTGTCCTGTTGGGTTGCAGAACCAAACCAGACAGTTATAGAGGTGCGGATGATAGACTCAATCTACCTGAAAAGGGCTTCTGTGAAGTACGAATATGATGATTCCTTGATAACCCTTGACTTATAAAACCATTTGTTTAGTGACTGAAGTTACAACCGCATTAAAAAAAAACGACATACAATTGGTTCTCACACTTACAACTGCCATTGCAATTCCTATTTGCTCACCTAGATTGAAATGTAAGGCATGTTTGGCAATGGAAACAGTCCTTGTATTGTCAAAGAAATAATTGCACATCCTAATTTCAAGTGAAGTCTTTAGTGTGACCTGTCCTTCACCTTCCGTCACCCAAGGGCCAGTTTGCTCTAATACAGGAGTATCAAACTCAAGGCCCGGGGCCTGGATTTGGCCCACAGGATGCTTAGATCTGGCCTGCGGGGCTGCCCTGGAAACAGTGAAGGACTGGCCCGCGGTGCCTCTGCCAGTGAAAATTAGTTTGGGAGGGCCGTGGGCAGCTCTCCCAAGCTCCGTTTTCACTGCACAGGGTTGCAGGAGGCTGTCGCAGCTGAAAACAGAGCTCGGGAGCCCGTTTTTGCTGGCAGAGTCCTCAGGCCACCACTGGTACCCACCCAGCCATGCCCATTCCGCCCCACTCCCCCAAGGTCAAATACAAACTCATGAAAATGAGTTTGACACCCCTGCTCTAGTAGTTAAGGCACCAGGTTAAAGAGCTGGAGGCTGTGAGTTCAAGTCCTGCCTTACCCATGAAAGCCAGACTTTGGGCAAGTCACTCTGTCTCTCAGCCCAACCCACCTCACAGGGTTATTGTTGTTGTGGGGAAAATAGAAGATAGCTTTGGTGGCTCAGGCTGTTAATGCCTGCTCTTAAGATCCAGCTGTCTACAATTACTGTAGGCTCGAATCCCACCAGGCTCAAGGTTGACTCAGCCTTCCATCCTCTCTGGGTAGGTAAATTGAGGACCCAAAATTGTTGGGGGCAATTAGCTGACCTTGTAAAAATGTCGCTTAGTAATAAGCAGGCATATACAATGGAATGAAGGCTATTGCTGAGTGCATTGGGTTGTGCTCCAAAAATTGTAAGCCGCCCTGAGTCTTCGGAGAAGGATGGCATATAAATGTAATTAAAAAAAAAATAGAAGATGTGCTGGATATGTTTGCCCACCTTGAGTTACTTGTAAAAACAATAAAGGTGAGATACAAGTACATAAATAAAACTAGCAATAAATCTCCCAATTGTAACTTGAGCTTCACAAAGGAGCCCCCACCTTAAGTGATCTACTTTTGGAACTTAACTGTAGACTTTATTTTGCAGTACTGTAGTAAGAAATAGTTTGGAATAATACTTCACCAAATGTAGCAGCATTAAATTTTGAGTGACAAGGATTTATGGGTTCCTCAGCCTCCCTTCACTGTATCCAGTTCTAATGGTCATTTCACTAAATTCAGCAGCTTTCTTTAGTCTGTCAGGTGTGTTGTGCTGTTCCTCCCACTGGTCTGGCTGCAGGTGTTATAACATTTGTAGTTCTATACACCTGAAGGGCACCTGCTTGAGGAAACTTAGTTGATTTATTCTGAGCATCTTATTCCCCAAGGCTTATATTGCACAATGAGTTAGGGAAGTGAGATAATTCTTATTTAAAAGCTTAAAATCAAAAAGGCATAATATAAAAAGGAAAAAAAAGAAAAGAAGGAACAAGAAAGCCTGAGTACTAACTTAAGCTAAATAATTTTGTACTTTAATGATTTATTGGGTACCATTTAAGGAGAAAAGCTACATAGCGAGGAAAGAAAGAAAACTAGCCATGAAAATCCTTAGATTGGCCTTAAGTAACTCATTGAAGTCCATGTCATCGATGTCCAAATGAAGAAGTAGACTTTTAAATGTGGATCAGTGTGAAGACTTCACTTTCCAATTTCAAATTAAAGGTTTTCTGATGTTTGCCTATTGTATTTGATTAGGTTTTACTTATTATACCGGATGTCTGGTCAATCTCCTTACTAAAGCTGTAGTATGGAGATAGTTTCCTTCCCTTTTAAAACAGAAACACAAAAGCAATCATGTACCCCAAGAGTCCCATATCCGTTAAAACAGAGCCAAATTCCCCATTTCAAACCTTGACTCCATCCATACAAGATGGCATGGCACCAACCTGTACAGCAAATTTTATGTGGTAGTTAAGGTGGCTGGCCTACAAACCAGGAGGATGTGAGTTCTAGTTCCTGCCTCAGGCAGGAAAGCCAATTGGGTGACCTTGGGCCAATCACCAGGAGACAGTGAGTTCTAGTTCTGCCTTAGGAGCAAAAGCAGCTAGGTGACTTTCAGCTACTTACTCTCTCAGCCCAAACCATTTCACAGGATTGTTGTTGTGGGGAAAATAAGAGGAAGTATTATGTATGTTTAGTTATTTATACAGTAATAAAGCTGGGATAAAATTCCAATAAATAAATAAACCATGACCCTCCCCTCCTCGTGAAGGCACTATAAAAATGTGGCCCACCCTAGGACACAATACCATTATTGCATTGTAACCTATCTTTCAGAAAAACAAGCAATCTGGTTGAGAAATGACACACATTATTGGGGACTTTCATCTTTTTTTTTCTTTTATCATCACTGAAAATTACACACACAATTGACTGTATATTACCCACTCTTTGTTCTTTATTTCCCGTAGTGTGATAGGATCACAAATAAAAACCAGGCAAATGCAGGAAGGAAAAATAAGAAAGACAAGCTGAATGAGGAAAGGACACAGTTGTTTTTCACGGCACATTAGATTTGAGTTCATAATGTGATGTGCTGTTTGAAGCATCCCATCACCATTTTATAGAGTTTTGAAGCATTGTATTTTGATTTTATTTATGTGACATTTGTTCTGCCTTCTTGTAGCTAAATGTTAGAAAAAATATTCTGAATAATATCTGAAAAAGATCTCTGCATTTTAAGAGCTCCAATTGCTTCACACAGCAGTAGTATGAGCTACTTTGCTTCACATCTCCCCTCCCATAAAAATCAGGTTTGCAAATAATCTAAACATAGCAGAATTACAACCTTAAGTAAGACCCAGCCACCACAAGTAAGATGAGGGAAGCTAGGAAGGACCAAGCAGTTTCTTCACTGTCATCCCAAGAGTCTGGAAATGGGATTTAAGGAATAGTGAACTCTTCAGAGTAAAAATAAATAAATCACTACATCAAGAGATTCGTTTAAAAAAAACCATCATGATTTTTATTGGTCAATTTTTTCTCCATGTGTGAATGCGACATGGAGATGTGGATGGTACTGCATGGAGAAGCTGGGGTCAGCGTCCCTTGGCAGAAGAGGACTGTATGACAAGAAAGCAACCCTTCCCTTTCTAACAATTCTTCCCTAGCTCGATTGCTCATCATTCCGACTACAGTACTAGATCAGGCCTGCAAAGTACAAACCCTCACTGTACCACTAGATGGCAGCAACAAGCTATAGAAGAACTCTTCACTTTGCTGCCCTCTAGTGGTCAGTGGTAACATTATATCCTAGTTCTAGGAGTCTGATCCATTAGAAGGGATGGAATCCATTACAGTGGGCCCCCACTCCTAGAAAGGGCTAGTTTCCCACAAGGCAAGGGGGTGGGGCTCTTTGGACTATGCCACCTCACTTTGTGGCTAACGGCATTCACAGCACAGCAAGAGGCTCAGACAGCAAAGCAGCAGCAGTAGCAGCAGCAGCAACAGCAATGGAGGGTTATATTATGCCCAGCGGCAAGGAAGCATTTTGGTGATTTATTTTCCCAGAGAGCAGCAGTAGCAGCAGGCAGCATTATTGCATTTTAATGGGACCCTGTGTAAGAGAGGGGGGGAGAATTATAAGAACCAGCCCCCAGTAGTCGGGGGTCAGCTGACACTGACTGGCAGATGGGCTGCATCACCCCGTGGCCTGCGCCGTGCCCCAACCCCACCCAGGTGGCCTGCTCCCATCATGCAATGGAAGCGCAAGAGCTAACTGGTTATAAAAGTGCCCCTCCCTCCTTGAGGTTAGACAGGAGAGACCCTCCCCCACCCGGGCAGTCAGTGCCAAGGTCTCCGGAGAAAGGTCCCGGGCACGGTTCCTCGCCAGCCACTCGGGAGCAGAACATCTTCAGGATGGTGCCTACACAGTGCCAGCTGGAGCTGGGGAAGAGAAAGAGGGGAAGGGAGAAAGTAAGGAATATGAGCATTTAAGGTATAGTACATACAGGTGGTTCTTATCTTAACAAGCAGGGGTGGGCTTCAAAAAATGTAGCAACCGATTCTCTGCCTGGTTGCTGGTTGGGCGTGGCCATGGTGGGCGTGGCCTAGCCAGCTTCCTGAACCATAGCAAGGGGGCCATTTTTGCCTTCCCTGGGCTTTCTTCGAGCCTGGGCTCCGGAGGCTCTCTGGAAGCTGGAAACAGGCCCGTTTCTGGCCTTCCGGAGCCACCGGGAGGCCCATTTTTTGCCCTCCCTGAGCCTCTGCATGGGCCCTGCACTTACCTGGGATCCAAAACGGGCCACATGGAGACTCCTGGGGGGGGGTGGGCAGGGTGGGGGATAGCCCGCTGTTGCATCTACCAGTTCGGTGAACCAGATGTAAAATTTACATCCGGCTTGCCTGAACCAGTGCAAACCAGTAGCAGCCCACCCCTGCATACAAGCATTTGTTTACTGGCCATTCAAAGTCACAATGGCACTGAAAAAAATGCCTGACAAGCAGTCCTCGCACTTACAACTGTGGCAGCATCCCCACTTCACAGGGCTTTGCAGCCCTCTCTAAGTGGTTTACAGAGTCAGCCTATTGCCCCCAACAATCTGGGTGCTCATTTTACCCGCCTCAGAAGGATGGAAGGCTGAGTCAACCTCGAGCCTGGTGGGAATCGAACTGCCAAATTGAAGGCAGCTGGCAGTTATCAGAAATAGCCTGCCGTTCTGCACTGACTGCCGACTCATACATGTAACACAAGCTCATGCAAGTAACTTTAATTATTGAATTTTATGTTGATGCCCATCTCATGCATAAGATCTAGACTTGGGGTACATGGTAAAAGTTCTGTCCCCCATTCTTTTCTGTACCTTATCCCATCCCATCTTTCCTGCTCCCCAAAACCTCTCATCTTTTAAGCAGGAACAAAGATGTCCTGCCCCTCAGAAGCCTTGGCAAACAACTCTCGTCCCCATGGGCTTCTCAGCTCCCCAAGTGCTGTCTGTTGCCACGGCATCATCATAGAGTTTTCAGCTCTCCTGGCAACATCAAAAAGCTCCATGGTAACCCCAGGTGGGTGGAAGGTGACTTCAGGTGTGGGAGCTCCAGGCAGTGGCTGACTTTCTCCGCAAGAAGAAAGTTTAGTGAATGATAAACAGATAACCTTACATTAACACAAATGCCCAATCTAGTCTCTGCGGAATAGAAAGGCTGGTTTAAGGTAGGATACCTGGGTGACTTTTAAGCAGAAATTAAGGAGTAAAAAAAAATCCCACCCAAGTAAAAAGTGAATATTTGTTCTATGTTGGGGAACTCAACTTTTGGAATAGAGAAACTGCCAGAATTTATTTTGAAAAGGGATCATATAATGCTGCTCCCACAGACAGGACCTCCTTGGGGTGCTGTTGGCCAGACAGTGTCGGCTGGCGACCCCTAGGGGTAGGGCCTTCTCTGTGGGAGCGCCCACCCTGTGGAATCAGCTGCCCCTGGAGCTTTGGGTGGCCCCTGACCTTCAATCCTTCCGTCGTGGCCTGAAAACATGGCTTTTCCAGCTTGCTGACCTGGACTGATGGAGGGGGTGGGGTTTTAGTGGTAGTTTGTCAGTTTTAATTGTTATATTGGGATGTTGGTTTAATTGTTTTTTAATGTTTATATTGTATGTTTTTATTATTGTGAGCCGCCCTGAGTCCTTCGGGAGACAGGGCGGCACAGAAATCCCAATATAAATAAAATAAAATAAATAAATAAATATGCAGACATCCCAATGTTCACCTTGGTTTCATCACTGTAAGGCATGGAAACCTATCCCAATAACTGGTTAATATTACCAGTGCCCTACAGGTAGTCCTCAACTTATAACCAATCTTTTAGTGACTATTCAAAGTTACAACAGCTCTGAAAATGTGACTTACGACTGCACTTACAACCATTGTAGCATTTGGGCAGCTGGCATATATTTACAATGGTTGCACCTTCTTGTAATTGCTATTTGCAAGCTTGCAAGCCAGCTTCCAAGAAGCACAGTCAATGGGGGAACCCTGAATCACTTAAGGACTGTGTGAGTCATTTAACTGGAACAATTTGCTTAACAACCAGGGCAAGAAAAGAAAAGAAAAGGTAATAAATTAGGCCTAATTTGCTTAGCAACTACTTTGCTTAGCAATAGAAATTTGGGGCACCATTGTGGTCCTAAGTTGAGAATTACTTGCAGACTATGGCTTCAGCAAATCTTGAACAGGAATTTTGTGAGCATCCTGTTGAAGATCACCTTTGTCCTTGTGGTGCCAATCAAGAGTGGAGAAAATTATTTACTACATCCTCCACCGCCCCATTTATAAAGAGATTATGACAAAATTATTGATGATAAATGAAACAAACAGTTTTGATTTCAAACAGTTGCATTATCTTCTTGCAGGGGTGCTTCCAACTGTTAGCAATCAAGTTTGGCACTTTTGATTTGTTGCCATGTGAATTCAGAATTTTATTTCCCATTCCTCAACCTAGTCCTGGTTTCAGCACTTTGTATCTAAAACCCTTTATTACTTTACTTTACTGTATTTATTCTGTGTTGCATTGTTACGACCTATGGTTGCAACAATAAAATATGTACTTACTAACTAGTGCAGGGGTCTGCAACTTTAAACACTCAAAGAGCCATTTGGACCCGGTTCCTGCAGAAAATAAAATCCTGGGAGCCAATAATTTAACAATCGGTGTGACTGGGTGGGCATGGCCAACTTGACATCACTCACTCCCACCCAGTCACCTCCTGCTCTAGAATATGGAGCGCGTCTCCATCCCCCGCCATCACCCTTACCTACGAGGAGTGAGGGGAGGGGCCAGCCAGTGGTGGGATCAGCCGACAGGGAGCCACAGCAGAGAGTCAAAAGAGCCGCATGTGGGTCCAGAGCCACAGGTTGCCAACCCCTGTACTAGTGTATGTCCACTTAGCACATTTAATTAGGTTACAGCTTTAGCATTTCTGTATGATGCTAAAACTGGTGTGTTGTGTGAGTGCTTCCCCCGTGGATAGTTCTGCATCGAGTCAAAATCCAGGCTAAACATGCAATGTTAACACAACCCCAGCTAAAATTATGCAGAGTTATACAAGCATGCTACACTGAGGGGCCCCTTTTCCTGGGCCTTCCTCTCCCCCAATGTTGCAACACTTACTGGGACTCTTGCCTGTTGCCCTGAGATCTGACATTCTGCAGAAGAGAAAAAACACAAAGTGAATCAGTTAAGATAGGCCAAGGGAAGAGTATTTCAGGGGTAACAGAACTGGGTGGAAGAAGGAAAGGAGGAAGGAAGGAAGGGAAGGGAGGGAAGAGGAAGGAAAGGAGGAAGGAAGGAAGGAAAGGAAGGAAGGAGGAGAAGGAAGGAAGGAAGGAAGGAAGGAAGAAAAAGGGAAGGAAAGGAAGGAAGGAAAGGAAGGAAGGGGAAAGAAGGAAGGAAGGAAGGAAGGAAGGAAGGAAGGAAGGAAGGAAGGAATTAGGAAGGGTCTGATTTTTTGCATTTGAATTTTTTACCTGCAAAAGAGAAAGGGGTAAAGTGAGACAGGAAGAAACAAGGCTCAGGTAATGCAATGAGGAGATCCAGGATGGGGAATATAAATAGGGTGTGTGGACAGCAGCATGTGCACTCATATCTTCAGAATTCAGGGGGGAAGAAGGGGCACCAGAAGGTTTAGAGTGCAATTTTTCCATTTACATTCTTTTAATAAGAAACACAAAAGAAAGGGACTTCCAAGTTGCATTGGGCAACATTTTTGTATTTCAGTAATAAGTGTGCAAACAGTACTCATGAACACACCCGTACGTATATATACCAAGTAAGACCTTTTTCCAAGAAATCCAGAAGTTAGGAATAAGAGAAGAACTCAGGATGGGATTTCTAGGGGCCAAACAAAATCAGATCCAAGCATGCATAAAAAATGCAGGCATCAAAAAGAGGTGACTCACTCAGTGCTATCAAGATTCCCATCACAAACATGATGGAGGCCAGGATCATCCCCACCAAGCGCAATGTCTCATAGTCTGTAAGGGGAAATAGGGAGATTCAAAAGTCAGTTGTTTGTGAAAAGATGATAGGACAACATGTATATTTTAAAGCTGACCTGATTTTAAATTAGGTATAACACCAGAAAAAATTGATAAACAAAATATATATTTAATATTGCATGCATTAACTGCAGCATATTTGATTATATTATGGAAAAATACCACCAGATGACGGGATAATCAGGAAGATACTGGATTGTGCAGAAATGGACAGACTCACATTGAAGATTGAACAGAAAGGAGATACAGAATATTATCAAACATGGAACTTATTCTACCAGTGGTTAGAAAAAAGGGGTGGAGAATAAGAATGTAGTATGCACTGTAATCTGCAAATAAAATAACCCAGGCAACACAATGTTTATTACGCACTAACAATATGTAAGCAATAGAAAAAAGTCAGATGTTCGTGGCCATTCCAGCATATTTATATCAGGAATGCCCTGGATTGCCCACCTATCACTTCAAGCCATACCACATTTCTTCATTTCTTGAACGAAGAAACTTCAAACCTCCTTCCACCCATATAGACCAATATCTGCAACCTTTCAATTAACACCACTCACCATAACTGAAGGGGTCGACGGGTTGGCTGGTCTCTGAGGAGTAAAGAGAACAGAGAGTCAAAATACAGTGACCAGGCAAAGCTGCTGAATATTTTATTTCAATCGCTTTGCTTTGGTTGAGTATTGATTGGGTGAAGTCATTCCTTATATTTTGTTACAAACTTTGTTTTAAACCCCATTTTTCTGGGTTCATTCACCTGCTTTGCGTGGATAGTGCCATACCATTGGTTAGTAGCTAGGTGGCACTGGAGTTAATCGTATCTGGTTGGATACATTACTTTCTCATATCTCGTCAATTCTGTTGATTCCCAGGAGTAAACAAAGCGCATAATTCAAACCTGTCAACAGATCCAAATCACAGCTCTGCCCTTATGGCAACACTATTGCAATATTTAACCTCATTCATCATTCAATCCATTCATCTATCAGCAATGCTCCATTACCCTCCTGATTGAACAACCTGGCCAATCTCTACACAAAAAGAATGAGCAAACACAATACAACAGGGCAAAAGTAGCTATTTCCCCAACACTAGTGGCTGCAATAGATATTCAGTAGTCTTAGATATTCTCATAAGATGGGTGGCCATTTGATAAACAAATAAATTTCTAAAAATGATACATAAAACAATGCAACAAATTCTTTTAACACTCCTGCCATGCACCTTAAGTTAGTCCCACTTGATCAAACGAGCTAAACAAGGTTTCACAGTGGAGCCTTTGAGCTGGATCAACAGTATTGTTGAATTTAGGAGGCTCACGGACTAAACTTCTGACTGTGTTGTCAAAAACCAACAGCAGTTTTCTCACCACACCAAAGTGGGAACATAAACAGCCGAACTGTAAGTTCTAAAATAGGTTTAACCTCGTGTGTGTATGAGATGTGTATGTCACATGAGTCGGGCAGCTAATATAAATTTGCTTAACAAATAAATAAAGGCAGGGCTGCTTGCTGCAGTTCTCCATTCCCCCAGAATATTAAGGCTGTAGAATGAACAAGTTCATATAACAATTTTGACTAATTTACTGAATTGGCCCCTCTGCTAGATTCATGCTGATCATTGAATTAGAAGCTAATTAAGAACACCCAGCTAGTGCTGTAAAATCTTCCCAAGGTTCAAATTAATCAAGATTTGCAAGCCATGCAAATCAATCCTAGGTTTTCAACCAACCTGTTGAAGCCCAGGTATGTTGGTTATCCATTCAAATATGAAACTACTGTACAATGTTTAAAAAATAAGTTCTCTAATTTCACCAGGGTGGATTCACACAATACATTAAACTGGCTGGGGAATCTGAGGAACTGAAGTCCATACAGCTTCAAGTGGCTAAGGTTGAGAAATATTGCTTTAAACCCTAAATTTACATTAGGAAAACACAGTATAGCTCTTCTATGTTTTAATAGCTGTTCTTGCATTCATACAAGGATCCAGTCAATATCTAGTCAAAAGAGACATCATCGCCTTCTTTAAACTACCCCACAAGTCTGGGCAATTGAATGAAGCTAGCCGAGTGTTTTACTGGCTGGATGTCCTTCCTGTCACCAATGCAGAGTTTTGTTTAGATATATTCTCAGTGTGCCCAGAGAGATAAATATCTGCCTCCACCTAGGATCGAACTCACAGCCTCCTGATTGTGAGGCTAGAGCTTCACCTCTAGGCCACCACACCACTCCAGTCAAAAGATACATAATTAACTTTAAAACATCTAAAGCTGCTGGTAGCTCTCTACTTTTGGCTTGATATAGGCAATGCTTTCTTGTGTGGATGTACAACAGCTACTGAAATACAATGGCTTGGCCTAATAGATTGAACTTTGTGTATGTGTGTGTATACCTGCCAGTCAGTCTTGACTCCTGATGACTGCCCAAACAAATCCCAGCAGTTTTCTTGATAAGATTTCAGAACTGATCTGCCATTGCCTCCTTTCTAGGGCTAAGAGAGACTAACTGGCCCAAGGTTACCCAGCTAGCTTCATGCTTAACACAGGACTAAAATCAGAGGTGATATTCAGCAGGTTCTGACCAGTTCTGGAGAACCAGTAGTGGAAATTTTGAGTAGGTCAGAGAACTGGCAAATACCACCTTTGACTGGCCCCGCCCCCATCTATTCTCCGCCTCCCGAGTCCCAGCTGATTGGCTGGGTCTTCTTTGGTTGCCCTGCACAGGAGAACGGAGCTGGAAGGCAGGTTAGTGGGGTGGGGAGGGAATGGGGATTTTGTAATAATTTTCCCCCTGGAGTGGGGATGTAATGGAGGTTTTACAGTATCCTTCCCCTGCCACGCCCAGTAAGTCATGCCCACAAAGTCACACCACACCCACAAAGCCACACCCACAGAACCAGTAGTAAAAAAAAATGAATCCCACCACTAAGTAGAATTCATGGTTTCCTGGTTTCTAGTTTGATGCCTTAACCATTAATATCAAACTGGCTCACAATAGATTTTAAAAGATCCATGGTGGCACAGTGGTTAGAATGCAGTATCACAGGTTAACTCTGCCCACAGCCTGGAGTTTGATCCTGATAAGTTCACTCAAAGATGACTCAGGCTTCTGTCCTTCCAAAGTCAGTAAAATGAGGACCTAGACTGTTGGGGGCAATAAGCTGACTCTGTAAACCACTCAGGGAGTGCTGTAAAGCACAATGGAGAGGCCTATAACCTCTCCATTGTACTATTACTATTGAACTAAGTCAGTTAAAAATCAAGTGGCTGCAGGTAAGCTTAGATAGTTTTCATCTCTAGTTTTCATCTCGTTGAAAGTTGTATTTTTCCTCTTAGCGTGGTCTTAAAAAGTCATTTGTAAGTGACTTGCTGGATGAGGCCAGCCAATAAAATCCTCTTTTGGAAATCTGCAATGAAGTTAGAAACTGTTGGCCAACATCCTACAGAAATGGGACTTTTGAGAAAATTTTGCACTGCAGAATATTTCTGCTTAACTCTAGACATCCCACTTTAGTCATCTTTACACTCAAGATTTTCTGCAGTTTTAACCCTATTTGCACAATGCAACAAAAGAACAAAATCCTCTTTTTGTATTGCCGGCGGCTGTGGAGGGGAGGGGACGGCCTTTACATCGAAATCCCCCTCCTTGGGGTTCTTCAAGATGGCCGTCTTTGCATGAAGACTGCCAGCCTGGCTTCCAAGAACTGGCATCTGAAAACCCAATTAGGACATCCTGGAACTGAACTTAAAACGAGAACAGAATTAAATTGGAAGGTCTGTGAGCTTTGATCAAAGCAGTACAGACAGTCCTGGATTTAAAACCGTTCGCTGAGTGAAATATCCAGCTTGAGCTATTGCTACCGAGAACCAAATACTGAATAAACAAACCTCCCAGGGTCAAAACAAAATTAGGTTGGTACCTGTTTGGCCTCTGGGGAAAGGGCACTTTTTAGATGAGGTGCCATTCCTAAGAAGACCTTTTCGTCTCTAAGCATGTTATTATTTGAGCATACAAATGCTGCCTCTTTTACGTAGTAAGAAAGCAAAAAGTTAATGGTTTGGCCATTTGACACCCCTTAATGGTATTGGTCATCTAATATCCCTCTCCTGTCTAAATGTAGGACCAGCCAGGAGCATCTGGAAGGGAGGGGAGACAGTCTAGATAGCAGCCATAATAATGTGGCAGCATTCACACAGGACACTTAACCTAGACTGACTTAAACTGGGTTGCTGTAAGCAACCAGAGAAAAGGACAGATAATAGAGAGGTTCTGATCTGAAGCAGAAGGAAGAGGGTAAGGGTTTTTTTTTCTCCAGCGTACAAGATCCAAAAGTTTCAACTCCTTCACCATGAGAGAAAAGGAAAGGAGGAAACTGGACATCTTGCACAGGAGAATGTGCCCAGAAATGTTCATTGAATTTGCTTGCCTGGAATCTGTGCCCAGAAGCAGCAATGGAAAGAAAACAGAAACTGGGATATTGGCATGGGTGTGTGTGTGTGTGTGTGTGTGTGTGCACATGCATGTGTGTGTGTGTGACAAAATGCTCATTGCAAACTCAAAAGTGCTGAACATGTGCCACGACATCGTAACACCCCTTTCTGTTTTTTGACTTTAATCATAGCTAGCAGCAGGTTACTGCATCATCTGCTAAACCATAGTCTGTATAAATCACAGCTGGCTGAATGACCTACAATGGGCTGGATTCCCATCGCACTGACTGGGTTCAGATAACATGCCTAACTAAATCCAGGTTAACAAGCAGCAACTGGGTCATTATAAACATGCTATGCTTCAAATAAAGAAATCACATTTATTTATTATTTACTAGGAAAATTTATGCATGGGGAATCTCTCCTAATTTAATCCTCATAGCAATCCTGCGAGCGTATTGAGCTGGAAGCAAATGAGTGGCTCAAAGTCACTCACAGAGTCCAATCTAATATCTTTCTATCATCTGTCTATCTGTCTGCCTGTCTATATCTGTCTATCTGTCTGTCTATGTCTATCTATCTATCTCTATGTGATGACCCAGGGTGTGGCACAAAGGCAACACAGTCAGATCATCAGTAAGAGTCCCTTTATTAGCTCCAACTTTGCCCCCAATGTCCTGGTTACCTTCTGGCTGGAGAAAAACTCTCCCAGGAGTTTGCCTTTGGCTGCAGAGTATCAAGTCCAAAACGTGGTCAACAAAAACTGTAACTATAAGTCCAAACAAGGCAAGATGAGGTAATTAGTCCAGCAGGGCAAGAGAAGGAATTCCAGACATGAAGGAATGACAGTGATTCAACCCGGTTGGGAGGATACCAAGAACGCAGATAACCAAAGTCAACACAAGATAAACTCATGTTTGTTCCCAGCAGACGCCGCGCTCAGCATGCATTTCTTTTAAACTCTCATTCCCAGGTGTGGCTAATGAAGGGAATCAGGGCCCTTTACTTCCCCATAAGCCACACAACCCACATTGCTCTTTTCTCTGTTCCTCCCTGCGTGCCCTAGGATGAAGAAGGGGTGGGCCTGGGTCTTCCCCTGAACTCTCTCTCCCTTGTTCTACCTCTTCCCTGCACTGCCCAGCTGGACTTTGCCCTTCCCCAGTTTTCTCCACTGCCAAAGGAGCCACACTCCCACTCCCTGTCAGCTTCATTTTCCTCCTTGGATTCAGACTCAGACAGAGGCATGACTACCTACCTACCTACCTACCTACCTATCTATTTATCCTCTCTCTCTCTCCATCCATCCATCCATCCATTTCACACCTGTCCGTTTTCCTCATTTGAGCCATTGCTCTATCTCAAAACACAAAAATCTTCTTTTGGTGCCCTTTTCACCCAAATCAGCTTCCCACGATCTTTATGTAATGCACTTCAAAGCAGCCAAGCTGAGGAAAGGAAACCAGAGAGTTCTATAAATATTTCTAATCTAAAAATCATCTTCTGACATCTGTATCCGTTGGGGCATATAACATAATGACTTGCAGCCTCACCATGCAATTAACCTATTTTTTGAATTAACTCGTTTTCTGAGATTACACCATAAAGTAAATCCTATGCTAGTCCCCTCTTCCTCTTCCTGTTCCCCACATTCTAACTATCCAAACATAGTTTGGTATGTCCATGCAGCTGCTAGGCCTTTAATTGTCATCGCTTGGTGGGTTGCACAGACATAATAACCATAGCATCTTTTAGCCATCTGTAAACTTACTGGGTTGGATAGCTTGTTTTCTACACGCCTGCCTGTTAATGGGAAAGTCAGGATGATTTTCTTCCTTGGCTGAATGTCCTTCCGATGGGGAAGAGGGGAAAATCCCAGAATTCATTGGGATTAATGAATTCAGCAGCCCTTCTCTAATTCTCCTGTTCTCCAATTCCATCCTATTCCTTGTAACCTATTTTTTGTAACCAGCCTCATCAACCACCGCATTCCTCTGAACTCCTATAGTTATTTTTACTTATTTTGCCAACATTTTTCTTCCATCCCTATATAAGGGCATAGAAAAGATCATTCTTGGGATTTATCAAAGACATTTTGGGCCAAGCCGTCTAGCCTTGCCTTCAAGGGCTTTCCGTCTGCTTTCTCACCACCAGGGTTGTCCTTGCCCCATTCATAACATGTCAAACGCAATCCTAATTTCAGGCCAAACCACTAAAATTCTTCTCCTTCTTGGAATTCTTGCATCTCACAGCAGAGGCAGCTTTTTCCCCACCTTTCACCCAAGCTAGGGGAAATCTTCACCCGTAGCCATGATTACAAGCAACAATCTGCCTACACAGCATCCTTTCTTTGGGTCAGGTTGATCTGGGAATCTTACGACCCTCTTCAGACTCCATTCACAGAATCAGACAACCCAGGAATCTCCAGGTTGGAAGAGATCTCAAAGATCATCTAGTCTAAGCCCCTCCAGCCACCCCATCTCTTAAACACGTCAACCTGCATCCTCCATCACGCGCTTTAGAAACATTACCAATGCTGGTTTACTGTTCTTGCAAAGAAAACTAGGAAGTTGGCTTGCCCTCAACCTGCTTCCAGAGCCTCTCATTTCAGCCCCACCCATGTCTTGCTGCCTTTGCTTCAAAAAAGAGAGGGGGGGAGGGAGGGAGGAAGGGAGGGAGAGGGAGGGAGGGAAGGAGGGAGAGAGAGAGAGAGACTATCCCGTTTCCAAACCTAACTGCAGCCTACATAACTATTGTATGCCACTCACTTTTCATGAGAGGGTCCGGCTCTATGAATTTGATGAATGAATAATTAATAAATAAGAAGTCAGGAGAAACCTCCAAGTGCTAAAGACAAGATTGAGGGCAAGCTGCAGCTGCTGGGACTGCGGTTGAATAATGCAAACTCCAATGCAGAGGATGGGGGGATTGCCATGGAGACGGGATACTGCATAAGCAGACGCAGCGTCTTAAATCTGCTGCCAGAGTTAAGGAGTAGGCAGGTCAGGAGAAAGCAAGAGGCTCAAGTTCTTCCCGGAGCTGGCACCAAGATGAAACTTCACCCCAACTTAGGGTCCTACTCCTCCTAACCACCATACATCAATTTCCTCTCTGTTTTATCCCACCTTGGTCCTTGTCAGCCTCCCCACCACTCCCAAATCTCAACTGTTGTCTTGAGATATGCTCTGTTTGGAACATCTAGAGAAGTGATGGTGAACCTTTTTGGTGTGGGGTGCTGAAAGCGGGCATGTGCGAGATAGCGCGCGCGCCGGCACCCACAATGCAATGCACTCCGGGGCCCCCTGGGCATGCGTGCGCAACACCCTGTGCACTGTGCACACGTGCGCCTCCCACCTGATTTTCGGCCCATTTCAGGCCATTTTCGTCCACCTGGGAGCTCGAGGGAAGCTTCTGCAGCCTTTGAAGGCTGAAAAACGGGCCCATTTTGTCACTTCCGGGCCAAAAATCAGCTGGGAGGCACACGCATGCACAGTGCAGGTAAGTTTGGCTGGGGCTCGCGTGCCTGCACAAATGGCTCTGTGTGCCACCTGTGGCACGCATGCCATAGGTTTGCCATCACGGATCTAGAGACCTGTCTGTTTTCCCCTTCCTGTCATCTGCGGTCTGTCTTCTCCAGGAAATCCAGGAGCCAGCTGGGACTTTGGTGCAGGACAAGTTCTCCGGAGGTGGTATTCAGCAGGTTCTGACCAGTTCTGGAGAACTGGTAGTGGAAATTCTGAGTAGTTCAGAGAACCAGTAGCGGAAATTTTGAGTAGTTTGGAATCCCACTTCTGACTGGCCCCGCCAACCCCATCTCTTCTCTGCCTCCCATTGAGTCCTAGCTGATCAGCTGGGTCTCCTTTGGTTGCCCCGCACAGGAGAACGGAGCTGCAAAGCAGGTTAGTGGGGTGGGGAGGGAATGGGGATTTTGCAGTAACCTTCCACTGCCACGCCCAACAAGCCACACCATGCCCACCAAGCCAAGCCACGCCCACCAAGCCATGCCCACAGCTGATCGGCTGGGTCTCCTTTGGTTGCCCTGCACAGGAGAACGGAGCTGCAAAGCAGGTTAGTGGGGTGGGGAAGGAATGTGGATTTTGCAGTACCCTTCCCCTGCCACGCCCACCAAGCCACACCCACCAAGCCATGCCCACAGAACCAGCAGTAAAAATTTTTGAATCCCACCATTGGGCAAATGCCACCTCTGACTAGCCCCGCTCCCATCTATTCTCTGCCTCCCAAGTCCCAGATGATCAGCTGGGTCTTCTTTGATTGTCCTGCACAGGAGAACAGAGCTGGAAAGCAGGTTAGTGGGGCGGGGAGGGAATGGGGATTTTGCAGTAACCTTCCCCTGCCATGCCCACCAAGCCACGCCCACCAAGCCATGCCCACAGAACCGGTAGTAAAAAATTTTGAATCCCACCACTGAAGTTCTCCCTAACAGATTCAGCAGATAAGCTTTCCAAACAAGGAGGGCCTGGAAGGCAGCCAGAGAGATGCTCTGCAGACAGACTGATGCAGCAGCAGGGGGTGGGGAAGAAGAAGGAAAGGGAGTGGCATTTCCCACAGCCGAGTATTCAATTTATTTATTTATTTGCTGTTAAAAGCCTGGCCAGGGAAACCCAGAAACATTATCCGCCCCCTGAATTTCATTTCTCCAAGATGCCACATCGTGTCGACCGCCGTTCGATCATCTCTGCCTCTCAAGCGAAAAAAAAATGCTGCGACACCCTTCACACTTTTGCCAGGTGTGAAGCAGGTTCGGAAGATGGGCTCTAACTCTGGATTTGGAAGAGGTGGCTCCAGGCCAGCCCTTCAGAAGACCTTGGAATGAAAACAAAAAGTTGTTGATGGGTTGGTTTGTTTTTTCTGTGGTTGGCATGCTGGCTGGTCGATCGCAAGGCAGCTGGGGATGTTTGCAATCAGAAATTGAGCGTCTTGAATCTGACAACAACTTAAGACAGTTTTCTCTTGGGGGTAAAACAACGCTCAGGGGGTAACACCTGCTTATAGGTACCAAGAGAGATGTGGCCAGGGGCGGGATGCTGCCAGTTCTGCCCAGTTCTATAGAGCCAGTAGCTCTGAAGAGCAGCAGACACCAAACCGGTTCTGTGTTTGCTGCTGTTTTGGCCCACCTGCCCGCCCTGGCTCTTACCTGTCCTTTATTTCCTGCTTTTTCAACCTCAGCTGCTTTGCGCGGCACAGCTGATGTTGAAAAAGCAGGAAAAAAGAGGTTTTTCAAATGCTGTGCACCCACGTGCAGTGCTTATCAGCTATCCGGGCAGCACAGCTGATTCGTTTTTACACGCGTGCGCAGCAAAACGTAGTCACCGAACTGGTAGTAACACCAGTTGAATCCCACCCCTGGCTGTGGCTGTCTGTTATAACTATAACGGAACAGTAGTCCTTGACTGATGGCCACTATTGAGCTCCAAACTTCCATTGCTAAGCAAGACAGTTGTTAAGTGAGTTTCACTCCATTTTACGAGCTTCCTTGCCACGGCTGTTAAATGAAACCCTGAAGTTGTTTTAAGTTAGTGACACGGTCCTTAAATGAATCTGGCTTTCCCATTGACTTTGCTTGTGGGGAAGTCACAAAAGATAATCATTTAACCCTGGGTCACTACAACTGTCATATGTATGAACTAGTTTGCCAAGCAGCTGGACTTTGATCACGTGACCCTGCAGCCATCGTAAGTGTGAAAAACAGCCATACATCACTTTTTTCAGTGTCGCTGTAACTTCAAGCAATCACTAAACGAATGGTTATGAGTCAAGGACTACCTGTAAACCACTTGAATTGATTTGGCTTCATCTAAGAAAAGGGACGGGGTGGCTCAGTGGCTAAGCTTGTCAATCAGCAAAGGTGGGCAGTTCAGTGGTTCGAATCCCTAGCACCGCATAACAGAGTGAGCTCCTGTTACTTGTCCCAGCTTCTGCCAACCTAGTAGTTCGAAAGCATGTACCAAAAAAAAAAATGCAAGTGTCAGCTTTGGAAGCCATATTCCATGCTGCCACATAGCCTGAGAAAGTGAGAGGGGAGTGATTTCAATTAAGTAGCTCTAAGTAGACAAAATAAAATTCTTTTGTTAGTCCAAGGTCATTTAGTATGGCGCAGGATGAAATAAAGATCTTACTTTTGGACGGATGGTGATTGGGCCATGTGATGTGATGACGACCAAGAAGATTCGTAGTTTGGGAAAGCCCGAAAAAACTTTTAGATTTGGGATTCCACAGATGTGCCAGGTGCTATTTTAATAAAGGTACTTTTGAGATATGCTTATCTCGGAGTTACTGATTGGAATGGAGGTTTGCTGGAACGCTGACAACAAGTAGAAAAATAGGGACCATCTTTGGTGGGAAGGTAACAGCGTTCCATGCGCCTTTGGGCGTTTAGTCACGTCAGCCACATGACCATGGAGATGTCTTCAGACAATGCTGGCTCTTCAGCTTTGTAACAGAGATGAGCACCACCCCCTAGCACGTATGTGTGACCTTTACCTTTCACAAAAGTTAATTCCCTATTAATTCCCTTAATAATTACCTTTGTTTTTTTGTTATTGAAAGCCTATTAGTTCTTAGTTCATATTCAAATTTCGCCCCTGTGATGGATTGCTCAGAAGCAGGATTGCCGCAGGATGAGCTGGGTCCAGATTAAGAATGAAATAATTTAGTGTGTTGAAGGGACTTTATGTTGAATTATTCCCACATCTTTATCTGAATTTGCTTACACAAACCTTCCTAATTTTCAATAAGTGAGGATTTAAAGTTTTTTAAAAGGTACAAATGAGAGCCAATTTCTGAGCTAGTGGTTAGGGCACCAAGCTAAAAACTGGGAGACGGTGAGTTCCACTTTAGGCAAGAAGCCAGCTGCGTGATCTTGGGCCACTCACTTCCTCTCAGCCCTAGGAAGCAGGCAATGGTAAATAAATTCTGAAAAAACTTGCCAAAAAAACTTCAGGGATTTCTCCAGGCAGCCTCTAAGAATCAGACATCACTGAACAGAAGAAAAAGAGAAAAATATATGCAAATAATAAATTGATTGGATAAGAATGTTTAATATCCTAACACTGACAAATAACAGTTGTCCTGCCATGTCCACATCAGAAGCAAAAGCACGGATCAGCTGAACTTCACAATAAACACATTTGAATCCCTGACTGTCATACATAGGTGAAATTTCATTTCATCCATAGTTCTGGCAATATTTAGGCTTCTGAAAAGATTTCAGAAATAACATGAAGGTGAAGAAACACCACAAGATGAAGAGATAATTAAGAAGATACTAGACTATGCAGAAATGGACAGACTTACATTGAAAATCAAACAGAAAGAAGACACAGAATACTATCAAACTTGGAACATATTTTACCAGTGATTGGAAAAAATGGGTGGAGAGTAAGAATGGCATTTGTATTAAGTAAATTAAATACCCAGACAACACGATGTCTAGTAAGCACTAAAAATGTAATTAATAGAAAATTATGAAAATTTATTTTTTTAAAAAGAAATGACATGAAGATTATCAATTATATTAAAAGTAGATATCGTAAGCAATTAATATTATTCCTTACAACAGCATTACATGAAACTTTGAGCAGGCTGGAAAATTATTAGTAATGTGACTAGTCCATGATCATAAAAATAATTTTGGGCCATTTGTTATGATATACACAAATATAGCTAAATAGGTACTAAATACTTTGGTATTGGTAACAAAACGTACTTCCACTTTGATTGCAAGCTTCCAAATCACACAGAGCTCATGAACAAGAGACAAAGAGCTAGGTCAGACAACAACTTGAATCTTTGATCAATACATTTCTCTGTAGTGATACAGATAGTCCTGTCTGTACTTACAACTATTTGTTTACCAATCATTCAAAGTTATAACGGCAGTGAAAAATAGTGACTTAGGATCAATCCTCACACTTACTACTGTCATATCGTCCTCACAGTCACGTGATCAAAATCCAGGCACTTGGCAACTGGCATGTACTTATGACAGTTGCACTCTCCTGGGGTCATGTGATCACTATTTGCTACCTTCCCAGCTGCCTTCCAACAAATAAAGTCGATGGGAGAAGCTGGACTCACTTAATGACATGATTCACTGAAAAACTGCAACGACTCCTTTAACAACCCAAAAGGGTTTAAAATCAGGTGTGGCTCACTTAACAACCACCTTGCTTAGTGACAGAAATTCTGGCCCCAATTGTGGTCAGAGGTTGAGGAGCACCTGTAGTTTCAGCAACTCCCCGCGATTCACTATAAATTGTTTCCCTGTTGCACAAACCACAATGTGAAAGCCTAGAAGACCACACAATAGCAAGAATCTGGCTTCCCAATTGACTGTGCTTGTCAGAGGGTCGCAAAAGATGATCATATGACCCCAGGACACTGCAACCGTCATAAATATGAACCAGACGCTAAGCATCTGAAAGTTGATCATGGGACCATGTGGATGCTGCAGTGGCTGTGTGAAAACGATCATAAGTCACTTTTTTTCAGTGCCGTTGTAACTTGGAACAATGAACTGTTGTAAGTCAAGGACTACTTATATTTAGGGTTTATTTTAGCAATAAGGAATTACAGAAATTGATCCATTGTGCATACAGGAATCTGAGAAAGGTAATATGTAGGGAGTGTCAGGGCATAACATCTATCACACTGGCATGGCCACTTTAATTTTTGTGACCCAAGAACATCCCTCACAATGTGCGTGCATGAGCCACGGTGGCATGGTGGTTAGAGTGCAGTACTGCAGGCTACTTCTGCTGACTGCCGGCTGCCTGCAATCTGGGAGTTCGAATCTCAGCAGGCTCAAGATTGACTCAGCCTTCCATCCTTCCAAGGTGGGTAAAATGAAGGCCCAGATTGTTGGGGGCAATAGGCTGACTCTATAAATTGCTTAGAGCGGGCTGCAAAGCCCTGTGCTATATAAATCTAAGTGCTAGTGCTATTGCTACATCAGCACCAGGTATTGCAACTCATAGCAATAGCACTTAGACTTATGTGCCGCTTCACAGTGCTTTACAGCCCTCTTTAAGTGATTTACAGAGTCAGTATCTTGCCCCCAACAACAATTTGGCTCCTCATTTTACTGACTTCGGAAGCACGGAAGGCTGAGTAAACCTTGAGCCGGTCAGAATTGAACTGCCGAACTGCTAGCAGCCGGCAGTCAGCAGAAGTAGTCTGCAGTACTGCATTCTAACCACTGCACCACTGCGGTTCATAAAAGGAGTAAAGAAAAGGTAACTCCTAATCACAAAAGCCAAGCACCCTATACCACAAGAAACTATGTTCCATGGATGTGTGGAAAGGGCGTGGAGTTGTAATTCTCACATCCAGAGCTGTTCCCAGAATATGGTAATAAAGTGTCAATTGATGATGCAATCAAAACTCTGATGTTTTTTTTTTGCATCTCCAAAAACGCAGGCAGGGTTTTGATCACACCACTGCAGTTGCCACTTCCAACATTTTTGACTGTGCCCTCCAGGCCTTTGCTCACATCACATCAGACACGCACAGCACGGGCATATGTTTCTCAAACTGTCTGAGGGCCACCACGCCTGGAACACTGCAGAATGAACATCACAAGATTGGTCGCTAGAAGGAATGGCTTGTCTGAAACTTTGGAGAACCTGTCAATCAAGAGGAGGAAGAAATTAGCTTCTTCCTCCCATTTGCTGTTCTGAAAGGTTGGAAGAAAACACTTAACCTTCTTTTTCCTCTGATTTATTTTTGTTTTAAAAGAAGCATTTGGCATTTCAATTTAACCACTACTTGAAGGAGAGAAAGAAAGGCTAAATATTCCTTTTTGTTTTCTGAAATGGGACTCATCATTTGCGGTACAAGATAAAGAGATAATTCTGGGGATACCAATGGAGCTACTCTACTCTTGTTCCCCTTTAAAACCATGCACTGGATACCAAATTCTACAAATTAAGTGGTTTAAACCTCCTCCATCTTTGTGGGGAATCCCATCTATTATTAAATGGGTGCCAAAGCAGAGAGAATCAGACTCACTGATCATTTATTTTTATGCATTTCTGTTAATTTGATTATAGTCCTGGGAAAAATGCTGCTCCAAATTAACTTGGCTGGCTATTTGGTTAGTAAAACCCTAATCAAATTTTACTGATGTCTATCTTCAAGGAAGTGTGATTGATAAATGTGATTTACTTTAACTATTGTTTTTTTAATAATTTTGATGTATTTTACTGTAGTGTTTATAACTAGCTAGAATTTTTTGAGTGATCAAGTAATCAGTCTGGTAAAATGAAAAACTTATCTAAAATATGTATTTATCGGTCTTGGTAGAAGAGTCAAACTATTTGACATGATGAACAAAGCTGCACAAATGTTACTGGACTACAAATGCATTAACACAATATATGAAGTTTGGTTAAGGCTGACCTTGGTTAGGCTCCTTCAGGCCTCAGCTTTTGCTTAAGAGATGATTTAGTGAACATTCCTGCCTTGAAAATGGGTTATTTCAGAAACCAGGTTCTGCAATCCTGCAGTTTGATTCCAAGCCAGGTTTACATAATGTATGAAATGGCCATGATACCAGAAAGAAGCAGTTCTCTATGGCTGAAATCAAGGTAGAGGATTAGAATTACCTGGCTTGGCATCCTTATTAGTTCGTACATCCTGTTTGTACATGACTGTTGATTCCCAGAATTCTGGGAATTGAAGTCCACACATCTTCAAGATACCAAGGTTGAGAAACACGGCCTTATTGGCTGATCAGGCAGCAGTTCAAAACAGCACTGGCTGCCTTTTCATTTTAGAAAAAAAAATATGGATTACATATCATGGACATATAAACTGGTGGTGTTTAGCCAGGTTGGTTAAAAATGAGTGGATACCAGCTTATAATATATAGCAAGCTTGGTTAGTTTGCCCTAGGAAGACATTTCTATGGTTGAGCTTGCTATATGCCAATCAATTTGGCTAGTTTATGGATGGATGGATTGTACTATACAATCCAGAAAGTAGGTTAACACTGGAGTCAAGTTGAATGTGAATGTAGCCACACTTCTATCATTAACAGGTATGTCCCCTTGCAACTTATCCACTCTGTGACTAGTGTCCTAGTTGGTCACTAAACCTTTTAGTGAGAGGGCAGCATGAAAAGTCAATCAATCAATCAATCAATCAATCAATCAATCAAGACTTCTGATACAACTGGGGCCTGACCATGGCTCCCATAGCAGAAGATATGAGTTCCAAAGTCTTTCCAGTGTGAATCACACAGGCCAAAGATAGCAGACCCTTCATAGAGAGCCTTGGTGGTGCAGTGGTTAGAATGCAATTTTGCAAGCTAACTCACTACTCATTGCCAGGAGTTCGATCCTGAGCAGCTCAAGATTAACTCAATCTTTCATCCTTGCGAGGCTGGTAATATGAGGACCCAGATTGTTGGGGAGGCAATGTGCTGACTCTGTAAAGCGCTTAGAGGAGGCTGTAAAGCACTATGAAGTGGTATATAAGTCTAAGAGTGCTATTGCTATAAATCTGATAAATTCAATGGCCCCACCAACAAGTAATTAGTGAATTTGTGAGTGGGAGGATGGATGGTGTTTGCACAATCCCAATATCCTCCATAAAACATGCATCACTTGGAAAAAATGTGCACATCTATGCTCACAGATAATGCCCAAAATATGAATTGTGGGGATGAAAAAAATGATCCTATTCATTCTTCTGATAGACCCTGGTTATTGAATTAGCCCATTGTCCTGGTTTGTTCAGTACAAACTAACCAAATGATTTACACTATATCAACCCTAAGCTACCATGAAACAAATGAAAGTCAACTCTAATCCACCTTACTTGCTTTGTGAATGCAATTGTTAGTTTGTAATTGACCTACTTAAACATGTTAGATGGATACAGCCATAACTTATTTTTGAAGACTTAGCGGGGAGGTACATGATTTGGCTAAAATTGAAGAAAAATGAAGAATGGAAATTCTGAATTCTTCAATTAAGGAGCCTTGGTGGTGCAGGCTGTTAAATGCCTAGCACTTAAGTTCCAGCTGCCTGCAATTAGTGCAGGCTCGAATCCCACCAGGCTCAAGGTTGACTCAGCCTTCCATCCTCTCGGGGTAGGTAAATTGAGGACCCAAGATTGTTGGGGGCAATAAGCTGACTTTGTAAAAATGCCACTTAGTAATAAGCAGGCATATACAATGGAATAAAGGCTATTGCTGAGCACATTGGGTTGTATCCCAAAAATTGTAAGCCACCCTGAGTCTTCGGAGAAGGGCGGCATATAAATGTAATTTTTTAAAAAATTCATTAAAGTCATTGGCTTAGATCACATACTAAGCCCCTAATGTAACCCACAGATTCTTGAACAGACCACAACTATCTGGATTCCTACAACAATGGCATTAACTATAGTTTGCAAAGCAGAAGAGGTAGGTTTGTGCAGGAAACAAAGAATTGTGGGCTTTAGATTTTTATCTGTTATATATTGGCTGTTTTATTTATTGGGTGCCCTATGGGGAAAGTTGGCAATTCAATAAATACATAAATAAACAAATAAAAACAGGCAGGTCCTTGTAATAGGATAGTGTTCTGACCCAGGCTTCGTCAAACTTAATAAAACACAAACTGAATTTAAAAGTAAAACCTATTTTAATGCAATGCTGGGAATTACTTGCATTCCCAGCCAAAACTAATTATACACAGTTCCTCCAGATAAGAACACGCTTTTCAGTGCTGTAGAATGCTGCCAAAAAACAGAAGTCCAATTAAGGCTAACATAAACCAGGGGTCTCCAACCTTAGCAACTTTAAGACTTGTGGACTTCAACTCCCAGAATTCTCCAGCCAGCATAGCTGGGAGTTGAAGTCCATAAGTCTTAAAGTTGTCAAGGTTGGAGACCCTTGACATAAACCAACCCAAAACCCCAGAAAAAACCAACCAGAGTACACAGAGCTTCAAGAAAGACTCAGAAATTACTGAACTGCTTTGCTTCCTGCAAAGCTTTTCGTCATTGAGGTCTGACTTTTATCCCTTATGGGAGGGGCAATCACCTCCCAGCCTTACTCCCAAGTTGCCCCCTCTGCTTCAGCTGCTCTCACCTTCTAGCAGCCCTGCGCACACGCACACTGGGAACAGGCTCCCCTGGGTCCTCTGCTTCACTGCTGCCAGACTCCGAAGGCTGTGAAGGCAGCACCCCACTCCCAAGTGGTCCTGGCCCCATCCCTGCATCAGACGCAGGACCCTCGTCCAAATCCTTGCCAGACTCCCTGACTGGTTCCCTTTCATCCTCACTGTCCGATACCTCTGCCGTCTGCACCGGCTGCCGGCGAACCACAACAGATGGCTTATTTTGAGAATGCAATCACTGATACTTTCCATCTCAGACCAAAGGCTACCTGAGAATTAAATCTTCTCCCATCAATATCAAGCATTCAGCCATCTCACCAAGACTCATTCAAGGGACGTGTGGTATCTTCAGGACAGAAGCAAGCGCAGGAGATAATTGTCTTTATGTTCTCCTGCAATGTCTCCCTTATGAGATAAAACAATGAATGCAGATGCTTGGCAGGTATCACTCTACCTCTCCAGAGAACCTGGGAAAGCTGCTGGACCTGCCCCAAAATACGCCAGCAAGACACACATACACAGAGAGAAGCACAGACTTCATTCTTTCACAATCACCCACTCAATGAAAACACAAACCAGCAACAACACCATTCACAGACCGCATACAAACAGCAGGTTATATGCACACAGATACAACTGCACCAGATCTGAACAGGAATGGGTAAGAATTTGGTTGGGTGAAACATGGGAGGTACAGCCAATCGCAGCCTAGGGCCCCACCTACCCACCCACCCCCCACCTACGTCCATCTGTGATTCAGAGCCATTTGCCAGCTTTGGTTTTTCTGGCCCTGTTCATCTCTCCCAGTAGGAAGAGCGACAAAAAACCTTCCATTCATCAATGTGGGCACCACAACTCAGGCAGCACAGATTGGGTTTCCAAGCCCATTTTGAGGGAGGCCTCCTAGCTTGCAAAAGGGGATTCCTTGATTTGGATGTCACAGCATGGCAGCTTGCAGCTTCCTCAGCCAGGGGTTAGTTTTCTCCCTGCCCTGAAATTCTGCTGGTACAGACAAGTGTATTGATCGGTGCAGAATATAGCAATAGCCATAGCCCTTAGACCAAGGGTCTTCAAACTTGGGAAGTTTAAGACTTGTGGACTTCAACTCCCAGAATTCCTGAGCTAACATGACTGGAGGAGGAATTCTGGGAGTTGAAGTCCACAAGTCTTAAAAGAGCCTTGGTGGTGCAGGCTGCTAAATGCCTAGCACTTAAGTTCCAGCTGCCTGCAATTAGTGCAGGCTCGAATCCCACCAGCTCAAGGTTGACTCAGCCTTCCATCCTCTCACGATTGGTAAATTGAGGACCCAAGATTGTTGGGGGCAATAAGCTGACTTTGTAAAAATGCCGCTTAGTAATAAGCAGGCATATACAATGGAATGAAGGCTATTGCTGAGCGCATTGGGTTGTGCTCCAAAAATTGTAAGCCACCCTGAGTCTTCGGAGAAGGGTGGCATATAAATGTAATTTTTAAAAAAAGTTTGAAGACCCCCTGCCTTAGACTTATATACCATTTCATAATACTTTACAGCACTCTCTAACTTTAAGTGGTTTATAGTCAGCCTATTGCCCCCAACCATCTGGGTCCTCATTTTACCAACCTCGGAAGGAATGAAGGCTGAGTCAACCTTCAACCAGTCAGGATCGAACTGTTGGCGGTCAGCAGAATTAGCCTGCAATACCACATTCTAACCACTGATCATCACAAAGCCTTTCCTTATCTAATTGTAGTAGAAACCTATCTCAGCAGCCTGTGTTTGCAACTTGCCTTCATGACATTGCCTTTTTCTGATCTTATCCTTGAGCCGGTCAGTTCAGCCCATCGTGCCAGATTCCTAAGAGATCTGCTGGGAATCCATGTCTATGCATACTGCCCTATGCGCATTCCTCATAGGTGTATAGCTCATCTGTGTACCACATCAGCTAACAGCTGCCTCTGGTCTCTTCAACCCTCATTCACACACACACACACATCCCACACACACAGCAAAAGCCATAACCACACCTTTGGCGCTTGTGAGCAGGCCATACAGACAAAGCCTGAGCTCCACATCCCTGGCTCTGCCTAAATCCTTGCCCAAACAGGTGGGGGCATCTCCTCTTTCTGCAAACCAAGGGCCATCAAGGTGTCTACCTCCCCATCTCCTCCCTCCACCTCCAGCCTCTTCTCTTGGTAGCCTCCCTGGGCCTGTCAGTCAAATGGCAGCTGCAGAAGAAATGACTTCAGGCTGCTCAATTCTGCAGTGAACCGGCCAAGTGCCTGCAAACACATTCAGCAAGCTCAGTGCCTGCAGCAATTCCCTGGAGGTGCTGGAGGAAGGTGAAAGCTACCACTGCATGTCTGCCTCAGCTGCAGCTACCTGTGAGCAAACAAACGGCTAAGCATCCTCAGATATTTTTTTAAAGCAAGTAGTTATATTTGCACATACACATATGCACAAACACTAGCCACACCTGCCAGTGGTCCACTGCATAAGCCCTGCTTGTCTGCACACACCTTGTCTGCATGCCCACAACATCCATAACCCAGTTTTTGAAGGAAACCCATGGTCTGTTCCCTCATCTGGAACCAAGCCAGAGGCTAAGCTGCAAAAGAATTAACCAGTGAGCAAAAAAAAAAAACCAACCCAGCTGTCCCTCTTTAATCGACTTGGTGAAATATGTTGTGTGAACATTAGTTTGTGTTCCAGAGGATGCTTATTTTTGCTGGGGAAGGCACCTCCCTCCCCCCTCCCCCACCGCAGCAGACGCGTGTCCAGCACAGACCTCCATGCAAACCAATCGGGGGGGGGGTAACCCCACTTATGGGACACTGCACCACCGCGGATCCACGCCCCGAGGCAATTCGGATGAACCACGGTAGGCAAACCACGCCTAAGCCAGTTCTGCCAAGCCGCCCCTCGGTCCCAAAGAGATCGTTCCTACCATTCCAAGGGGAAAGTTGCGGGAAAAGAGGGGGGAACCCCACCCCACCCCAAAAAAACCAAATTAAGGAATTGGAGGGAAGAAAAAAAAACTACAGGCGGGTGGAATTAGCGTGCAAATGGCAGCCTTCAAACCAACCAACCAACAAACCCACCAACCAACAAACCCACCCACCCAAATAGAAAAAAAAATCGCGCTATTCGCCAGCTCCGCTCAGAGTGGCTTCGGAGCAGCGGCGGGAAGCAGCATTGGGGCCATTCGAAAAAAAGCGCCAGCCTTCTCCCGGATTAACCCCGCAGAGATGTCTAAATGCCACTTCACTTCTCTCCCTCCACCCGGATTCCACGCCTATAATGCGGGTAATGAGTGATTCGAATTTCTCCTCCCCCCCCATTCCCAAATAAATGAAGCTCCAGCCCCCCCCCCACCTTCTCCTCTCCCCACTAGCCCGCCGCAAGGAATGGCTGGCCTGGCGGAGCTTGGTGGGGAGCTTGGTGGGGAATGCCCTCCTCCCCAGGGAATCCCGGTGTCCCGTCCCGTCCTCACCCCTCACCCTCCTTGCCTGCCAGCCTGCCTCCCCACGGAGCGGAGGGTGGGAGGGTGGGAGGGGCGGCTCACCCTGCTGCGGCGGCGGGGTGATCATGGTGGGGGGGGTGGGACGCTGGCGAGGCGGCAACTCCCGAGGAGGCTTGATCCGGAGCAAAAGAGCGACTGCGGCACGGCCAGGCTGGGCGGGCGAGGAAATAAGACGGGAGCGAAGATGCGGGATTGGGTGGGGGTGGCTTTCCTTTCCCAGCGCGCGCCCCCTCCACCTCCTCCGCAGCTCGCGTCTCTCTCTCTCTCTCTCTCTCTCTCTCATTCCCCGCTTCACGTGGGAAGGGAAGGACCAGTGGAAACGGAGAGGGGGGGCCGTCTCCCACAGGGTGGGGTGGGAGGCAGCCAACCTCAGACCTTTTGGCCTCTGATCTCGCCGCTTCTCAAGAATGCAAAGCATCCCCCTTGGCGCAGAAGGTGGGAGAAGGGGTGGTGGTCTTGCTTCCCAAGGACCCCTCTGGGTTTTCTTCCCACCCCCGCTCGCTCCGCAGTAAATCGGGATAGATACAGATCTAGATCATCAGAGTTGGAAGGGAGCTTGTAGGTCATCTAGTCCAACCCCCACACACACACCCCATTTCTGACAAATGGCATGATGGGAACTGCTCCGGGGCGACTGGCTCTCGGCTTTCTCCTGCGGCCAGAAAAGCTCGGGAGGGGAGGGGGGTTAGCCCGAGCCTCCCTGCACAGGAGCAGTCTACCCCTGCTGAGCGGCTCAGCTGCCTCCTCCGCGATGTAAGCTGCGGCTGCGGCTGACTTTTGTCATTCTGGAACCCCCTTTTCCCAACCAGTAAAGCCCTCTTGATGTATTGGGGCTATGACATCCAGAAGACCCGGGGTGGGGGCAGCATCTTTTGCTCGCAACCTTTTCAATGCCCCTTTTCAATGCCCCGCACTACGAGGTACATTTCTCGCTTAATTAAACATGCTAAATCATAGAACATAGAATAACAGAGTTGGAAGGGTCCTTGGAGGTCATCTAGTCCAACCCTCTGCTCAAGCAGGAGCAAATATTACCCTCCACCTGGGATCGAACTCACAGCCTCCTGGTTGTGAGGCCAGAGCTCCACCTCTGCAATATCTGCCAATTATGGAGTAGCTTTAGCGCTAAACCAGGGGTTGGCAACCTTAAAACTTCAAAGAGCCATTTGGACCCGTTTTCCACAGAAAAGAAAACACAGGGAGCCAAAAAACCCTTCCCGTGACTGACTACAGCTGTTTTTTTAGGCTGCCTAGATTTGTGATTTAGTCCTATTATTATTATTATTATTATTATTATTATTATTATTATTATTATTATTTTAATTTTTAAATACTCTGTAGTGTGATTGTGATGTGGTGTTTGGGACACTGTGCTGGAGTAGCTTTCAAATTTCATTGTATTCGTGGAATGGAATGACAATAAAGGTATTCTATTCTATTCTTTTATGAAAATAGGACTCTCTTCCCCCTATTAAAATGTGTTTGGCCCTTAATGGTGCTGCGTCGGCCCAGTCAAGACTGTCCATCCTTGGCCATAGGGGAGGTGTTACCCCTGTGGATAGGGCTGGAATCTGGGGTCCTCCTGGATGCATGGCTCGGTTGGAGGAGCAGGTGGGGCCGCCGCCAGGGGGCCTTTGCCCAGCTCCGTCTTGTTCGACAACTTCACCCTTTTCTGGACCGGGGCGCCCTACGCACAGTTACTCATGCCCTTGTCACCTCGAGACTCGACTACTGCAGCTCTCTATTTAGGACTGCCCTTGCATACCATCCGAGATTGCAACTGGTGCAGAATCGCTCTGGGTGGTGATGGGAGTTACCTGGTTCTCCCATGTTACCCCCCCTCCTCGTGGCCTGCATTGGCTGATTGCGCTCGGGTGAGATTCAAGGTTTTAGTTTGACATTCAAAGTCCTACACGACATGGGTCCCCAATATTTGAGGGAGCATCTTCTTCCAATAGCTAGTGCCGGCCGCCCTGTGCGGGCTCATAGGCAAGGACTCCTCGGGTTCCATCGGCGGGTCAATGCCGGCTGGTGCTTCCCCCGACGAGCCTTCTCTGTCGCGGCCCCGACCTCTGGAATCAACTGCCTCTGAGCTCCGTCTGGCCCCTGATCTCCGCACCTTCTGCCGCCGAATTAAAGACCTGGTTGTTTGACCAATTGCTGGCTGTGAGCAGCCTTTGGGGCATACAAGTTCAAATATAAATAAATAAATAAATAATAGTAGATGGAAGCCGTATGGATTGCATTGCTATCTACCAAGCAACCCTGGCTTTTAAAGGGTACCTGCGAGACCACCTACTGCTGATGACAACCTCCCACCGACCAGTGCAGGCCCACAGGGTTGGCCTCCTCAGGGTGCCGTCAGTGAAACAATGTCAGCTGGCGGCCCCCAGGGGGAGGGCCTTCTCTGTAGCAGCCCCTGCCCTCTGGAATGAGCTACCGGTAGAGATCCGGATTGTCCCCAACCTGAGAGCCTTTCACCACACCCTTAAGACATGGCTGTTTAAGCAAGCCGATCTATCCCCATGAGATATTTTTAAATTTTTGGATTAGAATTATTGTTTTTAATCATTGTTCTTAAATTTTTAAAATTTGATATGGGTGGGGCTTAATTAGAATTTAATTTTTATTTTAATATTTGTATTGTATGTTTTTTAATGCCCTGTAAACCGCCCTGAGTCCCTTTGGGGAGAAGGGCGGTATATAAAACTAACTAACTAACTAACTAACTAACTAACTAAATCTTGGTCTGTGCAAGAAACTATAAGGGATGCTTTTACCAAACACTAAATTGGGTTCAAACAGCAAAGGGCTGCTTTGTGCAATGAATGGACTAAACTGATCTGCAAGATTGTCTTTTCGTTAATATGTCTTGTTCTCCCAAATTGCTCCTTAACCTCCATCCAGTTAGACATTCAGTTAGACCAGGGATCAGCAACCTTAAACACTCAACCATTTGGACCCGTTTACCACAGAAAACACTGGGAGCCGCAAAACCCTTCCCATGCCTGACTACTTCCTAAGCAGCCACAAATCTAGCATATATAGTTGAATTAAAGATTCTGCTTTCTTCTGAAACTTTTCTTTTCTTGGATTTATCCATGGTTAGCCTACTGGGGGCGGGGTTTGAAAAGCTCAATAAGTCACATGCCGGCGGGTGTCGCACATTGGCAGTTGCAATGCATATTTTGAGCTGACAGGGAGCTGCAACAGAGGGATGAAAAAGCCACATGCAGCTCCAGAGCTGTGGGTTGCTGACTCCTGTACTAAACAATGGCAGGGCCATTCAGGAGCACCCATGGTGCTCAAGGTATGGCAAAAACGTCAGCGGCTGCAGAGTAGAACAGACAGGGTGTAAGCTGGACATTGAATGATTGAAGAGATTGGGCTGCCATCTGTCAGAAATAGTCTAGGGTCTCCTGCTTGGGCAGAGTGGAGGGAGGGTTGGACTAGATGATCTACAAGGTCCCTTCCAACTCTGTTAATCTGTTAATGATTTTCTGGCTTCACGCAAAACACTGAGCCTTAAAGAGATGGGCTGTCATCACATAAATAATCCTCTAGCCAATATTAAACTGAATTTGGTGGGCTTTGCAGCTGCTAAGTCTTGATCTGACCAGGTAAAACTGTGATGTGAACACACACAGCCATTTTACCCAACCCAAGTCAGCCAATATCACTGCCAGGAAAACACAAGCAACAAAAAATACTAATCTGCAGTCTCCTATATGCTGGCTGTGGAATTGTGGGAGTTTTTTTTTTAATTACATTTATATGCCGCCCTTCTCCGAAGACTCAGGGTGGCTTACAATTTTTGGGATACAACCCAATGTGCTCAGCAATAGCCTTCATTCCATTGTATATGCCTGCTTATTCTAAGCGGCATTTTTACAAAGTCAGCTTATTGCCCCCAACAATCTTGGGTCCTCAATTTACCTACCCCGAGAGGATGGAAGGCTGAGTCAACCTTGAGCCTGGTGGGATTCGAGCCTGCAATAATTGCAGGCAGCTGGAATTTAAGTGCTAGGCATTTAGCAGCCTGCACCAGTTGAAGTCCTCCAGGCTTAAAGTTGCCAAAGTTGGAGACCCCTGATCTATACAGCATCCTATATGCTTGCTCTGGAATTCTGGGAGTTGAAGTCCACACATTTTAAAGTTGCCAAGGGTTGAACAAACACTGTTCTGCATGAAGCACATTTACAGGTAGTCCTCGACTTACGACCACAACGGAGTCCAAAATTTGTGTTGTTTAAGCGAAACATTGGCTAAAGGGAATTTTGGCCCATTTTGCCACCTTTCCTGCCACAGTTGAGTGAACCACTGGAGATGTTAAGTTAGTAACGCAGTTGCTAAGCAAATCTGGTTTCCTCATTGACGTTGCTTGTCAGAAGGTCGCAAAAAGGGGATCCCATGAGCCAGTATACTGCAATAGTCATAAATACCAGTCGGTTGCCAAGCATCTCAGTTTTGATTACAGGACCATGGGGAATGCTGCAACGGTGCAAATTCACATTACGTTCACATCTGTGGTGGGATTCAAAAATTTTTACTAGCAGTTCTGTGGGCGTGGCTTGGTGGGCGTGGCGTTGCTTGGTGGGCGTGGCAAGGGAAGGTTACTGCAAAATCCCCATTCCCATCCCACCCCACTAACCTGCTTTCCATCTCCGTGCTCCTCTGCAGGACAACAAAAGAAGACCCAACCAATCAGCTGTGGGCATGGCTTGGTGGGTGTGGCAAGGGAAGGATACTGCAAAATCCTCATTCTCTCCCCACCCCACTAACCTGCTTTGCAGAGCAACAAAAGAAGATGCAGCTGATCAGCTGGGACTCAGGAGGCAGAGAATAGATGTGGACAGGGCCAATCAGAGGTGGCATTTGCTGATTCTCTGAACTACCCAGAATTTCCGCTACCGGTTCTCCAGAATTGGTCAGAACCTGCTGAATACCACCTCTGGTTCACATGCTTGATAACTGACTCACATTTATGACGGTGGCAATGTCCTGGAGGGGTGTCACATGATCAGTGATGCAATTCAACCGGCTCGGTGATCGTGTGCTTTGCTTTGCGCGCATGCACACCAATGGTGTGTTTCAAATATTTTTACCACCAATTCGGTGGACGTGGCTTGGTGGGCGTGCTTTGCGTGCGCACACACACTTTGTGTGCGTGCACCAAATGTGCACTTTACGCAGTTGCAGAGGCGTTTTGACTCACCTGCAATCCTGCACTCTCCCTGACGCTTCAGCAGCTGCCGTGCAAAGCAGCTGCACTTCAAAAGCAGGACATAAAGGTTAGTATAGGAGCCCGGGTAGGAGGGTGGGCCCAACAGCAGAGCGTCGGAGACAGAGGTGGTATTCAGCAGGTTTTGACAGGTTCTGGAGAACCGGTAGCAGAAATTTTGAGTAGTTTCGAGAACCAGCAAAAGCCGCCTCTGGCTGGCCCCACCCGCATCTATTCTCTGCCTCCCGAGTCCCAGCTGATTGGCTGGATCTTCTTTGGCTGCCCTGCACAGGAGAACAGAGCTGCAAAGCAGGTTAGTGGGGTGCGGAGGGAATGGGGATTTTGCAGTGTATCCTTCCGTCTGCCACGCCCACAAAGCCACACCCACAAAGCCACACCCACAAAGCCATGCCACACCCACAAAGCCACGCCCACAGAACTGGTAGTAAAAAAAATTTGAATCCCACCACTGGTTGGAGAGAACCAGTTCGGATTCCGCTGCTTATTGCCGCTACAAGCTCAGCAGAACCGAGCCAAACTGGTAGAATACCACCACGGATGCACACCATTTAAATAAACCCATTTTCAGCTCTAATACTTACCTTCTACTGCAGCCCCGGTAAATAAAACAGCGAATCAGCTGTGCTCCAAAACAAGGAAACAAACAGGAAAGAGCAGGGGTGGATAGGCAGGGCCAGATTGTTATGTATGCAGGTTTGAATGTCATTGGTTAAGTTTGAACTGTTCTTGTAAAATGTCAGAAATGATTGGTTTAAAAAGTGCGGGAAAACCCTGCACTTTGATTGGCTGGCAACTGCGGCTGCTGGCTATAAGTAGCAGCGCAGACCAGCCAAATCGGGTCTGTTATGAGCTGTAGTCACTAATAAACTCTTCACTGAAGCACTCTGTGTCTGACTCTTCATCCAAATCTAACACAAATGATCACCGGAACTACCGGTTTGCCCAAACTAGTCCGAACCAGTAAAATCCCACCCCTGCACATGATCCCCCTTTGAGACCTTCTGACAAGTGGGGAAGCCAGTTTCAGTTAAGAACTGGCTGACTAATTTAACAACTGCATGGATTCACTTTAACAACTGTGGCGAGAAAAGTTGTAAAATGGGGCAAAACAATTTTCCTCACTTAGCAACATAGATTTTGGGCTCAATTGTGGTCGTAAGTTGAGGACTCCCTGTATCCCTGGTTGATGACCCAATTGCAACTGCCATCTTGAGTTTTTTTAACACCTTCATACATCCTCGCCATGCCTGATTTCTCTCACCACAGTCCCCATGTGTCATTTCTTGTTACTGCTGAAAATCTGGAGTTAGGGCTAATATACATCTATAGCAGGAATGTGAAACACAAGGCCCAAGAGCCAGATCCTGCCCACAATGTGGTCATATCCGGCCCACGGGGCCATCCTGGAAAATGTAATGGGCTGGCCCGCGTCGCTTCGGCCCAATCTACACAATGCGAAGAGGAAACATGCCAGCAGTTTAGGGAGTGGCATCAAATTGGCCACGTCCACCCAGTCAGCCACGCCTACCCAGTCAGTCATGTCCAGTGAGTGAGGTCAAGCTGGCCATGCCCACCCAGTCAGCCACATTCACCCAGTCGGCCACACAGCCTGCCCGCCCCCCCAGGTCAACCACAGCCCTGACGCAGCCTTCACTGAAGTTGAGTTTGGCACCCTGATTTATAGTTTTAAAAAAGGAGTGGACCAGCTGTTCTGACCCAAGCCTTGTTCCAAGCAAACAAACACCAAACAGAGATAAAAGCAAAACCTTTTTAATGCTTCTCTGTGAATTCCCTTCATTCACAGTAAAAACGCTATTAAAAACTAATTGTCCCAGATAAGAACAAGCCTTGCCAAAGTTGTGCAAGGCTGCCAAGAACACTAGATTTAATTGCAAGGAAATAATCAAAATCAAAAGTCTCCAATCACAAATCAGGATAGTCCGAACTTCCACAAGACTTGAAGTGTAAGAACTTCTTTGCTTCCTGCAAAGAACCCCACTTCTGAGGGCTGGCTTTTATCCCTTAAGGGAGGGTCCATCACCTTGCAGCCTTACTCCCAAGTCGCCCGTGCTGCTGCAGCTGGTCTTTCCTTCAAGCAGCCCTACGTGCATGCGCACTGGGCACAGACTCCTCAGCATCCTCTGCATCACTGCTGCCAGTCTCCACAAGCTCCAAGGCAGCACTCCACGCTCTGATAGTCCTGGCCCCATCCCTGCATCACACACAGGCCCCTCATCTGAGTCCTTGCTCTCTGAGGCCTCAGCCATCCGTACCTGCTGCCGGTGAACCACACCACCAGCTGAGCTCAAACTGACACTCTATTGAATCCCCATGACCTACCCGCCAACATGTCCTAGATAGTGCAAAATCCTTCCTAGCCATTCATCTCCTGGGAAAATGAAACACCTATTTATTGGATGGTCAGGTTAATTTAAACTCACCCTTTCCATCCTAAAGACAATGGCTGATTTAGAAACCCTTTGTTCCAGCTTTATGGAAGAACTAAACCGCAACTGAATGAGAGGGTCTGTCGCACACCCCCAGGGCTGTGCGCAAAATGAATCACTCCTTTTCCTTAATCCCACCGTGCTAAATTATGCAGATGATTCCAAATCCACAGGGCTTGGAATGGGAATCTTTCTGCTTTTGATCCACCCAGCTTCCGACATAAACTGCTGCAGCTGAATGATTACATTCCCTCCCCCCCTCCCCAATTTGGGAAGCTGCTGTTTACAGGTAGTCCTCAATTTACAACAGTTTATTTAGTGACCATTCCAAGTTACAACGGCACTGAAAAAGGGGACCATTTTTCACAGTTACCACCTTGGTAGCAATCCCATGATCATGTGATCAGAATTCAGATGCTTGGCCACTGGGTCATACTTATGGCATTGCTGTGTTACGAGGTCATGTGGTCACATTTTGGGACCTTTTGATCAGTGGTGGGATTCAATTTTTTTTTTACTACCTGTTCTGTGGGCATGGCTTGGTGGGTGTGACTTGTGGGCGTGGCAGGGGAAGGTTACTGCAAAATCCCCATTCCCCCCCTACCCCACTAACCTGCTTTGCAGCTCCGTTCTCCTGTGCAGGGCAACAAAAGAAGACCCAGCCAATCAGCTGGGACTTGGGAGGCAGAGAATAGATGGGGGCGGGGCCAGTCAGAGGTGGTATTGGCCAGTTCTTTGAACTACTCAAAATTTCTGCTACCAGTTCTCCAGAACTGGTCAGAACCTGCTGAATACCACCTCTAGGTGATGGGCATTGTTTTCCAACACGCCGAAATTAAAAGTAGAAGGGACGAACATTACAAATCATGAAGTAATCTCAGGAGTAAATTTGCAAGACTTCCCTGTTGCGTTGCATTCTGCCTTTCATTTTCAGAGGCTAATGTCACATCAGTGGCCAGGGGAGATGGTCTCCCCCTCATGCTATACTCACGCCGGTTGGCTGAAAGTCATTCCAATAACTTCTTCGCTATACAAAATCCATGTGATAATCAAGAAGATCAGGAACAGAGGTTAAGTTTCAAGTGAGGTTGTAGTCATGTTATCGGTGGAAAAAAACCAAAAACAATGGACTCAGGGGAAATAAAATAACCCAGCTGGAGGTTACCTTAACTGAATTATTTCTTCAGAACCATAATACCTAGGATGTGTAGCCATTCTGAATGGGGAAGCTTCCTCTCTGTCCTTGGAGTGGACATTTTACTTATTTATATCCCTTTATTATTTTTACAAATAATGTAAGGTATCAAACATATTAAAAAAAAACCCTTCCTCCTCCTATTTTCCCTACAACAACAATCCTGTAAGGTAAATTGGGCTGAAAGAGAGTGACTGGCCCAAGGTCACCAGCTGACTTTCATGACTAAGGCAAGACTTGAACTCATGGTCTCTGGCTTTACTAGCCTGGTGCCTTAACCACTAGACCAGGGGTTGGCAACCTTAAACATTCAAAGAGCCACAAAGGTCCTAACCAGAAGCCCCCTGTTCAATTGTGGAGCCGACTGGAAGTCCAGTTCCCCCACCATAGAGTCTCCTCCTAGCACAGCATCCTTTTTCCTTTTACCAACTGGTGACAGGGAGCCACAGAAGAGGGATGAAAGAGCCACATGCGGCTCCAGAGCTGCAGGTTGCTGACTAAACCAAACTGACAATCTTGGCATTCTCTGGAGCAAGGGACAAAGATGGGGGTGGCTATTGAGGGAAGAATCAAGATGGCAACCACAACAGTGCAGTCAAAGCCTCACCCTTGCAGGTAAAAAGTGGGCCCAATCATGGCTGGTCTCTCGATATCTTTACTCCTCCCCCTCTGTGGACATTGCAGACAAGGGATGAGAGAATTCAGAGGTCTACCCTGGCCTTCTCAAACCTTGGCACCCTCCAGAGAGATGGACTTCAACTCCCAGATTTCTCAGCAGTGCTGAAGAAGTCAAGAGAAAGTTGAACTAAGCCAAGAGGCCCTAATGAACATCTACAAATTAAGCATATTTTTCCTGATTTACCCTTTAGAACAGAATCTCTAAACCTGGACAACTTGAAGACAGCTGGCTGGGAATGGCTACAAGGATTCTGAGTGTTTACATTAGTAACTTAAGATTTCTATCCCACTTTTATTCCATACAACTTGAGGCACACACACACATGCACACAATACCTCCTGTTTTCTCAATAATCTCCACCTTGGAAGGAGGGTTGGGCTGACCTGGTTTACATGCTCAAGGGTGGACTAGAACTCACAGTCTCCTGGTTTCTAGTCCAGTACTTTAACAGCTACACCCTCCTACCGGTAGCTTTCATTAAGGGGTTCTATGTAGGCCAAGAGACATTGGAGAGCTGTGAAGCCTTCCAAGGCTCCCACAGAATAAAAGTCTTGTTCCATGGCTGGTTTATAGAGCAGAATAAAATAATAGCATTCAAAGGCACCTGGAGGACTTCTAATCCAATTGCCTGCTCAGGCAGAAAACCCTCCATACCAGGGGTGTCAAACTCAAGGCCTGGGGGCTGGATCTGGCCCAAAGGGGGGCTTAGATCTGGCCCATAGAGCCACCCTGGAAACAGCGAAGGAATGGCCTGCGGTGCATCTGCCAGCGAAAAATGAACTCCGGAGGATAGCAGGAGGCCATTGCAGCCGAAAACGGAGCTCAGCAGCCCATTTTCACTGGCAGAGTGCTCGAACCACCACAGGCGCCCCAACACGAATGATGTCAAGGTGGACACACCCACCCTGGCCACACCCACCCTGGTCCCCCAAGATCAAACACAACCCTGATGCGGCCCTGAATGAAATCGAGTTTGACACCCCTGCTCTATACCACTTCAGACTAAATGGTTATCCAACATCTTTTTAAAAACTTCCAGTATTGGAGCATTCACAACTTCTGGAGGCAAGTTGTTCCACTGATTCATTGTCCTCACTGTCAGGAAATTTCTCCTTAGTTCTAAGTTGCTTCTCTCCTTGATTAGTTTCCACCCATTGCTTCTTGTCCTGCCCTCTGGTGCTTTGGAGAATAGCTTGACTCGAATGCCAATGTTGATGACAAATGAAGGACTCCTGCCAAGCTACCTCTTCAGCTTTGCACTGTACAATCTCCTTCCATCTTTTTCTCTCTTTTTTGCATTTCATCACCCTCTGATTCCACTCCACACAGCCCTGTTGTTTGGCTGCCAAGAGATAACATGGCTGGAAGTCAACATCCAAGGTTGGCTGTCCCAGTGTACAGGACTTAAAGGCACACAAAATGACGTCTTTGCAATCTTTCCATCCAAGCCAGATTTGCATGGCACAGCTCGAAGGAGGCTGAACGAGAAACCCCAAAGGGGCTATTTATTTAAAACTTTAGGGAGCTGTATGCAATGCCTCAGCCCTCTGAGGCCAAGTGCAAGATGCAAAGTGCAACATTTGAAAAAGGAAAAGGAAAAAAAAACAGCTTGCGTTGTCCAAAACACTAGTGTGCATGCTTTTTTAAGAGAAACATTCCATCAGGGATGCAAACCAGAATTCAGTTTTAAGGGGTTTGTAAATACTTTGAAGTATCTTTTTAGTAAACCAGGTGACATAAATCCAAAGAATTATTTTTAAAACAACCTTCGTGCAATGAAGATTTTACTTCAGAGGTAGGAACGAATATCAGAAGTGAGACATCTATCTAAAGATAGGCACGCAGCAGATAGCTTGAAAGCACTTCAGAAACATTTCATTATCCCTGAATTTTAATATCTTTCCAGACTTCATATTGATCGAGAGGGATTTTAAAATATCCTGCTTCATGATATGTAGCCTGAGCTTATTTGTTCCAAGAAGACCAGCCAATGAACAGAAGGAAATTGGCTTAAAATAACTCACAAGATTATTATAATGAATAGTGTTAATTGGAGGGATAATTAAACTGTGTGCAAATCTGCTACTGCAGGAGTGTGGAATTTGTTGGCAAAGTGTGAATTTTGCAGTGTACTCTTCTTCACCACATGATCTCAGCTGTGAAGATACCAAAGAGAGAATTTGGTATACCTACAAACAAGATGACTCCAATTTGAGAATAGTTCTTGGTGTTTGCTGAGTTTGCTAGTTTTCCTACAAATGATTTATTCAATCAATCAATCAATCTGAATAGAGCTCGAAGGGACTTTGGAGGTCTTCCAGTCCAGCCCTCTGCTCAAGCAGGAAAGTCTATACCATTTCAGACATTGCTTGGCTAGGTCTGCAAATACAACTCTCCCCGGCACTGATTGTTGTTTAGCCTGGTAATGAAACCTCTAGAGCAGAACCTTGGCAACTTGAAAATGCCTGGACTTCAACTCCCAGAATTCTCCAGTCAGCAAATTTAGCAAACACCAGGAAACCAACCATTCAGGTTGGACTAGACCAGGGGTCACCAACCTTTTGGACCTCAGGGACCACCAAACTCATAATTTTAAATCCTGCGGACCAGAGACCCTGGGAAAATCCCCCAAAAAGTCTGCAGGAAAATCTCCCACCCTATTTTCCTACCAATCAATTGTTCTTTATTTGGGATTGCAGGATACCGTCTCCAGCTCCGTTCTCAGAGAGAGAGAGAGAGAGACTTTTGGCTTCATGCAAGGAAAGCAGCAGAAGCAGCAAGTCTTTCTTTCTCTCCCCGAAACTCTGCCAGAAATGAGTCTTTGCCGGCGCAGCCTCTTGAAGCAGGAGGCCTTGCAGGGTCCCAAAGACTCATTTCTGGCAAAGTTTGGGGGAGAGAAAGAAAGACTTTTGCTGCTTTCCTTGCATGCAGCCAAAAGCAGAAGAAGAAAGAAGCAGAAAGAAGCAGCCTGGTGACCAGGCCAGGCGTGTAGGGAGCGTGGGGCAAGTTCCCCCACTCTGCCCTTTCCCCCCTCCCCTCACTACCTCGTATTGTTTGCAATGCAAGTGACGCAAGCCTTGTGTTCCTGCGCAGCCTGGATTAATTGCTTTGGGGGTGACATTTCTCTGCGGACCACCAAAATTTTCTCGCAGACCACCAGTGGTCCCAGGCCCACTGGTTGGCGACCACTGGACTAGAAGATCTCCAAAGTTCTTTCCGAACCTATTATTCTATGTACCGTGTTTCCCCGAAAATAAGACACTGTCTTATATTTTTTTGGCTCCCAAAAACACACTAGGTCTTATTTTTGGGGTAGGTCTTATATATTTATGGTGCCAAATAGTGGGTGTGAGTGTGTAGGGGGCGTGTTTCGCGGGTGCACGGTTGCTCCCTGAAAAGTCTTCCTGGAACTGGAGATTTGCACTAGGTCTTATTTTTGGGGTAGGTCTTATATTAGGGCAGGTTTAGAAAATAGTGCTAGGTCTTACTTTCGGGGTAGGTCTTATTTTCGGGGAAACACGGTACTAAGAGTCAAACCTTGAGCTACATAAATTCTCTATCTTGGCATTTGAAAACTGACCCTTGCACTTTATCTGAAATACAGCCGTGAACAGAAAAATAGGCCTCTCTTACAGTATTTCTTGAACAAACCAGAATTTGGAATGAGATTCAAAATGCAATTCCACATTTCAAATGGGAACTAAAAGTTACAGCCACATTCAAAGGTTTGGAAAAGTTAAAATGGTTGTACTCCAACTCCCAAAATTCTCCAGCCAGCATGTAGCCGGGTAATTCTAGGCACTGAAGTCCATACATGTTAAAGTTGCTAATATTGAGAAACGGTGCAGTCTGGTATACTAAGGTATTTGTTGGATGAACTCTCTTTGGGGAGCATTTCATATCCTGTTAAAAATATTTCCCCAATTTCTCTGGCAATTGAAATTGCCAGAGAGTCTAACCACTTTTCATTCTGCTGTTGGGTAGCTTTACATGGAGGCTATAGTATTTACTCTATGATTAATGTGCTTGAGGTTATTTTTCTGAAACCAGCTTTGGGGTGGAGTTAACAAATGAAACATGATATGCTCTTTTAAAAATGAAAATAGAAATATTACCCAAACGGAGGATTTTAACACCATATGCTCCACAAACTATAAAATACCTTTTCATTCTCCATTTCATCGCATAAGGAAAGACTCACAGATAATGAAAAATATCACAAATGTTCTCTCGTATTTTCCCCACTTGTTTTAAGGGATAATTCAGAACTAAAGAAAATTAATTCATTGATTGAAAAGGGCAATTAAAAAGTGTTAAGTTTGCATGAAGAGACAGACACGGAGTGCTTCAAGCTCTTTAGTTTATTAGTGACTACAGCTCAGAACGGACCCCCTTTGGCTGGGCTGCGGCTGCTACTTATAGCCAGCAGCCGCAGTTGCCAGCCAATCAGAGTGCAGGGTTTTTTCCCGCACTTTTAAACCAATCATTTCTAACACTTTACAAGAACTGTTCAAACTAAACCAATGACTTCAAACCTACATACATAACAAAAAGCATGACACAGCAGGTTGCATAAAAACAAAACCCCTTTCTAATATCTTCTACTCCTTCAATGGTTCCCGATGCCCTTTCTGATTAAAAAGTTCTATTTATTATGGGGTTGCACGCATTCCATGTTGTTTGATTAGCTCCATTTGATCATTTTGGTTGATCTTTTCAATTCCAAGGCCTTTGTTGTTTATGTAGCAACTGCCCACAATGATAATGGTTTAGTCATAACACTGCAGCCGTTGGAAAAAGTGGCATTAGGAAACACCTTTAATTGGTCAGGAGTACAGTGAAATCTAGAAAGATTCCTCCTAAGCGTGGTCTTTTTTCCATGCAAGGGAGAAGCCCAGATTTCACATTTAAATCATCTTCTTTTAACCCCATAATCTTTTGCAGGATGGAATCTGGGCAACTGAATGGAGCTGAGTGTTTACTGGCTGGATGCCCTTCCTGTCATCAACGAGGAGTTATATTCAGCAGATATATATTCACATCATACCCAGAGGGAGAAATATCAGCCTCTACCTAGAATCGAATTCACAGCCTCCTGATTGTAAGGTGAGAGATCCACTTCTAGGCCACCATACCACTCAAAATTTCACATTTAAATGATCTGCAGAACTTGATGAAAACCATGAAGGAAGGCAGACACTAAACAGCAACACACCAACACACACTTCCCCTTACATCAGTTAATTTCACTGATCTTTTAATGAGCAAAAGAAAACAGAGGCGACTCCCAGAGAGGAAACAGGGCTGAAATGAAGTGCTCATGTCCAACCAGATTCCTCGTTGGTGCACTATGATTGGGGAGTCATATACCAGATCAAAATCAGCCTGCTACATAGCATTTTCATTTTACAAAAAGCACTCGCTCCAAGGATCAAAGGTACAAACATATAATCCATGAGGCTTCATTCACGAAAAGCTTTTTTTTTTGCATGGAGGATATTAATAGAAGTAACATGATTTGGGTTGACATGGTTATAGTCTTAAGCCCACTGGATTTTGGCAGGTGAATGTTAGTTGGTGCTGCCCTCTACTGGAGAGAAGCCCAAACGCTCCATGGGAAAATTTCATTTAATGATCCAAGAGCGTTTTTGGCCACTTGAAGAATGAAGATGTGTGGACTTCAACTCCCAAAATTCCCCAGCCAGGTAATTCTGGGAGTTGAAGCCCACACATCTTCAAGCGGCCAAAGTTGAGAAACACTGATGCAAGCCTTAATATCACCAAGGATTTCAAACAGTGAGTCATTCAACCTTTCGCTCCACTGTCATCACAGTTAAATTAAACCTAGCCGGATTTAGAAGAGCAACAAGCAGAGGTAAAAGATTTTGAGTCCACGTCACAGGCAGAAATCTCTCTCCTGGGGTTGGAGCTATCCTCACTGATTTAGCTGCCTTCTTGACTGGAGTGGATTGCAAGTTGAAAAGGGGATTTTAAAAAACTGGCCAGATTTCTCTGCATTGCTCTACTAAAACCCTTTTTTTCAGACTGGGGTCCTTCGAGATGCAATTTTCTCACCTGACTCAGGCAGCCAAATGTGCTTGGTAAATCTTTGTAGGATACAGTACAGAGGTGGTATTCAGCAGGTTCTGACCAGTTCTGGACAACCAGTAGTGATCTGCCATTGCCTCCTTCCTAGGACTAAGAGAGACTAACTGGCCCAAGGTTACCCAGCTAGCTTCATGCTTAATGCAGGACTAGAATCAGAGGTGGTATTCAGCAGGTTCTGACCAGTTCTGGAGAACCGGTAGTGGAAATTTTGAGTAGTTTGGAGAACCAGCAAATCCCACCTCTGACTGGACCCACCCCTTCTATTCTCTGCCTCCCATTGAGTCCCAGCTGATTGGCTGGGTCTCCTTTGGTTGCCCTGCACAGGAGAACGGAGCTGCAAAGCAGGTTAATGGGGTGGGAAGGGAATGGGGATTTTACAGTATCCTTCCCCTGCCACACTCACCAAGCCATGTCCACAGAACCGGTAGTAAAAAAAATGGAATCCCACCGATACAGTAGCATCTCTGGGGGCAAGGGAATCAAAGCAGCATAACCTAAGCCCCACCCAGGGGTGGGATGCTACTGGTTCTGCCTGGCTCTATAGAACCAGTAGATCTGAAGAGCAGCAGACACCAAACTGGTTCTCTGTTTGATGCTGTTTGGCCCACCTGCCCCCCCGGGCTCTTACCTGTCCTTTATTTCCTGCTTTTTCAACCTGAGCTGCTTTGCGTGGCACAGCCTGAGGTTGAAAAAGCAGGGAAAATGTGGCTTTTCAAATGCTGCGCACCTGCACACAGTGCTTTTCAGCTCTCCAGGCAGCACAGCTTAAGGTTTTTTACATCCACACGCAAAACATAGTCACTGAACCAGTAGTAACACTGGTTGAATCCCACCCCTGGCCCCACCCCTTTTGCAAGACCATTGTGACATCACCAGCATGTTCCAAAAGGGTGCAACTTGTAGCCCAGTGGTGCAATTCTGCTTCTGTCATGATGATGAAAGCAAACAAGCTCCTATTACAGGCGCCCTTGGTATGATGTCAGGGCTAGAGGCTCGCTGAAGCTCCACCCTTTCTCTGAAGCTCCGCCCATGGAAGCCAGAGGTGTCACAGCTTCAGAAGACAGGAAGCAAATACCTGGGCGCCATAATCAAGGCAGGGCCTTCATGGGCCAGATCAGATTCTCCACCCTGCAACCACACAGATGCACATGTGGGCAGCAGCGTCCATCAGCTTCCTCCCAGCGTGTGGGCTTGTTTGGTCGGCCTTCCAAATGTGATAACTCTTAGCCATCATGGCTGCAAAAAAGTAGGAAGATAGACCCCCCCCCCCGAAGCCAAGCTCACATCCTTTCCACCCTCTCAAGCTGACCCTTGCATCAGTTCATAACGTTGCTTCCTTCTAAAAGCCCCTGTATCCTTCTGCATTATACCTGGGACACATTTGAGGATGCTAGAAGAAACTCCCCATTCCAGCAGCCAAACAAGAACACGAAGATTTCTGACTGCAACACTGGTTCCAGCTATTAAAAACCACAGGCCCTTGGGGGACTGTGAAATCACTGTTGGCCTATTAAGATTGCATTATTTATCATCACTTCCAAGAGACCATTCTCCTCCCACGGTCTCTCCCCACAGCTCCCTTCTCCTCTTTGAACTTCTCCTCCATATGGGCACAAGTGGCCCTTTCATCTCCGCTCAGTGGGAAATACCATTGTCCTCAACTGGCCACAAGGAAAAGAAAAAATAAACCACTAGAGAGAAGTTGTCCTTCCTCAGCAGATTTCTCACTCCCTCACTACCCCCCCCCAAAAAAAAAGCTTTTTCAACCTCTTACATTGCAAAGCTTCCACTCTAGAGCTCCTCAGCTGGGTGAATCGGTTGATGAGATCACAATCCCACAAGAAAGGATCTGCAGAAGGTGGCAGGGCATTTCTGCAGCAGCAAAGGGGAAAGGCAGCTTAACTGTCTGAGAGGGTGGGCTGCAGACAATCCTGGGTTCAAAAGATTCTACACATGGATCTCTCTCTCTCCCCTCCCTCCCTCCCTCCCTCCCTCCCTACACACACACACACACACACACACACACATTTGCTAACTACCCATTCAGAAGTTGACGTAGGGCAGGGGTGTCAAACACAAGGCCCCACGGGCCAGATCCAGTCCATTATGTGGTCAGATCTGGCCCACAGAGCCACCCTGGAAAATGTAAGGAGCTGGCCCGCATTGCTTCGGCCCAGTCTACCCCATGCGAAGAAGAAACATGCCAGCAGTTTGAGGAGTGGCATCAAGCTGGCCACACCTAACCAGTTGGCCACGCCTACCCAGTCAGCCACACCCAGGGAGTGGCATCAAGCTGGCCACGCCCACCCAGTTAACCACACCCACCCAGTTGGCCATGCCCACCTGGACCTGCCCTCCTGAGGTCAACAAGAGCTCTGATGTGGCCCTCAGTAAAATTGATTTTGACACCCCTGATCTAGGGAAACATTAAATCTACTTCAGGCTTTTAATGTCTTCTACCACACCATTTCCTGAAGGCCTTGGTAGCTTCTGAAACGTTCAGTACTGAAGTTGCTGTACTTCCAATTAGCTTCCCTGTTCCTGTAGCTCCATGTTTCTCAACCCTGGCAATTTTAAGATGCATGGACTTCAACTCCCAGAATTCCTCAGCCGGCATACTAGCTGGGGAACGCTGGGAGTTGAAGTCCACACATCTTAAAACTCGTCAAAGTTGAGAAACATTGCTCTAACCCTTCTTCTCCTGGCATTCGTTGCATGCATGTGGTCATGCTGGGCTGGGAACTAATAATGAAGGTATCTTGGGAAGGTGGTTGTGATGTCCTCCTTGTCTTCTTTCCCATTTGCTCTTTTCACACCTCTCCACTTATCGTCATCTCCCAATACTTGTACAGGTAAACTAGAATAATATCCAGTTCCTTGCCCAAAGGTTGGGCTGTCAGAACAAACTGATAGGAAAAATATCTGCCAGCTTGCAATGGGGACAACCACCAAACTCTTAATCATTCTCAGTGGGCAAAACCTCCCTTCCTACTTTTAAAAGCCAACTATGCACCCTAAAATCCTGATTCAGACCTAACAGAACTACGGCTAATTTAAAAAATGTGCTAATGAACACATTATCAATCTACCTCCATTTCTTTGCACATTTAGGTGGTCAATCTTATAATTATAGATCATCTTGGAGAAGGAACTTCTAATTGGTTGCTGAGAGTCAATACTAACTTAGTGGCCCATCATCCATCCACCCACCCACCCACCCATCCATCCACAATTTTAAGGAAAGACACAGAGGAAAAAACATGGTTTTGAAAAGTTTCTCATCCCTTCTAAGATTGCAATCGAGACAGGCTGTGCGGTCTCAATAGCACAACTATTAATAATAGAGAACACCAATGAAATGGTACCTTATGCTGGATAAACCTCATATGTGCTTTTCTTTGGTGATAAGGAAAAAAAATCAGGATCTCTCACTCTGTTTTTTTTTTTTAGAACTATTGCCTTAGTGGGAGCCCCAAATTGATCTCGTGGTAGCAATCATGGTTAGTTCTGGACGGGGAACCATCTGTGAAACCTAGGACGGTATACTAGATGGAAAACTTGAACAACAAGCAAACTACTTCTTGAAAGCTGCCGAGAGAGAACTGCACAGATGCAGCCACCTGGAGAAGAACTCAACTCAAGGATTTTTTTTATTTCCAGAAGCCCAAGGAGAGCTTTTTAAAGGGGAAGAGCTCAGACAGGGCCCTGCTGTAAAGCAGCTTGAGCTCAGCTCAGGAGTTAGAATCCTTCATGGTCACTAGAGGCTGAAGGCCAATGGTTAGAAGGCTGCCCTCCCTCTCTGAGAAGCAGTGGACTTCAAGCAGCAAGCCAAAACAGAAGGGGAAGGTCTTGGTAAGGGGGCTCAGTTGGGTTGGGATGACCCCCAGAGGCAAGCAGTTCTGGAATTCACTGGAGTTGTGGCAAGCAATGGGGCCTTGCTGGGAGAACTAAGGCCAAGCAGAACGAAGGGGGAGTGCTCCAGATCCAGGAGGATGACATACAGCTACCTAGGAGAAGAGGAGGAGAGGAAAGAAGTGAGGCATAGTTGAGAAAGTTGACAGTCAAATAAAAAAAGGAAGCAGCTCAGGACCCAAAGTGACCCCAGTTCCAGCCAGATAATGAATTTATCCTGGTTATGAATGCCATCTTGCTGTTGGAGTTATCCTCAAGTTTCTTGTTTTCCAGATTTATTCAAAATATCAAACAGCTCAGCTGCCGGTCCTTTCCAGCTTAAACTCCTAGTCTGATACTGCTTCCACTTTGGCTCTTATAATTCAGACCCAGAACAACACACAGTTTAGTGCTACGATCCATCCTTCACCTGCTTTTATTTATTTTTACCACTCTCCACTGGCCTGGCTCTTAGACAGAGGCCTCTATTTCATGTCCCAGCATGACAGTGGTGGGATTCAAATTTTTTTACTACTGGTTTGGTGGGCGTGGCTTGGTGGGCCTGGCTGGGGAAAGATACTGTAAAATCTCCATCCCTCCCCGCCACACTAACCTGCTTTCCAGCTCCGTTCTCCTGTGCAGGGCAACAAAAGGAGACTCAGCCAATCAGCTGGGAGAGGGGCGGCAGAGAATAGATGGGGGCAGGGCCAGTCAGAGATGGTATTTGCTGGTTCTCCAGACTACTCAAAATTTTCGCTACTGGTTCTCCAGAACTGGTCAGAACCAGCTGAAACCACCTCTGCAGCATGAGCCACATGGAACAAATAGGATGTCACTTTGGACAGGTTTGCATGTGCAAGCACACAATTTAAAATGTGCAGCTGAAAAAAGTGACTCCAGATGGAGCCCATGAGACCCAGTTCTCCACCTAGTAGATCAGGGGTGTTAAATTCACAGCCCGTGGGCCGGATATGTCATGCACTGGCCATGCCCACCCCCGGTTTAGTGAAGGGGGGGAGAAATTGCAATATGTCACATGACAACAACGTGACAACATGAGTTTGACACCCCTGTGGCAGATGATGGCTCTGCTCTCCACATCTCACACAGATCCTTTTGTACAATTCCTCGCCCAGTTTCAAAAATGAGAATCATTGCTGCAAACAAACCGTTGCAGTGAGATCCTGGTTTTTGATGTTTAAATCCTTGGCACAATTGTGGGAATGTGTGAGCTGAAGGGCTTGGACCTTCAACCCCATTGCATGCTTAATTTCTACATGATTATTGCTGAGGTCATCAAATGGCATACCTACCACAGAGGTCCAAAAGAAGATAATCCTGAAAATTAAGACAAGCCAATCTTTCCTACCCCAAAATAGGAAATTTAGATAAGGGGAAAACTGGTCACCTGCCTCCAATGTCATGTTATCAAGAAAGCAAGATGCCCTCCTTTTTTCAACAGATGAGTTATTTATGACAAACAAAACCTAAACATAGCTAGCTTTCTTTTTAGAATCAATATAGTGTCTACATGAACAAATCCTCTGTTCTTGAGACCATTTAGATATTACAGAAGAAGAAAAGGGGGAAGAAAAGGGAACTAAATATTGCATTTTGCACAGAGCAACGAAGATGGAAATTGATGGTAAAAACCACAAGAGTTAAGAGAATCAAACTGAAGTTGATCACAGGGGTCATTTTTCATTTAATCTGCAAGCAACTCACCAGTTATGATGTCTTCTATCTCATCCTTGTGGATAAACCTAGCGAGAATTAAAAAAAAAAGTCTGAGTTTTTAAAAGGCCTTTCCCTGAAGCGATTTATTCTCTCCTTCAGCAAACACACTTTAAGCTAAGACATGTCTCTTTCCTCCAGTGTCTGTGGCATGATATACCCAAATAGTTTTAAAAACCATCTTGGTTCAGAATGCCAGATGCAGCAAATATAAATAGACAACCATTTCACCATCCTGTAGAAGGTTCCTAATTTCCACTGCCCAGCTCCGTGCTGCCCCAAAGGTACCCCTAGTTTGAAAACTGTGCAATGCACAAATTATTCAGCCTTTTAAAGGATGTCTAAGAGATCAGAGATTTCCTTACGTATTACCAAACTTAATGCTGGTCTATGATGATATTAAGAAGAGATTGAATAATCATTTGTCTGAAATGTATTGGATTTCCTGCCTAAGCAGCGGGTTGGACTAGAAGACCTCCAAGGTCCCTTCCAACTCTGTTATTCTATTCTATTTTCTATTTTCTATTTTCTATTTTCTATTTTCTATTTTCTATTTTCTATTTTCTATTTTCTATTTTCTATTTTCTATTTTCTATTTTCTATTTTCTATTTTCCATTTTCCATTCCATTCTAAAAGCAAATCAGTTCTTTCTTTCTTTCTTTCTTTCTTTCTTTCTTTCTTTCTCTTTCTTTCTTTCTTTAATTTATATCCCGCTCACTTTCCACGGGAACTCGGAGGCATACAAAAGATAAAACAATTCCTATACAATGTAAAAAACAAAAGCTCAATCATATCAGTCCAAACGTACACAGGGGAAGGACAAGGTCTCAATGCCATCCCCCCTGACAAAGCCAGGTCTTAACGGCTTTGCGGAAGGCAAGTAGATTTGGGATGGTTCTAATCTCCATGGGGAGCAAATTCCAAAGGGATGGTGCCACTACAGAGAAGGCCCTAGCCCGTGGACCCGCCAGCCGACATTGCCTGGCCGACGTTATCCGGAGCAAGCCCTCCCTGTGAGATCTAACCAGGCACTGGGAGGCATAAGGTAGCAGTAGGCGGTCTCAGAGGTATCCGCTCCTAAGCCATGAAGGGCTTTAAAGTTGTCACTAGCACCTTGAATTGCACCCGGAAGACCACCGGTAACCAATGCAGCTCGCGGAGGATAGGTGTTATATGGGCAAGCCTAGGTGCACCCATAATCACTTGCGCAGCCGCATTTTGCACCAGCTGAAGTCTCCGAGTGCTCTTCAAGGGCAGCCCCATGTAGAGTGCATTGCAGTAATCCAATCGAGAGGTGATAAGGGCATGAGCAACCATGTGTAGAGCCCCCTGGTCCAGGAAGGGTCACAACTGGCGCAACAGGCAAACCTGTGCAAAGGCCCCTCTGGTCACAGCCATAAGATGGTGGTCAAATTGTAGCTGTGGATCCAGAAGGACTCCCAAGTTGCGAACTCATTCTGAGGGCAGCAATTTCTCTCCCCCCAGTACCAAAGTTGGATAATCAACAGAACCCCAAGGGGCAAGACCCATAGCCACTGGTCTTGTCAGGATTGAGCCTGAGCGATTAGTCCCCATCCAGATCCTCACATCCTCCAGGCACCGGGACATCACCTCCACGGCCTCACTAGATTGACCGGGGACAGAGATGTACAACTGGGTATCATCAGCGTACTGGTGATACCCGACCCGTGTCAGCGGATGATCTCACCAGCGGTTTCATGTAGATATTAACAGGAGGGGGAGAGGATGGAACCCTGAGGAACCCCACATGGCAGGGCCCTAGGGCTCGATCTCTGCCCCCCCACCAGCACTGAACGAGTCCGGTCAGACAGGTAGGAGAACCACTGTAAAACAGTGCCTCCCACTTCCAATGCCCTGAGCCGACTCAGAAGGATACCATGATCGATGGTATCGAAAGCCGCTGAGACGTCAAGAAGCACCAGAATGGAGGAGGACCCCCCATCCCGGGCCCACCAGAGATCATCCACTAGTGCGATCAAAGCCGTCTCAGTGCTGTATCCGGGCCTGAACCCAGACTGCAAGGGATCCAGATAATCCGCTTCATTCAAGGCCCAAAGGAGCTGGAGTGCCACCACCTTTCAACAACCTTCCCAAAAAGGGAAGGTTGGAGACAGGGACAGTTATTTAACACAGCCAGGTCCAGGGAAGGCTTGAGGAGGGCCTAACCACAGCCTCTTTCAAAGCATGCGGAACAAACCCCTCACCCAAAGAAGCATTTATAATCTCCTGGAGCCAGCCACATGTCGTCTCCCGGCCTGCCGAAACAAGCCAGGAGGGACATGGGTCCAGTAAACAGGTGGTGGCCTTCACTGCTCCCAGGGCCTTGTCCACATCCTCAGGGCCAACAGGAACGAACTCATCCCAGATAACCAGACTAAGACCTGCCTCTACCACCTCAGTGGACTCTGGCAAGTCCGACCGGATCTGAGCGACTTTATCTGCCAGAAACTGAACAAATTCCTCAGCCCTACCCTGCAGGGGTTCCTTTCTTTCATTCCCTTTGCTTAAGTTAGAGTTTGAAATCCTTTGAAATAAATATATAAAAAACAATAATTTTTAAGAAGTTCCCTGGTCCAGGAAAAGTTCTCCCCAGGAGAAAAGGGAAACAGAGGGTGGGTGCGGCCACAGGCTGGCTCTTACGCCGGATGGAGCTGCGTAGAGTTCCTTCCTCTTCATCCGGTTCTCCAGTCCTGCGGACAAAACCAAACCATCACACTGGGTTTCCACCTCTTGGGCTATCATTTATACCAGACAGTGAAAATTCTTTGCATGCAGAACAGGTTTAGAGCATTACCTTCCAATGTATTCTGTACACCACAAACCTATATAAGCTCTGCAGCTCTTAGCTTTACAGTATTTTTTTCCTTCTAAGGAACTATTTCAGCTGATTGGACACTTGGGAGTGTCCCAGCTTGGCAACTTTAAAACTTGGTGTTAAGTTTGCATGAAGAGACAGACGCGAAGAGCTTCAGTGAAGAGTTTATTAAGTGACTACAGCTCGAATGGACCCAACTTGGCTGGGCTACGGCTGCTTCTTATAGCCAGCAGCCGTAGTTGCCAGCCAATCAGAGTGCAGGGTTTTTCCCGCACTATTTAAACCAATCCCATTTGACATTTTACAAGAACAGTTCAAAATAAACCAATAACATTCAAACCTACATACATAACCCTTGGGAACTTCAACTCCCGGAATTCCCCAGCCAGCAAGAGAGGAATTCTGGGAGTCGAAGTCTATGAGTCTTAAAAGTTGCCAAGCTTGGATACTCCTATTGTAAACCATTTGCACGATCAGAGATGAAGAAGCTTTTGGGATGAGAAGCAAAATGTCTTCCAAGAAAAACCAGAAAGTCCAGTTGCCTCCTGGGGAGCACCTTTGGGACATCAAATTTGGCCCCTTGCAAACGGTCACCAGGAAAACTTTGTAATGTTAGAAATTTGGCACGTTGAGTTCTTTATTTTTCCTCTCTTGCACTGCATCCTTTTGTGCCGTGTATTCAGGCCAGAGGAAGGCTGAAACTCTTGCCTTGATAAATCATCAGAATGCAGCATGCTGGGAATTGTTCTGGCTGAAAAGAGAGGCAGCATTATCAATGCAGGCAGCTCAGGGATGATGTCACTGGGTGCGAGACTTGCACAGGGATATAGAGAGGGTTTTTTTGTATAAAAGCTATGCTACAGCGTCTCCTGCTGACATCCAAAAGGAATAACGATTCAGTATACTAAAGATAGATAGATAGATAGATAGATAGATAGATAGATAGATAGATAGATAGATAGATAGATATGGTATTCAGCTTTGTTTGGGTATTTTCCCACATCAGTATAGTTGTGCTTTTAAAGTTGTAGCGATGTTTTGGCAGAATCTCATCTGCCATCATCAGGCTTGTGTAGTAGGTTCGTCTGTGTGTCAGGCTTTCACAGCCGTTTCTGTTTTAAATTTGGTGCTAGTCTTGAGGATGGTAGAGGACACGAAAGGTCAGACATGATTTCGCAACCACCAATAACAACACAATCTTTTCTAAGCAGTTTACAGAGTCAGCTTCTTGCCCCCCAACAATCTGGGTCCTCATTTTACCCACCTCGGAAGAAAGATTGAGTCAACCTTGAGCTGGTCAGGGTCAAACTCCTGGCAGTGGGCAGAGTCAGCCTGCAATACTGCATTCTAACCACTGCGCCCCCCATAGTTCCTTTCCAGCAGCCTTTCCATGACATCTTAATTGTACATTAAACTATCCAGAGTCACTTTGCACAGTGAGATGGGTAGCATATCAATGTAACAAATGAATGAATGAATAAATTTGTGTGGGAGGAACAATAGGGGAAAGTAATGTCTCATGCATTATAATTTCACTGTGCAAATGACAGAATCTGTATCATTTCTGGGTTGATGGAGATATCTGGACATCATTGTGGTTCATCCTGGATACTTACAAGCTTTTCCCAACCTGGAACCCTCCAAAATATCTGCAGTTATAGCGCAGTTTCCTCTGAAGGATGCCAGATGTGAGAAGGCTGCTGTAGATTCAATTGCTTATATGACAACCAAAGTTAGCTAGGGAGTTGATGAATCAGTCCTTCTCTTTAAACAATCTGTGGTACTCTTTTCTTCCTACTTTTCACAACTCTTATTTGCTGCTAGCACCCCACTGCTTCCAAATCTCCATTTTATGGTGTATCATCTGAATATTTCTACAAGGGTCAAAATTAAAAGCTCATTTATTGGGTAATTATCGATATCATGCTTACAAGTAGTTAACCTTCTAATGCCCCTTTCTCTCCTTGCTTCCAGTCCCAGCATCGCAGAAAGAAAGCAATTATCAGCAGATGTACTAATTCAGAGAATGAATCATTGTGCTGGCCAGATTCTTCCCCAGCAGGGGATGAAAGAAAACGGAAATAAAAGAGAATAAAGACGAAGCAGGGGCATTTCAACAGTCTCCAAATAATTAAGATATCCGAACCACATCACAAAACATTGCAAAATTACATCACGCTATTTGGCTCCCCCCTTTTTTTCATACTGTCCTTCTTCGTCCATTTGAAACAACTCGGATAAGTTCCACACACCCCTCCAAAGTAACTTCATGGGTGGATTTTTACCTTTGCTGCTGGTTGAATTTGCAACGACAGTGCCGGCCTAGGAGAGAAGAGAGGAAGAAGAGTTGAGCAAGGATCCCAAAAGAATCTGAGCAGGGATGAACCTGGTTATTTGAACAGGCCGGGCTGTGCTGACTTCTTGGGGGAGCGGTTTTAAATTTTTAATTGTATAATGTATATTGGGGTTTTATAGTAATTGGGCTTGTTAGTATTTAATATTTTTTCAGTAATTAATTTATTGTTGGTTTTTAGTTGTGAGCCTCCCCGAGTCCTTTCGGAGAGGGGGCGTCATACAAGTCCAAAAAATAAATAAATAAATAAATAAATAAATAAATAAATAAATGAGGGGTTTTTTTGTGTGTGAGAAGCACTATTTAACAGAATAACAGATATTGGAAAGGACCTTGGAGGTCTTTTAGTCCAATCTTCTGCTCAAGCAGGAGATTCTATACCATTCTGGACAGATGGCTGTCCCATCCCTTAAAAACCTCTAGTGTTGGAGCGCTGAGGAACTCTGGGAGTTGAAGTCCACAAGTCTTAAAGTTGCCAAGGTTGGAGACCCCTGATCTATGACACATTTTATTTTACAGGCATAAGACTTGGATCCCACAGTGCAATAGTTGGGTTCAGACCCAAGAGAGAAGTCAGACTCAACCAAACCACCTCAGTGCTTTCCATGAAGTATGAACACACTCAGTATAGTTCAAGGGTATTCTGATCCCAACCCATTAAGCCTCCCCGTTTCCTGGGCAACCACTGGATGGTAGCTACTCACTAAGAATAATGAGGATGCCCATCAGAAACAGGACAACTGCAAACACCAAGCCTCCAACTCTCAGCGAATAGTAATCTGGTGTGAGGGAAAAAACATGAGTTTGTCATGCGAGGAATAGAGCATAGCCTGGAATTAGAACAAAGAACCCTATTTCTATAGGCCTGAAACCCACGGAAGGGGCGAAGTGTGGCCCATCCATCCCTGAGCCAGAAGGAAATTATTTTATCTCCATCACTGATCCCTCCCCTTCCTATTTTATGACCTCTTGCCCAGCCCCTTAGCCTTACAGTTAGGGTTAGGACTTCATGAATTTGGAGAGCAAAATGGATATCATTGACAGACTCGTAATGCATTGTTATGCTTAGGAGGGGCATTACTTTTTGAGGCCACTCTATCTGCCTTTCATAGTAAAATGCATGGGGAAATCCCACTGGGGGGGCAAATCCACTTAGCATTAGGGTTCGGCCCCCTAACCGAACAAGGATGCCATAAGCCATCTTCCTCATGGATGAGGCCAAGAGGAGGACAGCTCCATGGGGACAAGGTCAAGCACATGTGTTACCATGGTTTTATTATGCTGGAATTGTCTGCAAATGGAGAGCCAGCATGGTGTAGTGGTTAAGGTGCTAGCGTGGAAACCGAGAGACTGAGAATTCTAGTCCCATCTTCATCATGAAAGCTGGTTGGGTGACTCTGAGCCAGTCACCAGGAGACTGGGAATTCTAGTCCCATCTTCAGCATGAAAGCTAGTTGGGTGACTCTGAGCCAGTCACCAGGAGACTGGGAATTCTAGTCCCATCTTCAGCATGAAAGCTGGGTGACTCTGAGCCAGTCACCAGGAGACTGGGAATTCTAGTCCCATCTTCAGCATGAAAGCTGGTTGGGTGACTCTGAGCCAGTCACCAGGAGACTGGGAATTCTAGTCCCATCTTCAGCATGAAAGCTGGTTGGGTGACTCTGAGCCAGTCACCAGGAGACTGGGAATTCTAGTCCCATCTTCAGCATGAAAGCCGGTTGGGTGACTGTGAACCAATCACCAGGAGACTAGGAATTCTAGTCCCATCTTCAGCATGAAAGCTGGTTTGGTGACTCTGAGCCAGTCACCAGGAGACTGAGAATTCTAGTCCCGTCTTCAGCATGAAAGCTGACTGGCTGACTTTGGCCAACCACCGGGAAAGTGAGGGTTCTAGTCCAGCCTTAGGAATGAAAGGAGAATTAGGTATGTTCACTGCCTTGAGTTATTTATAAAATAACAAAGGCAGGATAAATAAAATAAATAAGTGGATTCCAGATGTGTTCTACTTCAGTTCCTAAACCAGCAAATTATTGTGGACCTCTTTCCCCACTTCTCTTCTTCTGCGTTGTTGTCCTATTAGCTTCGTAACACAAGAAGGCAAGGGTTGGGGAAAGGAATACAGTTACATTTACATCCAAAGATCTAATACTGGCTTTTAAGTAGAAGTCAGGTGGGAGTTTTTTCAAAGAAAGGCCGAAGAAATTCTCTAGAGCATTATGGTGATCCTCAGAATCATCCACCTCTTTCCATATTAAATAACAACAAAGGAATCCTTCTGAGGTTCTTTGTTTCCCCTTTTCCTGTGCTTTGTTTCCTAACTCTGCCGGTTGTAGCAATTTGCATTGGCTCCCAAGGCCGCAGACAAGCTTTCAGGAATGATTAACTTACCATAAGTGAAGGGATCGTGAGGTTGATCCTGGGGGGACTCTGAAAGATGAACAAGGAGATGAATTATGAAAGACCCAAAGACAGCCTTAACTGTGCTCCCCAACCAGTTTAGACGAGGAAGCTGTCATCAAGATTAGAAAAACAGATAAGATAACCAGTAAAAAAAAATGACAATAAAGATTATCTTATCTGTTTTTCTAATTGGAATTGAGTAAGCAGATTATTTGTTTTAGCTCCTTTGAACCCAGCAGGACATATGTTTAATCTCGAAGGCTTCCACCATCTGCAAATATAATAAGAAGTAAAACTTTGTTTTTCTACACAAACCCACCCAATTATTATATTCTTCATCTTCTCCTACTACCAGTCTGGCAGAGTTGACCTTGCATGCCTCACCTCTTAAATCAGTGTGTCCCAACCCTTGGCAACTTTAAGTTATGTGGACTACAACCCCCAGCATTCCCCAACCAGCCTGGGTGGCTGGGGAATTCTGGGAGTTGAAGTCCACTTATCTTAAAGTTGCCAAGGGTTAGGACATGAGATTCAAGGTTCTGGTACTGACATTCAAAGTCCTACGAGACATGGGTCCAGGTTATTTACGGGAGCGTCTACTGCCAGCATCGAATACCAACCGCCCTGTACGAGCGCACAGGCAGGGACTCCTTGGGATGCCGTCTGCAACCCAGTGTCGTTTGGCGGTATCCCGGGGAAGGACCTACTCTGTAGCGGCTCCCACTCTATGGAACCAACTACCTCTGGGGCTCCGCCTGGCCCCTGACCTCCGCACCTTCCGACACGACCTAAAAACCTGGTTGTTTGAACAGGCTGTGCTGTGCTGACTCCTTGGGGGATGGGTTTTTAATTTTAAATTTTATTAATGGGTTTTAGTCAATTTGGCTTGTTGTAATTTAATTCTATTTTAGTTTAGTCTATTTAGTCTATTTTAATTTATTGTTCTGTTTTTATCTGTGAACCCCCGAGTCCTTTAGGGAGAGGGGGCATACAATCAAATAAATAAATAAATAAATAAATAAATAAATAAATAAATAAATAAATAAATTTAAATCGTTGTATAGAAGTCAGCATTTAAACCTGGACATCTATCCATGCAATTGTGGTTATAAGTCTCAGGACTATCTGTATTCATTCCCTACTTATTTTTAAAAGCTTCATCTTGCCCTTATGTTTCAGATCTTTTCATTTCTGTCTATGTTTATATGTATATAAGAGCCATAGTGGCGCAGTGGTTAGAATACAGGCTACTTCTGCTGGCAGTTCAATTCTGATCGGCTCAAGATTGACTCAGCCTTCCATCCTCCCACAGGCAGGGCCTCCTTGGGGTGCCGTCGGCCAGACAGTGTTGGCTGGCGGCCCTCAGGGGGAGGGCCTTCTCTGTGGTAGCACCCACCCTGTGGAACCAGCTCACCTTAGGGCTCCAATTGGCCCCGGACCTCCGTTCCTTCCGCCGCGACCTGAAGACCTGGTTCTTTCAGCAAGCCGGCCTGGACTGAAGCGAAGTGGGGTGGGTTTTTAACTGTATTTTAGATTAGTTTTATTGTTTTAGTGTTTATTGGGCTTGAGGGCTTAATACTGTTTTAATCTATTTAATTTATATTGTGTATTTTTATGCTGTGAGCCGCCCTGAGTCCCTAGGGAGAAGGGCGGCATACAAGTCCAATAAAATAAATAAATAAATCCAAGGTCGGTAAAATTAGGACCCAGATTGTTGGGGGCAATAAACTGACTCTATGAACCACTTAGAGGGGGTTATAAAAGCACTTTGAAGCCAGAGGTTCTGACCAGTTCTGGAGAACCGGTAAGGAAATTTTGAGTGGTTCAGAGAACCGACCAATGCCACCTCTATTCCCACCAAGCCATGCCACGCCACCAAGCCACGCCCACCAAGCCTCACCCACAGAACCGGTAGTAAAAAAATTTGAATCCCACCACTGTGTGAAGTAGTATATAAGTCTAAGTGCTATTGCTAGTGCTATTTGTCTCCCTTCATACTGTGAGCTGAAATATTTTATTACTTTACAACAGATCACTGTTCTTAAGATATTTTTCTTTTCAACTGTTTCAAAGCTGAAGAACTGGTACCGCTTTCATGTACGTTGCCTTTTCATATGTTCCACTGACTTATTCCTCAGAAATAAACGTCTCGCCACTGAAGAATAGAAAGGCTGGTGAACACATGGAGTTCTTCCCCCTCTGTTCTAGTTAAGGGAAGTCAAAAGCAGTACTGAAGTCAGCTGCTGTAAATAAATTCTTTAAACAAGATCTCTTTGTGTGCTTTATTGAAATGTAGCTGCATTCAACCCCTTTTATGATAGCTGAAATGCAATTAATTCTGGATAAATTGGTTTTAACTCGCAGCATCATTTTAATGTACAAGTTTGGCTCAGTGACTGGATTTAACTCATTGATCTAATTCAGGGGTCTTCAAACTTGATAGCTTTAAGACTTGTGGACTTCAACTCCCAGAATTCCTCCTCCAGTCATATTAGCTCAGGAATTCTGGGAGTTGAAGTCCACAAGTCTTAAACTTGCCAAGTTTGAAGACCCTTGATCTAATTCGTAAGAGTTCGGTTGGATTAACACTGGATTTCCCAACTTTGTCATCTTCTAAACTGAAGATGTTACCTTAATGAGTAATGAAACGTCTGCAAGCAAACAACCAAACTCAGAGAGCACAGAGGACTCCACAGTTCAACCTTGAGCTACAGATTTTTTTTCCATTGGTTCTAAATGTATGCTTCTCAGTTCCCAGAATTCTTAGCAACAAGCCCGTTAGCAGGGCATCCTGGGAATTGAAGACTATATATCTAAAAATCAACAAAGGTGAATACACTGACTTGGACATGCTGTGAACTACAGCTGTGTAATGCATCATAATTATAACCTTAAAAACCATGGTTTAGCATGATGTGTAATCCTAGTCATTCAGTCTGTGTATTTTGTACACTTTATTATTCTTTGCATGGGAATGAAACTGAACTTTCAAAATTACAACCATCATGTCTCAGTGGGGATTCAAAAACTCACTTTTAATGTCAGCAACTCTTTTACCATCATTACTATTATGCAGGTAATAAATAATCCTAACCCCAAAGGTAGGTGAGATTTTTCAGGATATAAAGTTACATTGATTCATAGGGGAACAAATATATATCTTGGCTTCAGGAGTGGGATTCAAATTTTTTAACAACCGGTTCTGGATTATTTGGTGGGCGTGGCTTGGTGGTCATATGACTGGGTGGGTATGGCTAGATGGTCATGTTATTGGCTGGGCGTGGCCAACTCAATATCACTCACATTGAGGCACACATCTCCTCACCTGGCCTTTCATGACTGTGGGGATGCTGCAACAGTCATAAGTGTGAAAAATGGTCATAAGTCACTTTTTTCAGTGCCATTGTAACTTTGAATGGTCACTCCACACAAGCAAAGTACCAGCAAAGGAGGGGAAAAAAACTCCAGAGACCTTCCTGAGACAGGAAGTCTAGTCCTGCCAAGAATGTAAAAAGGGTTAACGGAGAGGCAGTTTCCGTAAGCAACACCAGAATGTTTCCTTCCTGCCTTCCTTACAGGATTAGTTCAGTAATTTCTTCTAACAACCGGTTCTCCGAACTGCTTAGAATGTTATCAACCGGTTCTAGCAAATAGCTGCAAACTGGTAGAATCCCACCCCTGCCTGGCTTCCCTTAAAGATCAGATCAATATTCTACAACATCTTTTGAATTTCAATTCTCAAAACCTCAGCCAGACAGGTTATCTAACGAATAAGGGGTCAGAGAGTCCATGGGTGGCTGAGGAATCCCTACGCTTTGCAACACAAGCCATGGGACTTCCATATCTGCCTCCAATGTTTGGACTTGGGTTCAAAAGGTCAGAGTTTGTCTCACGGTGTCACAAGGCACAATTCGGTCATTTTTGTGTCACCTTGAGTTGTCCTGAGGCACAGAAGTGGACACCCAGCACTTTAAAAACATAGCAGGACAGGCAATGGGTACTGACTAGAACTAACTTTCAAAATATAATATGCATCCCTTGGAACAGGGAATTGCTAACAAGCTTTGGTAAAGGACATCCTTTGTATCTTAAGTTTCAGAAAGTACAGGTAGTCTTCATCTTACGACTACAATTGAGCCCAAAATTTATGTTGCTAAAGTGAGACATTTATTAAGTGAGTTTTGGGCCCACTTTAGGACTTTTCTTCCCATTGTTGTTAAGTGAATCACTGCAGTTGTTAAATCAATTGTTGTTAAATCAGCAGTTGTTAAATCAGGATTTGTTGGAACCCTGACACATGGTTGTTAAGTGAGTCTGGCTTCCCCATTGGCTTTCCTGGCCAGAAGCTCACAAAAAGGGGATCACCTGCCCCCCCTGGACATTGCAAACTGTCATAAATGTGAGTCGGTTGTCAAGAACCTGAATGTAAATCACATGATCATGTGGATGCTGCAACAGTCAACAGTAAGAAAAATAGTCATAAGTCACTTTTTTCAGTGTCGTTGTAACTTTGAATGGTCACTAAGTGAACTGTTGTAAATTGAGGACTATCCGTATAAAGTTGTATAAAGAAGGTGGGTTTAGAAAAACCCAGCCAATCCAGGACTCTGATTATGGCATCTTTATGTCTCAGTGTTTTTGTACTAGGCAGGATAGCAACAGCAATAGCACTTAGACTTATATACAGGGGTGGGATTCTACCGGTTCACACCTATTCGCAAGAACTGGTTGTTAACACCTAAGCAGTTCGGAGAACCGGTTGTTAGAAGAAATTACTGGCCTAATCCTGCAAGGAAGGCAGGAGGGAAACATTCTGGTGTTGCTTACAGAAACTGCCTCTCCGTTAACCCTTATTACATTCTTAGCAGGACTAGACTTCCTGTCTCTGGAACTTCTCTGGAGTTTTTTTCCCCTCCTTTGCTGGTACTTTGCTTGTGTGGAGTGACCATTAAAGTTACAATGGCACTGAAAAAGTGACTTATGACCATTTTTCACACTTACGACTGTTGCAGCATCCCCACAGTCATGAGAGGCCAGGTGAGGAGATGCGTGCCTCGATGTGAGTGATATTAAGTTGGCCACACCCAGCCAATAACATGACCACCAAGCCATGTCCACCCAGTCACATGACCACCAAGCCACGCCCACCACCTAAGCCATGCTCACAGAACCGGTTGTTAAAAAATTTGAATCCTACCCCTGCTTATATACTGCTTCACAGTGCTTTACAGCCCTCTCTAAGCGGTTTACAGAGTCAGCATCTTGCCCCCAACAATAATCTGGCTCCTCATTTTATCGACCTCAGAAGGATGGAAGGCTGAGTCAACCCTGAGCCTGGTGAAAATTGAACTGCCAAATTGCAGGCAGCTGGCAGGCAGCAGAAGTAGCCTGCAGTACCACATTTTAACCACTGCGCCACCGCAGCTCTTATACAGTGGAATGGGCTTGCTTGTGTGTATATGTATGTTTCTGAAAGACAGCGTTCTTACTTTCTGTCGTAAGTCCTCCAAGACCAGATTTGACCTTACCTGCCACTGAGTTTGCTATGAAGATCCCACAAAGAGGAAGGAGGAGCCACATGTCTACAAGATTAGAGGAGATAAAATACAAAAAGGATAGTCAGGTTGCTGGATGGAACAAAGCAGTTGAGTTGCAGCATGTAACTCAACCGTGAAACACCAGTCTGTGCTTTTGGTTGCTTTCTAGGAAATTAGGAGTTCCCAATTTGGAAATAGCAAATTATCTCTGTCCTTATGGCTGGATGGAAATGCCAGATGTTGCTCAACTACAATTCCCATCTGATTGTATTTGGTTAAGACATCTGGGAGATCTCATCCACACCTACAATAAGGGAACAAAATGTATGTCACATGAAGCACCCTGTTCTAGACCTAGGCTTCTCCAACAGCACAAAGCTGACTCCTCGTTCTGATAAACCTCTTTTATTGAGTTTACAGTGAATTCCTCTCCAGTAAAGTCCCGGCCAACAGTCATTCAAGATATCCCACAATTACAGACCTTTATCAGGCTTGGAGAGTTGCCAGGCCGATATCTTTCAGAGGCCACACTGTAGCAGACAATACTTGGCAAGAATGTAGGAACAGATCTTCACCTAAATGAACTAATTGTCTCCTGCAAAACCTCACTCCCCCTTTGCTCCTCTTTTATTAACTCTGGGAGTGGCCATTCACTGTCCACCTGTGGCATTACTCCCAAGTCGACCCTTGTCCCTTAGCTGTTCCCTTCTTCTGGCAGCTCTGCGCATGTGCACACTGGGAACAGGCTCCAGCTGTTCTTCTGCCTCACTGATGTCCGAAGGCAGCTGATAACTGTTGGACAGCCCTGGCCCCATCTCTGCCTCCAACACAGAGCCCTCGTCAGAGCCTTCCCCAAACTCCAGGACTGGCCCATGTTCCTCCCCAACCTCCTCACTGTCTCTGCTGGCCGCTGGTGGGCAACAACACTCCCATTCTAAGAAGCAAGTCACAAACCTTTCCATTCAACCCCTAATTCTCCCACCCCTATTCCTGCTGTGATGGACTTCTTCAGGAGCACTTCCATTCTTCATTTAGCCCCCTCCTTTTTCTTATTTATTGCTATCCCGCCTTTATTATTTTTACAAATAATAACATATCCAAGACCTTCCCTGCCGTATTTCTCCCCACAACAACCCTGTGAGGTAGCTTGGGCTGAGAGAGAGAGGAACTGGCCCAAGGTCACCCAGGTGGCTTTCACTGCTAAGGCAAGATCCTCAACAGATTAACAGAGTTGGAAAGGACCTTCTGGTCATCTAGTCCAACCCCCCCGCCCAAGCAGGAGATCCTACACCTTTCAATGATGAAGCTCCCACAACTTCCGAAGGCAACTTCTGTTCCATGGGTTGATTGCTCTCACTGTCGGAAAATTCTTCCTTATTTCCAGGTTGAATATTTCTAGGACTTGAACTGTCCTGCTTTCTAGCTTGATGCCTCAATCACTAAGACTGTACAGCTAGTTTCTCGACTTACAACAGTTCATGTAGTGACCGTTCAAAGTTACAATGTCACTGAAAAAAGTGACTTATGACTGTTTGATGAGTTTCAAAGACCAGTCTTTGTGCAGAGTGCCAAGATGTCTGACTGCCTGGGCAGCGTTTATTCTTTTTATACCATTTTTACAAGCAAGGAAGAGTAGCATAGATATAGTATTTGGATTGGAGAATAGATCCCACATGGTGAAACCTCTCAACCACATTGGTAGAACCCCTCAACCAATCCTTAAGATTAGTGGTGATGTTAGTAAATGAGATCACCTATAAACCTGGAAAATCAGGGACTTTCCAACCCAACAGATAGAGGATGAGATCATGCAGTAGCAAAAGAGGGCCCCTTAGCTAGGCTGCAGTTTGCTGCTAGCATCTAGTGACATCCAGAGGATCTCAGTGGCTACTACAACTGTTCTTCACTCTTACGACCATTGCAGCCTCCCCAGGGTCACATGATCAAAATTCAGATGCTTCTCCACTGACTCACATTTATGACGGTTGCAGTGTCCCGGGGGGGGTCATGCGATCCCCTTTTATAACATCTTCTGACCAGCAAATTCAATGATGAAGCCAGGTCCACTTAACAACCCTGTTGCTAAGGCAACCAGTGCAGTGGTTCACTTACTGTGCCAAGAAAGATCGTCAAATGAGGCAAAATTCACTTCACCAATATTTCACTTGGCAACAGAAATATTGAGCTCAATTATGGTCATAAGTTGAGGACTACCTGTACTAGGCCCTAGACAGGCAGCAAAACAATTCTTTTCTTGCACATTCCCAACGACTGCAATCAATAAGGTAATCCTTGACTTACATCCAGTCACTTAATGAGCTGCAGTGGCATAGTGGTCAGAGTGCAGTACTGCAGGCTACTTCTGCTGACTGGCAGCTGTTTGCAATTTGGCAATTCAAATCTCACCAGGCTCAAGGTTGATTCAGCCTTCCATCCTTCTGAAGGTCAGTAAAATGAGGACCCAGATTGTTGGGGGCCATAGGCTGACTCTGTAAACCACTTAGAGAGGGCTGTAAAGAACTGTAAAGGAGTATATAAGTCTACGTGCTATTGCTAAGAGCTAATGTTCCTTGGAGAGCTATCTATGATCTGTTTTCAATGTTACGACAACCACAAACACTCCCCTGTCTCCCACAGTCATATGATCACACACTGGGCATTTGGCAACCAGTTTAAGTTTACAGCTTATTTGAAGCATCCCACTGCCACATGATCATAATTTACGATGTTTCTGGCATTTAATTCCAGTTTCTAGCAAGAAGAAAATACCCATTGGGGAAAATTGATTTGTTTGATGAACAAAAAAAAATGTTGAAAAATCCGGTCAAGTCACATGTCTTGATTTATGACCACCATGACGATAATAATTCCAGACTCAATTACATCTGCAAATTGAGGATTACAGTACCCTAGGATTATGACTTTTCTGTCTTGATAAGTCTCTGGGCCTTAACCAACTCTTCTCAGCTGAAGCAGCCACCCCAAACTCAACAGATAACTTCTCTCCCCAAATTACTGCACTGTCAGGACAAGAAAACACACCATGGGGTTAGGGTTAGTTCTTCTGTTGAACACAGGAGCTTTGCCAAGTCCCAACTGCAGCTGTCAACAGCAACAATCCAAACATCAAAAAAAATCAGCAAAAGGGAAGTCAGAAGAGGGGGGAGCATTTGGGATTTTAAAAATGGGAGTCTGCAACGGGGCGACATTCCAAAATAAGCCATGGTGGCGCAGTGGTTAGAGTGTGGTACTGCAGGCTACTGCTGCTGCCTGCCGGCTGCCTGCAATTTGGCAGTTCAAATCTCACCAGGCTCCAGGTTTTGACTCAGCCTTCCATCCTTCCAAGGTGGGTAAATTAGGACCCAGATTGTTGCGGGGAGGGCAATAGGCTGACTCTGTAAACCGCTTAGAGGGGGCTGTAAACAGTGGTGGGATTCAAATAATTTTTACTACTGGTTCTGTGGGTGTGGCTTGGTGGGCGTGGTTTGGTGGGCATGGCAGGGGAAGGATACTGTAAAATCTCCATTCCCTCCCCACCCCACTAACCTGCTTTCCAGCTCCATTCTCCTGTGCAGGGCAACCAAAGAAGACCTAGCCAATCAGCTGGGACTCAGGAGGCAGAGAAGAGATGGGGGCGGGGCCAGTCAGAGGCGGTATTTGCCGCTTCTCCGAACTACTCAAAATTTCTGCTACCGGTTCTCCAGAACTGGTCAGAACCTGATGAATACCACCTCTGCCTGTAAAGTACTGTGAAGTACTGTATATTAAGTGCTATTGCTAGTTCTATAAAGGCATATCTACCCGATTGCAATGTATTTTTTCGAAGAAAAGACGGACAAGATAGGGGAGAAGGTGGAGGATCAGACAGCAGCTGCTGGAACAGCTGGAGAGGAAAGCATTCTGCATGGAGAAGGAAGGGCGGGGAGACCAGAACAGCCAGGTGGAAAGGAAACAGCTGGAGGGAGGAGAAGCAAAGCAAGCTTGGAACAGCTGGTGCTGGGCCCATTATTTCATATTCTGAAATGACCCAGCTGGCCCTGGAGGGAGGACAAAGGCCAGTTACTATGGCAGTGAAATGTTTGCAGTGCGGGGAAAAACGTTCTGCAATGTTTGCAGGTGATAACCTGTCTCCACGGTGCTCAGGGATGTGGCAACCAGCTTCCCTTCTGCCAGCTGTTGCACATCAGGCAATTTCCAGATTGCAAATGCCTACAGACCATGCTTAGTCAGGACATATGGGGAGAGGGTGTGTGTGTGTGTGTGCGTGTGTGCGTGCGTGTGATCAGCATTGTTGAAATCAAAAGCAGCCCAACTTCACACACACACAAGCTGAGCTGGCAAGTCCCCCAGGCATCATATGGTCTAGGGTAGCTTTTATGGGAACACAAAAGGGATTCGCGGGGAGCAACGTATTTCTCTCCGTGAACCACAACCACAACAAAACAGTTTCCTAACCCTGGTGGTCAGGAGACAACTGGAGTTGCAATGTTGGATTTGCAGCGGGAGGCCCAGTTACAACAACCCCATCAACGGGAATACTGTGTTTTGGGCTCTGAACTAAAACTTCTCCCTACAAATCTGAGTTCCCAGCAAAGAAAAAAGAAAAAGAAAGAAAGAACTTTTAAAAGGAAAGAATCAACTCTGTTTCTCAGGCTTTTTTTTTTTAAAGTTCATGTACCCGCAAATATATTTTTATATTCATCTAAAAATACAAAGCAACTGAATAAGCTTTTCCCACAGACCACGTGAGGTCCTGCCCTTGCGATCCACGCTTTTTGACCTTAAGCTGAGACCTCAAACTGGAAAAAGTAAACTGAAACTTCGGTATTTCTCGCTCGCTGCAGGTAGTCCCCGACTTACGAACCTCAACGGGTCCAAAGTTTCTGTTGCTAAGTGAGACATTAAATGGGTTTGGCCCCACTTAAGCCCTTTCTGGCCACAGTCATTAAGTGAATCACTGCCCTTGTTAGGTTAGTAAAATGTTTGTTAAGTGAATCTGGGCCTCCCCATTGACTTTCCTTGATAGGTTACAAAAGGGGATCATGTGACCTTGGGACACTGCAAACCGTCATAAGGAGTCCATTGCCAAGCATCTGAATTTTGATCATGTGACCATGGGGAGGCTGCAAACAGTTGTAAGTGTGGAAAACAGTCATAAGTATCTTTTTTCCCCCCAATGACGTAACTTTGAATGGTCATTAATGAACTTTAAATACTTATTTGACCCTCTGCAGAATTTTCTATGCTCTGACTTAAAAAAAATTCATCACGGACTCAATGAAAAGTACATATTAAAATTGTCAATTGCTGCAGTAATTGAAAATCCCTGATGTTTTTTTATCTGCATTCATCTCTGAAAGCTGTTCCAAGACTTGTGGATTTTCTGTTGTAAGCTAAGGACTATCCGTACTGTATAAAAACCCCTTGCTTTAATAGTCCAGGTGGCTTCAGGGGTAGGATTCAAGCGGTGTTACAACTGGTTCGGTGACTACGTTTTGCGCTGTGTGTGTGTGTAAAAAAACCTTCAGCTGTGGCGCTTGGAGAGCTGAAAAGCGCAGCGTGCAGGTGCGCAGCATTTGAAAATCCTCTTCTTTCCTGCTTTTTCAACCTCAGCTGTGCTGCACAAAGCAGGTGAGGTTGAAAAAGCAGGAAATAAAGCCCAGGCAGGCGGGTAGGTCAAACAGAGCAACAGACACTGAACCAGTTCAATGTCTGCTGCTCTTCAGAGCTACCAGTTCTATAGAGCCTGGCAGAACCAGTAGCATCCCACCCCTGGGTGGCTTCATTACAATGTTCAAAAAGACCAGAGAAATCAAGCATTAGATATCTCTCCAAAGCCTGCAGATTCCCAATCAAAAGGCATAGGATCAAAACAAACAAACAACAATCATTTTAAAAATGGGATGGTAAATCTATTTTGCTGGAAGAAATACAGGAAGTCCTTGAGTTACAACCATAATTGAATCCAACGTTTCTCTTGCTGTGTGAAACATTGGTTAAGGGAATTTGCCCTGCTTTACGACCTTTCTTGCCACAAGTGAATCTGGCTTCCCCCGTTGACTGCGTTTAATAAGAAGGTTGCAGAAGGGGATCGCCTGATCCCAGGACACTGCAACCAGTTGCCATGTGTCCAAATTTTGAACCCTTGACCATGAGGATGCCACAAGGATTGTAAGCAGTCGTGGGATTCAACCGGTGTAACAACCGGTTTGGTGAGCATGCGCGTGCCAAATGCGTGCTTTGCACATGCGTGCAGCGTTTGACGACAGCTCTAAAACTTACGTTCTACTGCAGTCCCGGTGAGTAAAACAGTTGAGGCGCGGCAATCCACTGTGCCGCGCCGAGCAGCTGAGCTGCAAAACATGGACAGACTAAGGCAGGGGCAGGCAAGCAGGGCCAACTGGTCACAGGAACTACTGGTTCGCCTGAACCTGTCTGAACCAGGAGAATCCCACCCAGAGGTGGTATTCATCAGGTTCTGACCAGTTCTGGAGAATCGGTAGCAGAAATTTTGAGTAGTTTGGAGAACCGGCAAATCCCACCTCTGACTGGTCCTGCCCCCATCTATTCTCTGCCTCCTGAGTCCCAGCTGATCAGCTGGGTCTTCTTTGGTTGCCCTGCACAGGAGAACAGAGCTAGAAAGCAGGTTTGTGATGACTGGGGGCATGACACAAAAATAACACAGTCACAAAAGTAGAATAAATTCCCTTTAATGCCTCCAACTCGGGCCCCAACATCCAGTTATCCTCGGCTTGATATCAAACTCTTCCAAAAGCAGTCTATGAAGAGAGTAAATGCAGTCTGAACCAAAAGTAAAGATAATTAGAAATAAAAAACCCAACACAAACCACACTGGAGTCATTAACACAGCAGGCCAGGATGATAAATTGCAGTCTTCCACAAGATAACACCACAACCACAGTTGGGAAGATGCCAAAACCCAGATAAGCCTCAATAAAGCATGCTTTGCTTCCAGCAAAGAGCTATTTAAAATGACCCACTTTTATCCTGTTCTCCCAGCTGCAACTAATGAAAGGGATCAGGGCCTTTTCCTCTCCAGTAAGCCACATTGCTCCCTTCTCTGTTCCTCCCTGCATGCCCTAAGTTGAAGAGGAGATGGGCCTGGGTCTTCCTCTGAATGCCCAGCTGGACTGTGCTCTTCCCCAGTTTCTTCCACAGCCACCAGAGCCACACTCCCACTCTCTGTCAGCTCCTCAATCTCCCCCTCAGAATCAGACTCCAACGAGGGCGTGACAGGTTAGTGGGGTGAGGAGGGAATGGGGATTTTGCAGTATCCTTCCCCTGCCATGCCTACCATGCCACGCCCACCAAGCCACACCCACAGAACTGGTAGTAAAAATTTTTTGAATCCTACCACTGATCCCACCCCTGATCATAAGTGTAAACAATGGTCATAAATCACTTTTTTTCAGTGCCATTGTAACATCAACAGTCACTAAATGAACTATTGTAAATGGGGGGCCACCTGTACGTATCTACTTCAGGGTAAAACAAGGAGGGTTGATGGGTTCAGGTATGCAAAGCCTCCCATCCGTTCCCTTTCTTCCTATCCCAATTCCATATCACTCTGCGAGTCAGGTTTTTTTTTGCAGTAAACATCCTTTTGGCTAACAGGCTTGGCTTCCATTGCTAATCAACAGGAAAGGAAATGGAAACACTCCCGTCCTTTGGCTCACTTGTGGCCTGAAACATTTTTCACCACAAACAGAAAACAGGCTTATTTCCCTGTGCAAAAAAAAAATAGTCTTACGTCTTTGGAGCTCTGGGCCTCCTGCTCCGAGTTAGATAATATTTTCCTTCCAAAACTGGATGGAAAAAGAAATGCGACTTTCAGCTTTTCCTGGGAATTCAGTTCACCTCTCTTCTCCCATCGTGAAATGGGAAGATTTTATAGGACACAAATCCAGTGTGATTTGCTAACTTCCAGCGGGACCAAAAAACATGCCCGAAGAGTTTAAGAATTATTTTAATCCGAATCCTGGTCTGTTAAAGTAAGAATCGGGCACAGGCGTTTGCAAAATATTCTGTATCATTAGAACAGAATAACAGAGTTGGAAAGGACCTTGGAGGTCTTCTAGTCCAACCCCCCCCCACTTAGCAGAAAAACCCTATACCATTTCAGACAAATGGTTATCACTGTCTGTTTTTAAAGTTTTTTTCTAAGGCGATGGAAGGGAGAAATAATTAAACTCATGGCTGGGTGGTAATTTTATTAATTCTAATGGAGTGTTGATGTACATGAAATCAATTCAAAGGTTCGTCCTGGTCTCACCCACTAATTTCTGGGGTGGGTGAGACACATCACTCCATCAGCTTATCACTCAAAGGCTGGGGTGATTGTTGCTCCGGAAAAACCAGGTTGGCTCTAATAAACCACAATGGCCAAACTTGTATAACATGCTCCATAACACCAATCAAACCACATTAGTGTGAAGAGAGAATAGAATAAGAATAAGAATAAGAATAAGAATAAGAATAGAATAGAATAGAATAGAATAGAATAGAATAGAATAGAACAGAACAGAACAGAACAGAACAGAACAGAATAGTTGGAAGGGACCTTGGAGGTCTTCTAGTCCAACCCGCTGCTTAGGCAGGAAACCCTATACCATTTGGACCAATGGTTGTCCAATCTCTTCTTTAAAACTTCCAGTGTTGGAGCACCCACAACTTCTGGAGGCAAGTTGTTCCACTGATTAATTGTTCTGTCAGGAAATTTCTCCTTAGTTCCAAGGTTGCTTCTCTCCCTGATTAGTTTCCACCCATTGCTTCTTGTCCTGCCCCCAGGTGTTTTGGAGAATAGCTTGACTCCCTCTTCTTTGTGGCAACCCCTTAGAGATATTGGAAAACTGCTATCATGTCTCCCCTACTCTTTCTTTTCATTAGACCAGACATACCCAGTTCCTGCAACCGTTCTTCATATGTTTTAGCCTCCAGTCCCCTAATCATCTTCGTGCATCCAAGCTCCAGCCAAACCATACCTCTGGCAGCCCATTGTAATTCCCTGGTCATGCTGTGCATGAAACCGAAAGCAACATAGAGTTATGACCAATAAGCACCAATAGACTTTATTCTGCCTGGATCAGTTTAATCTCTACCTTTTAAAGCCTATCTTTCTTTGAAGCCATCTTCCTTGGGGGCTATTACCATATAATGTTGCAGCGAGTGTCATAGGTTGCTTAGCTGCGATGTTTGAAGATTGCATAAGCACTTGAGTGTGTGAGAAAGAATAGATGAGGAGGGAGACTTTTGTCCAAAATTGGGACAGAATGAGCATGCGATGGAAGCTTCCTGGAAATATTGCAAAGCTGGGCCCATCCAGACATATTGAGATCCACAGTAGCTTAATAAATTTATCTGCCTTCATTGTAGCAGAGGAGGAGGAAAACTGCCTGAGGGCAGATTTCTCATTTACTGTTGAATTTATAGTTGTTGACATCAAATTGGCATGGTATGTGTCTTCCTATTGTTTCTTAATCCTTGTTTGTTCCTACCATCCTCTGCCTCTGTTTCTCTTTCTCTCAACAAGGCCACCTCAGTCCCAACAGGGAGCCCCTTTCCTGGGTGGCTTGGCTGCAGAAGAAAGGGAGATCCTGTCCAACAAGATAACTTCTCCCATTATGATTACATTCTCTCACTGTACTTTATTTAATCTCATAGCTTCTTAAATAAATCACCATTGGTTGGGTGGGCACAGTAGCTAAACCCAAACCAAGGGAACAGCTGCACCCATGCTTGGCACAATATGTGAATCAAACTCATTTGTCTCTTTACCTAAATAGGTTAGAACACCTGGCAATTCAGAAATTCTTAATGATCTACCGTAAGTTATTACCATAGATCTATAAAATATCAGTGGGACTCTGGTAGCACCTTTTCAGACTAAAGTTATTCATGAAGTCAACTTGATAAAGTCAGCTGTGATTCACCAAAGCCTACACTTGTGAATAAAATTGGTTCGTCTGAAAAGTTGCTACCAGATTCCTCCTGATTTTTGGCTGCCGTAGATTAATTCAGCTCTCTTATAATGTCTAGGAGATCTACAATATGAGTAAGTAATCCATTTCTGTCCCCCTTGTTCCCTTCCCAGGCTGCCAACTCGGCTACAACAGCTGTGTAATCAGGCTATTTTTTGACACACGCGCCTTGACTCACCTTCCTAGGCACAGTCCTGTCCCAGCAGTGATGCCGGAGGTGCTATTGTGTCATTTCCCCCCAAATTCAGGCCCCCAAAATATTTGGCTCTCCACCATGCAGGGCCCTATATACCTACCCTTTGATGCCTGCCCCACCAGGACTCTCTTATTTTGGAGGAAAAGAATCAACAGCTTGTAGGAATTCCAGGGAAAGGCAAGGAACTGGCTTGTGGCACAGAAAGAGAGAGAGAGAGATCAGAAGAGCTAAATTTGTCTGCCTTGGCTTTGGGACAGATGTGGGAGGGGGCAGAGCAAGGCCTGCGAACAGAACATGTGAAGGATAAAACAAACAAGCCACACACAGGAAATAAGGGGAAGAAAGCAATGGGGGGGGAAGGAATTGGGATGGGTTGATGTATGCAACCACCACCCACCTCAATAATGCAGCCTTGGAAATTACTCCCAGCGAGATAGGGCATGTTTTTAACTAGCTGGAGGTCATATCTAGAGGGGTCACTCTTGACAGAGTGGTATCTGAAAAGGAAAGGCAAGTGAGCATTGGGAAAGGGAAGAAGGAAGGAAGGAAGGAAGGAAGGAAGGAAGGAAGGAAGGAAGGAAGGAAGGAAGGAAGGAAGGAAAGAAGGAGAGAAAGAGAGCAAGGAGGAAGGAAGGAGAGAAAGAGTGGAAAGGAAGGAAGGAAGGAGAGAAAGAGAGCAAGGAGGAAGGAAGGAAGGAAGGAAGGAAGGAAGGAAGGAAGGAAGGAGAGAAAGAGAGTGGGAAGGAAGGAAGGAGGGAAAGAGTAGGAAGGAAGGAAGAAAGAAGGAGAGGAAGGAAGGAAGGAAGGAAGGAAGGAAGGAAGGAAGGAAGGAAGGAAGGAAGGAAGGAAGGAGAGAAAGAGAGTGGGGAGGAAGGAAAGAAGGAAGGAGAGAAAGATTGGGAAGGTAGGAAAGAAGGTAGGAAGGAAGGATTTTCCATCTTTCTCTTTTGCTTCAAAGAGATCTAAGGACCTAATTGCAATTTACCATTCCTCTTGTGCACATTTTGCATATACACAACACCCACAGGAACCAAGAAGTATCTACAATTGTCGTAAAGACTGCCCCCCTAAGGCGATGCCACCAATAGGTATCAATGGACCACTGGCAACTACCTATAACTTGGAGGAGAGGAAGTTGTGACCAAGCCACGATCCAAGCCAAGCGAAGGGAAATAAGCCACCCTCCTGGCCGTGCCCTGCCAAGGCAGCCCTTTTATAATAAACACATATTTGCAGGAACAAACCAAAGCTTTGCAGCTGGGAAACTTGACTACTTAGAATGGCACAAAAGGGTGAAGAAATTTAACACAAGGATTATAAGCACACAGCATGCTTGGCCCGTTTATTAAGTTGCACATTTCCACCAGCTTGAATCTACACCACACATTAAGCCACCCAAAAAACCCCAAACCAGGTTTATGGTGCCATGCAGATGCAACTGCTAGGTTGTAAATGATCTGGTTAAGTATCCTGTGAGAACAGAGCCAGTGGTGGGATTCAATTTTTTTTTTTACTACCAGTTCTGTGGGTGTGGCTTGGTGAGCATGGCAGGGGAAGGATACTGTAAAATCTCCATTCCCTCCCCACCCCACTCACCTGCTTTCCAGCTCTGTTCTCCTGTGCAGGACAACAAAGGAGACCCAGCCAATCAACTGGGACTCGGGAGGCGGAGAATAGATGGGGGCGGGGCCAGTCAGAGGTGGTATTTGCGGGTTCTCCAAACTACTCAAAATTTCCACTACCAGTTCTCCAGAACTGGTCAGAACCTGCTGAATACCACCTCTGAACAGAGCCAAGGTGTAAGTTTAGCCATTATGAACTGTGAGTAACCAATCTTATTATTCTGATGTTATACAACAGCCTCCCCCAACCTGGTCTGTATTGAAGTGGGATTGCAGGACCTGAAATCCAGCACATCTGGAAAGCAGCAACTTGGGAGAAAGCTAATCTGTACTATAAAATCTACTGGGCCAAACTGGAACTGATTAGAAAAGGAATGGATTATGGTGGGCTATCAGTTTGATCTTGTGGTTAAGGCCCCAGGCTAGAAAACAGGCTAGTTGAGTTCCGGTCCTGCCTTTGGCACGAAGGCTGGCTTGGTGATTTTGGGTCAGTCCCACTCTCTCAGGCCAACTCATCTTAGAGGGTTGTTGGTATTGTTGTTGTTGTTGTTGGGAAAATAGGAAGCAGGAGGAGTCTTAAGTACGTTTGGCACTTGAGGTATTTATAATAATAATAAAGGCAAAACAAAAACCTAATATTTAAAAAAAATCTGTCCACAAGATCAGGTTATAGCATAGTACAAATGAGAACTCAATTATATCTCAATTATGTCCTTAGTCTATAAAACCATCAACACACATGAGTCTGCCAACTTAAAACATGCAGGAAGGAGCTTGCAATCTACATTCAGTAGTGGGTGGGAGAGACAACACAGAAAAAAAATGAGAGAAGAAATATACATGAAAGCAAGGTTAGATCTGGCCTTCAGTTCCAGTGAGGTCAGAAAGGATCATGCATAAGCAATCTTTGTGAAAGAAAAGGCTTGGTGGAAAATGTTGAGACTCTAGAACAGGGGTCCCCAAACTTGGCAACTTTAAGACTTGTGAACTTCAACTTCCAGAATTCTGGGATTTGAAGTCCACAAGTCTTAAAGTTACCAAGTTTGGAGACCTCTGCTCTAGAAAGACTCCAGAGAAGAGTAACAAAGATGATTGGGGTACTGGAGGCTAAAATATACGAAGAACAGTTGCAGGAATTCAGTATGTCTTCTTTAATGAAAAGAAGGACTAGGGGAGACATGACAACAGTGTTCCAATATCTGAGGGGCTGCCCCAAAGAAGAGGGAGTCAAGCTATTCTCCAAAGCACCAGAGGGCAGGACAAGAAGCAATGGGTGGAAACTAATCAAGGAGGGAAGCAACCTTAGAACTATGGAGAAGTTTCCTGATAGTGAGAACAATTAATCAGTGGAACGACTTGCCTGTAGAAATTGTGGGTGCTGCAGCACTGGAGATTTTTAAGAAGAGATTGGACAACCATTGATCTAAAATGGTTTAAGGTTTCCTGCTTGTGAGCAGAGGGGTCTGACTAGAAGACCTCCAAGGTCCTTTCCAATTCTGTTGTTATTCTGTTGATCTACTGTGTTAAGAAGGAATTTCCAGGAAAGTGGAAGCTGAGCATGGTGCAGCATTTTGCAAAGAATCAAATGCCAAATAGAAAACAGTGCAGAAAAGCTGAGGGATGCAGTTCTTCGGGCACTATGAGGATGGCCAAGATGGAAGGACTGAGATCACAAAGCTTTCTTGGCCTCCCTGACCTATTAAAAAAAATAGGAAAGCCAACTTCTATCCCTAAATTTCCAAGAACAGCTCAGGGCCCCCAAAGGTCTTCGCTGAAAACCAAAGCAGTGCCAACCTATTGTTTTTAATGCTAGTTATAGTCTCCTTCAAGTCAAGCTTGTCTCTCAGTGATTTCACGGACGCATCCATGCGGTTTCCTTGGCAATGAGTTGAAAAAGTGTTGCCTTCTTCCAGGACTCCTTTGAACTTCCCAGTCTAGCCAACAACTCTTTTAATTGCCTGGCAGCCTCCCATTCAAACCCTAACTAAGCTCAACTTTGCTGAGCTTCCAAGCTGAATCGAGCTGTTTTCTTAAAGACTTGACCCAAAAGAGTCCAATAACTTTGAAGACAAGGAATGGGTTTTCTCTTTTCCTTGGCCCATGGTCCTTACTTTATTTCTTCATGAGTTACTGGAATGGAAAGATGTGGTAAGGAAGGCTCTGAAGGCAGCGAACGGTAGCTAGAAACCCTGCTCTAGAGCCTCACTGCATTTGATCTGTTACTGGCCAGCGGGCTGTCTAAATATATCAAACCTGGCAAGATGTTGGAAGTTATAAATATTCCCCCTTCTCAGTCTCTGTGACATGCAGCCCCAAGTGACGCCGGGGTTCAATACAAGCCCTCCAAGAGGAGGCACGTAACAACAGAGTAGATGCATGGCCAGTTAGAGGACAACACTTTTAACCTCTTTCTTATCCACCCTTTCCCAGAGATCCTTGACAGGGGAAAACGTTTTGGCAACAGGAGGAACAGTAGCTGGGGCCAATCCAGGCATGTAGAAAGTTAAGAACAAACAACCACATTCAGGCTCCAGAGTGTCAACAGCACTGCAGTAGCTCACGCCATTTCAAACCCACATTTTTGGGTGTTTTTTTTAAATAAAAAAATTGAAATATCTTAATGCCAGGCATGGACATGACAGCTTCCTTAGTAGATTTACAAGGGTCTTCAAATTTGACAGCTTTAAGACTTGTGGACTTCAACTTATTCCATCCTCTCGGGGTAGGTAAATTGAGGACCCAAGATTGTTGGGGGCAATAAGCTGACTTTGTAAAAATGCCGCTTAGTAATAAGCAGGCATATACAATGGAATGAAGGCTATTGCTGGGCACACTGGGTTGTATCCCAAAAAACTGTAAGCCGCCCTGAGTCTTCAGAGAAGGGCGGCATATAGATGTAATTTAAAAAAAAACTCCCAGAATTCCTGAGCTAACATGCCTGGAGGAGGAATTCTGGGAGTTGAAGTCCACAAGTCTTAAAACTGTCAAGTTTGAAGACCCCTGATTTACAGGTTTGCCAAAGCCTATTTCCAGAAGATTTTTTTTTACTTTCCAATCTAACTGCGCCCCTGCTATTCCCATCTAAATGCAAGCTAAGAAGTTGGCATTGGATGAAGCCAACAGATTGAAGCCAATACGAGCCATTTGATTAATTAGAATCCAATCAAGTTGGCATCAAGAGTGCTTCTTCCAGGAAGATATCCCCAAAATTTAGCGGAAAGGTGCTTTAATAAATGAGGAGAGGTATGGAAAAGATTCTCACCATACATTCCTCAACTAAACAACCAAAATCGAGATCAACATTTGCAGGCATCTGTTTTTACCGAACCTGGTTAAGGGATTTTTTTGTGAGTTCAGCCAATTTGTGCTTTCAAGCACAACTTTTATTTCCCTGTTTCCATTTCTCCACTTGTAAAATGGGACTGGAAACCATTTTATTCCAGCTTCACTGGGCTGCACAGTGGGACCACGAACACAACACATGTTTTTCAGGCTCTTACTCTGCACGATTTCAAGAAACAGCTTTATTTAGAAGAGCTAACCAGAGTTTTTGGTAAGAGTGGTTGGTAAGCCCTGGTTTATGGTTTAGCTCAATATGAATGAATAGCATAGAGCTGGAAGGGACCTGGGAGGTCTTCTAGTCCAGCCCCCTGCTCAAGGAGGAGCACCTAAACAATCTCAGACAAGTGACTGTCCAGTCTCTTTTTAAAAACCTCCAGTGATGGAGCAGCCACGATTTCCGAAGGCAAAGTTGTTCCACCGGTTAATTTTCCTCACTGTTAGGAGGTTTCTCCTTAATTCTAGGTTGCTTCTCTCCTTGATTAGTTTCCAGGCATTATTTCTTGTCCTGCCCTCTGGAGAATAATTTGATCCCCTCTTTTTTGTGGTAGCCCCTCGAATACTGAAATGCTGCTATCCTGTCACCGCTAATTCTTTGTTTCTTTAGACTAGCCAAATCCAAAACCTGCAGCCATTCTTCCTATGGTTCAGTCTCCAGGCCTTTGATCATCTCAGTTGCTCTTCTCTGAACATTTTCCAGGACCTCAACAGCATTTTTGTAGTGTGGTGACCCAAATTGGTTGCAGTATTCCAGATGAGGTCTTACTAGGGTTTTGCAAAGCGGCACTATGTTAATCCAGACAATGGTGGCTTATTCAACAAATCATGGGTTAAGCAAAGGAGACCTTGATGCACTACACCAGAGGTCTTCACACTTGGCACCTTTAAGACTTGTGGACTTCAATTCCCAGAATTCTGGGAGTTGAAGTCCACAAGTCTTAAAGTTGCCAAGTTTGGGGACCCCTGCACTATACGAATCCATCTTTTGGCTGCAGAGAATTTTTTTTTTTTTCGTAGCAACTCCTTTGCTGAAAGATGCCAAGGAGGTTTCTCACACTACCACACTCCAGATCTGCAGGGATCATTGCTGATAGTTGGAAATCACCAAGCAACTTTCTATGGAACCCACACATTTTTCCCAACGGGACCCTTTATATACCCCCCTGACCAACGTCACCCCTTCCTTTCTTCAGACACCTCCATTAAGTAAAGAGGTTCATCAACGGTGGTCTACATTTCCTTCGCCATCAGCAGAGCAGCCATATCTATTTCCCAAGCAGGTAAGAGAGAAATGCAGGTAGTCCTTGATTTACGACCACAACGGAGCCCCAAATTCCTGTTGTTAAGTGAGACATTTGTTAAAGGAGTTTTGTCCCATTTTATGACCTTTCTTGCCTCCATTGTTAAGTGGATAACCGCAGTGGGTAAGTTAGTAACCCAGTTGTTATAAAGCCTTAATAAGGCCACACCTAGAGCACTGCATCCAGTTTTGGTCACCACACTATAAAAAAGATATTAAGGCTCTAGAAAAGGGAAGAGCAACCAAGATGATTAGGGGACTGGAGGCTAAAACATACAATGAACAGTTGCAGGAAGTGGGCCTGGCTAGTCTAGTGAAGAGAAGGACCAGGGGAGACAGGAGAGCAGTGTCCCAATATTTGAGGGGCTGCCACAGAGCGGAATGGGTCAAGCTATTTTCTAAAGCACCCAAAGGCCAGACAAGGAATAATGGATGGAAACTGAACAAGGAGAGATTCAACCTGGAAATAAGGAGAAATTTTCTGACAGTGAGAACAATCCACCCATGGAACAGAAGTTGCCCTTGGAAGTTGTGGGAGCTTCACTTCAAGAAGAGACTGGACTGCCATCTGTCAGAAATGGTGTATGGACTAGATGACCTACAAGGTCCCTTCCAACTCTGTTAATCTGTTAACCTTGTGAAGTGAATCTGGCTTTGCCATGGACTTTGCTTGTCAGAAGGTCACAAAAGGGGATCGCATGATTCCCCCCCTCCTCAACTGCCACCGTCATAAATACAGACCACAGCTGCCAAGCATCTGGATTTTGATCACAAGAATATGGGGATGCTGCCAAGGTTGTAACTGTGAAAAACGGTCCTAAGATGCTTTTTCCAGTGCCGTTGTAACTTTGGATGGTCACTAAACGAACTGTTGCAAGTCTACCTGTACCTGTGGCCCCTATGCAAAGCAAATGGGATATACGGCGTGCTGCCTAGGTAGGGTACCTGGAAGAGCATGGGGCCTCTGGATGTATAGCCTTAAAAAAAAAGAAAACCTCCCCTGAAAAGCTGGCCAAGCTACGGGATATCTGCACCCCGGGATGACAAACTTCCATAAAGTTGCTATGTGGCCGGGTTTTTTTTCTTTTTAATGCCACACCATATTATGAGAAGTCCTAGCCCAGCCTTGCCTCGAATGACCCCTGGTCAAGCATGGAATGCATCGCCTGGGGAGGGGTGTGTGTGGAAACGATGCTGCTACTAATCTGCCAGAAGAAGCCAGAAGAAGGTCACTCCGTCGTTTTGGAAGCCAACGGGGCGTTTCAGCGCTTTCCGCAAACCTTCCCTCCCCGTCCCGCCACCTTTCTCCACGCAGCTCCCAAAACTTTTCCACCTTCCCTCCCAGCCACGCGATGAAAAGCAGGCAGAAGTTCCACCGGGCGAGCCTTTTCTGGCCAGGGCAGCCTCTCTCTCTCTCTCTCTCTCTCTCTCCTCTCCTCCTCCCTCCCTCCCTCTCTCTTCTCTCCTCTCTCTCTCTCTAGTTCTCGGAAGCTTTGTCTGAAGAGCACCCGGGATTCCATCCCTATTCCGTCAAAGTTGGGTTCCCCAGGGCCGAAAGTCGCCCTCCCCAGCTATTGGCCCCGCCACCTTCCTCCTTTCCCCTGGCTTGCTCTCCTTTGGGGGGCGCTTCCCAACTTCTGCCAAGTTGCTTTCCCTTCCCTTCCTTCCCATGCAGGCGCGCTTATCGGCTTGGAAAGGGGGCGGCGAGGAGGGGGAATCTCCGGCTGCCCCTCTCCCCGACTCTGGCATTCGCGCTCGGGGAACCCCAAAGTCCTCTTGGCCATCTCCCCTGTTCCCCGTCCCCCCCACTTACTTCCTCGCCTTGGAGGTCCGGAACTCTGAGCGACGTGGGCGCTTCTCTCCTCGCAGTGAAATCCACGCCTCGGACGCAACCCCGGTGCACCTGGCCAAGAATCCCGGCTCCTCGCTGGCCACGCGCGAACCCCTTCGCCCGCAGCCTGTGGCGACCCGCGCTCGCTGTCTCTTTGCAGGAGACTCCTCGCCCCGCCTCGGAGCGCCTCCCACTCGCCCGCCCGCCCGTCCGCCCGCCGCCCCTCTTCCAGCCCAGCCCGGTCCCCAAGCTCGGCGTCTGGAGGAGAAGCCGGACGTAGACTGGAAGCGGGAGAGGGCGGGCTGTTCCAAGTGGGTTCCCAAATAAAAGAGAAAATAATATCCAATAAATGTATTTATTCTCCTACCTTCCATTTAGAGCCTGCAAGGATGACAAGATGGCGCCCTCCTGCCTCCTATTTTTCCCCAACGCCCATCTTATAAGGTAGGCCAGGGAAAGTGAACTTGCTTGGCAGAGAAAATGTGTTCCCCTCTGTAGGAGAATTGGTAGGTTGGTTTAATTGTGGTTATTTATTTTATTTTTATTTTATTTATTTGTCAAACGTGTAGAGGATAACATGTAGGTATGAACATAAACATGAACCTGACTCTGTGGTTTCTTCCCCAAACCCCCAAAACTTCAACCTTAGACTGTCTACTATTGACCTCACCCCTTTCCTAAGAGGTCTGTAGGGGGCGTGCACCAACACACCTACCATCCCTGTCTTAATGTTCCCTTTTATTCGTATCTATTTCATGTATTAATAATCATATTTATACTTATACCTATTATCTTGTAAGCGATTGACAAATCAAATAAATAAATAAATAAATGAACAAAGGGAGGAAATACAGGTAAATGGGGACAGTAAGGCAGGGACGGTAGGCACACTGGTGCGCTTATGCGCGTCCCCTTTAAGGACCTCTTAGGAATGGGGTGAGGTCCAGGGTAGACAGTTTGAGGTTGAAGCTGTGAGGGGTTGAGGCTGTAACCATGGAGTAGAGTAGAGCGTTCCAGGCGTTGACTACTCTGTTAGTGGTTAGTGGTTAGCAGCAGTGGTGGGATTCAAATTTTTTTTACTACCGATTCTATGGGCATGGTGTGGTGGGCGTGGCTTGGTGGGTGTGGCTTGGTGTGTATGTCAGTGGAAGGATACTGCAAAATCCCATTCCCTCCACACCCCACTAACCTGCTTTCTAGCTCCATTCTCCTGTGCAGGGCAACAAAAGAAGAGCCAGCCAATCGGCTGGGACTCAGGAGGCAGAGAATAGAAGGGGGTGTGGCCAGTCAGAGAAGGGATTTGCCGGTTCGCTGAAGTACTCACAATTTCCTCTACCGATTCTCCAGAACTGGTCAGAAGCTGCTGAATACCACCTCTGGTTAGCAGCTTAGGTGCAAGTCATGTTAGAGTTTGTCCCCACCATAGCTGGTTTGCACAACCCGTGAAGCCAAAACAAACAATCATTTTACTGCATTCTCACAGGGGGCAAAGTGTTTTGCAAACCGTGGTTTCTATCTTAATGCAAGGTGAAAATCAGCCACATGAGGCTTGTTCCGCAAACCGTGGTTATCCAAGCCATCTCTTTATCTGCTATGTAAAACCCTGCCGCATGCCTGGGAACGCAATCTAATTTCAGTGCATCATTAAGATTTAGCAGAATGTCACCCTATAGTTTAACAGAATTAAAGTTCTGATTAACACCTATCAAGTGATCCTCACCACAGCTCATCAAGCTGATACCTTCACTCTATTAACAAACGCTTATCCGAGAGAGCTATAAAGCCCTTTGGATTCTTATATTAAAAGTCAGCACAGATTTCTTGTCACATGGTCTCAAATTTATTCCAAGAAAATAAACTCCTATTCGAACTCGATGTTTAATTTCTTTCAGAAGTGGGCAACCCTACAGGTCACAAACAGGCCTTACAGGTAGTCCTTGACTTATGACTACAATTGAAACCAGAATTCCTGTTACTAAGCAAGGCTGTTATATGAGCCGTGCCCGATTTTATGACCTGTTTTGCGACGACTGTTAAGTGAACATTAAATAAATCTGGATTCCCAACATTGGTTTTTTTAGAAGCCAGTGGGGAGGTTGCAAGTGGCAACCATATGATGTGACAACAAGGGTGATTTTGCGTTGATTTTTAGCTTACTGCTCCCTCTTAACTTAAAGAGACGTAGCAAAATTAAAATTTTAAAAGCCGAAACCCTTGATTATCAAACTTGGGGGGGTGGAATACAATTTGATCTTCAGCTACCAGATCTGAGCAAAACCAGCAGATGGCAGCTAAAGAGTAGATGTCTTCTGCCCCTTTGCTGCTGTGTAGTGGCTATATAGAATTTTGCAAGTCAAGTTTGACAGCCTTAAGACACCTTTGCTGAACCCAATGGTGCTTTTCCAAGCGGCAACTGGACTTTCTGGTTTTTCTTTGAAACTGTTTCGCTTCTCATCCAAGAAGTTCTTCAGCTCTTCTTCATGCTGGCTGGAGAATTCTGGGTGTTGAAGTCCACCCATCTTAAAGCCACCAAGTTTGAGAAACACTGCATTAACCATTGCATCACTCTATGTATCACATTCCTTATACCTGCATTTCAACTAGATAATTTTCCATGATCAGCCAGTAGGGGGCAACCCTTTTCCACCAATCCTCCCTTCAAAACCAACCTGCTAGAAAGTCATGTAAAGGTGTACACTGACTACAGGGTCTTCTTTAGGGTTAACAATCTGCAAGACTTGCTCTCCCTGTCTCTCTCTTTAACATGACCATCTTCTTTCATGGGCTCTTCTGTTGTGCCTTTAAAAAAATGACCAGGATCAGAAAGTTAATAGGTGACGCTCTTTCAGGGATGAGTTCAGGAGAAAAGTCTGCATTAGGTTGAGGCTTAATGATTATGAAAACAACACACAGGGAAGGAGAGAGGGAGGGGGAGGGGAGAGGAGAGAAAAGAAGGGAGAAAAGAGGAGAAGAAGAAGAAAAGAAACAGGAAGAAAGGGAAGGAAAGAGAGGAAAAAGGAGAAGGAGAGGGGAGAGGAAAGGGAGATGGGGAAGAGCGAGAGGGAGGGAGAGAGAGAGAGAAAGAGCCACAGACATTATGGAGTCCAGGGCAAATTTACCAAGAGCGCTTCAGTCCAAACTATAGAAAAAATGTTTCTATTTTGCTTGATGTAGCCATGGTTGCGCAGTGATTAGAATGCAGTATTGCAGACTAACTCTGCCCATAGCCAGGAGTTCGATCCTGACCAGCTCAAGGTTGACGCAGCCTTCCATCCTTCCCAGGTTGGTAAAATCAAGACCCAGATTGTTGGGGGTAATTATGCTGACTCTGTAAACTGCTTAGAGAGGGCTGTAAAAGCACTATGAAGCGGTATATAAACCTTAAGTGCTAGCGCTATTGATAGGTGAAGCTAGTTTTAATGGCCTTGGGTGTCCTGAGTTGACTGGTCTTTCCTTAGGGAGATGAGTATTATCTTGTCTAATGTCAAGGCTGACCACTGGAGGCCTTTCCCCTTCCCCCCTTCTCCCTTTAAGACCTGTTAAGTCTTAAAGTTGCCAAGTTTGGGGACCCACCTCTGGCTTAATGGATGGGACATGAACTGTGCCAACTCTTCCAGAAGACAAGTGTCCTTCCGATCACCATGCCCTGTGTCATATCTCCCCATTGGGCATGGTGGTTGTGGTTGATAAGATTCTTCCCCAGTCTGGCTACTTTTACACAGACAAAAAAAAAAAAATTGCAGCTTCCAACATGAGTTGCAGATTTCTCTTTGACCACTAGATGGCAAGAAAGAGAGCCAGGGCGCTAACTCTTGGTGGCCATCGAAGAATTGTCCCCATGATATATAGCAGGGAAGGCTAACCTTTCTGTTGTCACGTGCTAAAAGTGTGCGCGTGTGCCTGCGTGCCTGCACCCATAATGCAATGCGTGTGTGATCCCCACACACCCCCTGCGCATGCGCGGCAGATACCTGACAATCAGCTGGCTGGCAGGAGGCGTGCGGCCATGCGCAGTGGATCTGTTCTGGGCAACGGCTCACGTGCTGGCAGAAATGGCTCTGCGTGCCACTTCCAGCACGCTTGCCATAGGTTCCCCATCACGGATATCTAGGGTGCCCCCTGGGCTAGATAAATCCAGCTTGTAACCAATTTGGAGTCTACATAGTTTAAATTACACCTTGTCTTGACAGTTGTCCCCATTGTAAGGTTTGAACCTCCTTTCTTAAGGAGGGAACTGTTTTGGACCACGAGTGCCTGGAAGAATTGAGCAATTCCCTTTTCTCTTCACAGGAGATTCATCTTCTTCCTCCTCTGTGTGTTTTTCTCCATCTCGAAGCAATTTGTCTTTCTCTTTCTTCAAACCCAGACAAGGTTTTCACAACATGTCTCATTTGTGGGTACCACTAATTATTTTGGGAGCCCTGTCCATGCTCACAGACAAAAAGGAGTCTCAGCAACGTAGCTATTAGGCTCATCATCAGCCACTGCCAAGGGGGGGCGGTCAGAGAGAGAAGGAGCCAGGGTGGAAGCATTGGGAGTTGAGGTCTGGCCTTGTTTCCTCCCCCATCCCCTGGCCAAAGTGGCACCAACGGATCTCCCAGACAGTAATGGAGCTCATCCAGATTCCTCTCTGCCTCTGTGGATGGCAAATGGGAAGCAGACAGATTTAAGCCAAGCTGGGTCAGTTGCTAACTTCAGCGGCTGTTATAAAGTTGAGATGGTTTTCTGGCAAATCTCCTCTTCCAAAACAGAAGTGGTTTCTCTCCCACCCTTGGTAAAACTTTCTGAGATTTCCCAGAAAATAGACCCCACCTTAGGCATCTTCTCCTTCCCCTTCCCTTCCCTTCCCTTCCCTTCCCTTCCCTTCTTCTTCTTCTTCTTCTTCTTCTTCTTCTTCTTCTTCTTCTTCTTCTTCTTCTTCTTCTTCTTCTTCTTCTTCCTCCTCTTCTTTTTCTTCTTCTCCTTCTCCTCCTCCTCCTCCTCTTCCTCCTCTCCTCCTCCTCCTCCTCCTCTTCTTCTCCTCCTGCTCCTCCTTCCCCTTTCCTCTCCTCCTCCTTCTAATGATGATGATGATGATTTATTGGATTTCTATGCCGCCCCATCTCCCAAAGGACTCGGGGCGGCGTACAATCATAAAAACAGTACAAATACAATACAAGATTAAAGAATTAAATATGAAACCCAATAATCAATTAAAAATTAATAAAAAACAATTTACTAAAAAAACCCATCCCCTCCATCATCTGGGTCAGCAAGTTGGAACAGCTATGTTTTCAGGCCACAATGGAAGGACCGGAGGTCAGGGGCCACCCGAAGCTCCAGGGGCAGCTGATTCCATAGGGTGGGTGCTCCCACAGAGAAGGCCCTACCCCTAGGGGTCGCCAGCCGACACTGGCCGACAACACCCCAAGGAGGCCCTGCTTATGGGAGCGCACGGGACGTTGGGAGGCCATTACTGGCAGCAGGGTCTCCCACAAGTACCCCGGTCCTAAGCCATTGTAGGGCTTTATAGGTCAGTACCAGCAATAATAATAATAATAATAATAATAATAATAAAAAAAAAATTTATTTTTATTATAAACATAACTTCTTCCATTAGATGACATGTCATCTTGTGCAATACAGTTAATGTTTACAATCATATTCATTCTTCTTTCTCCTCCTCTTCATTTTTATTGATATTTATTTATTTTCCATTTTTGCATACAGTATACACTATGGGTAAACAACTTTCCTTCCAGTAGTCCTGGTTGCTCAGCCAACAGCCCTCAGTCCCGCAGCCCATTGGTCCCCAGATGCCCAGGAATTCCAACACCTAGCGTGGTCTGTGCTGGCCCAGGTGACAACCGATCCAGCATAGTTTTCTGTAAATTAGGTCTCACCATATTGTTTATGGGGGAGACACCCGATATCTGGCTCCTCTGGTGAGACCTGCCCAGTACGGTTGAACCTCCAGCATAGCTCTCGTCTTCCTCAGAGCCTAGAAGACCCACAGACATGTCAAGGTAGAGTGCCCATCATGATCTGCTTTTGCCACAGGCTGCTCTTACTTTCAACAGCTGCTCTTCAAGTTCAAGTCCACTCTCCCCAACCCACCCCACCAAAGGCACTTGCAGAACAAAGCTGTGCTGTGTGTAGAGAAATGCTGAGCCCTGGGCGGGAATCTCAGCTTCTAGGGCGTTTGGCCAAACAGCTGGGCTCTTTGTAGTGGTGGGGCCAGCTCCTTGCTCTGCACGCGGCTTTCCAGCTTGGCATTTGAGCCGGGACGAGAGGGGTGGAAGAGAGGGTGTTTGGGGGAGTGGAAACTATTCGTGTTGTTGGCAACTCCCTGGAGACGGAGAGGTGGCACCAATCTTGCGAGAGCTGGCAGGTTCCCTACTTTGTACACTCGAAGAAGGCAAGTACAAAATCTTGGCCCAATCTAAAATGCCAGAACTGAAGAGCAGATGGTGCAAACCTTTAGGATGAGAGTTTTATGAGCTTCAGCTACTCTGCACCTGAATCTGCGGCAGAGAGCTAAGCCGGGTATTTATTTAACTGGGGTGAGCTGAGTAAACTATGACAGGCAGGGTTGATGCAGCACGGCAGTGCTCAAACTCAAGTCAACAAAATGTAACTGCGGCATTCATCTAATATGCAGGGTTGCAAGAACACCCCCATATCATGGTTTAATGGGAAGGCTTGGAGCACCAGGCAATGTCTGGGTCCCCTCAAGCTTTTTTCAGCTGGCAGCCCCCACCTTCCCTTGTTCCAATGCTCCAGCCAGATGGTCTTATAAATGGAGTCTTCCCTCAAGCACTGAAAGTTGTTTGCGGTTGTTGGTTTTACTATGGTTTTGTGACCCAGAGTTGTAAAATATAACTTGGGTGACCCTGCTAAGATAGATGATAGATAGATATAGATAGATAGATAATGAATGATAGATAGATTGATGATAGGTGGATAGAGATAGATAGATAGATAGATAGATAGATAGATAGATAGATAGATAGATAGATGATAGATAGATAGATAATGGAGGATAGATAAATTGATGATGGATGGATGGATGGTTGGATGGATGGATAGATAGATGATAGGAGAGGTATATGCATAATTTTGTATTTATTTATTTAGTCATGTTTATGTAGTGTATATTAGAGGTGGAGACCCTTTGAGAGCTGCATGCAATGAAATTTCATTTTAATGTATGCCAATTAGTGTACATTCAAAGTGACAATAAAGTTATTATTCTATTCTATTCTATCCTATCCTAAGTAGGTAGAGATAGATGATAGATAGATAGATAGATAGATAGATAGATAGATGATAGATAGACAGATGATAGATAGATAGATAGATAGATAGATAGATAGACAGATAGATAGACAGATAGATGATAGACCTATAGAGCTATAGAGATATAGAGATATAGATAGATAGGTAGATGATAGATAGATAGATAGATAGATAGATAGATAGATGATGGATGGATAGATAGAGATGATGGATGGATGGATGGATGGATCGATCGATCGATCGATCGATCGATGGCTAGGCAAAGCACAGTTTCAGTTTTGCAGACGATTTCTGGCTTACCAACAATCCCCAAAGGCTGTGTTGTCATGGCCCATGAAGCCAGAACAAACCGCATCATAGTGTGTTTTGTGAATGATTCAACTTGGCCCCTGTGGTTTGTAAATCATGGTTGATGATTTAGCATGTTGTATAACTTCTGCTCCTGCCCTACAAGCTAGGCTTCGCACAACTTAATGGTTGGGTTCAGGTAACCCACAAAGCCACACAATTTTTTGAACTGTTGCTCTTCCACCTACAGATCAGTGTCATGCCTTGGCCCAGGCCATAGTTTGCTGAACAATCCACAATTAGCTGGGTTCTTGAAGGCTGGCATACCAGAATGATGAAAAAGGTCAAGTTTGTCAGGTCCAGCATTGTTCCTTGTTGTTGTTAGACGCGAAGTCGTGTCTGACCCATCATGACCCCATGGACAATGTTCCTCCAGGCCTTCCTGTCCTCTACCATCTTCTGGAGTCCATTTAAGCTCATGCTGACTGCTTCAGTGACTCCATCCATCCACCTCCTTCTCTGTCGTCCCATTCTTCTTCTTTTGCCCTCAATCTTTCCCAGCATTTGGCTCTCCTCCAGGGAGTCCTTCCTTCTCATGAGGTGGCCAAAGTCTTTGAGTTTCATCTTCAGGATCTGGCCTTCTAAAGAGCAGTCAGGGCCAGTCTCCTCTAGGACTGACCAGTTGGATCGCCTTGCAGTCCAAGGGACTTGCAGGAGTCTTCTCCAACACCATAGGAATTGCCCAAGATCGGTCTTGCCATAAACCAAGGAACTTCCCGGTCATCAGAAGACTCAAACAGACAAGGTTGCTTCTTTGAAGACAAAAAGGGGCAGGCAATAGGGACAAACCATGATGATGCCATAATGACGGCACATGGTTTATACAGCAACATCAGAGAAATTATTGTTCTTAAGCAAATCTAGCACCCCCATTGACTTTGCTTGTGGGAAGCCAGTTGGGAAAGTTACAAATGGTGATCACATGACCCTGGGACAATGAATCAGAATCAGAATAGAGTTGGAAGGGACCTTGGAGGTCTTCTAGTCCAGCCCCCTGCTTAAACAAGAGATTCTACCATTTCAGACAGGTGCCTGTCTAATCTCTTCTTAAAAACCTCCAGTGATGAAGCCCCCACAGCTTCTGGGAGGCAAAGCTGTTCCACTGTTAGGAAGTTTGTTCTTAATTTCAGCTTGATTCTTGGTTAATTTCCATCGATTGTTTCTTGTCCTGACCTCTGGTGCTTTGGAGAATAAATTGACCTCCCCCTTCTTCTTTCTGGTAGCCCCTCAAATACGGGCAATGCAACTGTCATAAATACAAATGCTAATTGCCCCAATTTTGATCGCATGACCATGGGGGTTGCTGTAAATGTGAAAACTGCCACAAATAACTTTTTCATTGCCGTTGTAACTTTGAACCGTCACTAAATGAATGGTTGTAAGTCAAGGTGTTATGCAAAACTAAAATGGAGCTTTATGGAGAATATCTAACTATGTCAGAGGTCTCCAAACTTGGCAAGTTTAAGACTTGTGGGCTTCAACTCCCAGAATTCCTGAGCTAACCTTACTGGAGGAAGAATTCTGGAAGTCCACAATCTTAAAGCAGTCAAGTTTGAAGCCCCCTGATCTAGGTGGTCACTAGGAGTCCAAAATAATTTGATGTTGCAAAATGTAGCTTCTTTGCCACTTGGACAGTTGCACGGCACTGGTTTATATGCCATGATTTGAGGCTTAGGCCGCTGGCATGGACGTTAGTCCTTTGTGACTTAGTTAATAATTCATTTTAATAATGCGATGTATTATTCTAGAAGACAGTCTTTGGAAAAATAGCCCGGGGCCATTAAGAGGCATCCCTCAGAAGCCACAGTGATTTCATTTGCATAATGACATAATGACACAATTTCCCCCAGACACCCAAGGGCACGGATGTCAGAAGCGGCAAGGAAAACCTAATTCCAATGATGCATGCAAGTTATATACTTTTTTTCGTCCAAAGAAAAACATTAAGCTGCAGATCATAAGGCCCATCATTTGCACACCGACGGTCTGGCACACACCCAGGGGTGAAATTCTACCAATTCGGACCGGTTCAAGCAAACCGGATGTTAAAATTTGCATCTGGTTCACCGAATCGGTATTTGAACCAACCAACTGGCCCCACCCACCCGTTCCCTCCCCTCCCCTCACAGGAGTCTCCACACGGCCCATTTTCGATGGAGGTAAATGCAGGGTCCACGCAGAGGCTCTGGGAGGGGGTAAAAATGGGTCTTCTGGAAGTCCAGAAACGGGCCTGTTTCTGGCTTCCAGAAGGCCTCCAGAGCCCAGGGGAGGCCGTTTTTGCCCTCCCAGAGGCCCGAGGGAAGCCTCTGGACCCTGGGGAAAGCAAAAAATGGTCCTCTTGGAAGTTCTGGTAGGCCACATCCACCCGAGCAACAGGGCAGGGAACCAGTTGCTGGGATTTGTGAATCCCACCCCTGCACACACCTTTCCATTTTGACAGGGTTACAGATAACTATGCCTGCCAAGCCCATCCTGGTATTCAAAGGCTGGTACACTCAATGGACAAGAAACACGGGGTCTTCTTCCTCTTCGTTGGTTGTCGTTTCAGACGTGGTAAGGTTGGATTCCCGCAATGGATGAATTCTGCAAAGGCAGGCAATATTGAATGAAAAAATAGAATAGAATTCTTTATTGGTGCAAGTGTGATTGGACACCCAAGGAATTTGTCTTCCGTGCATAAACTCTTAGTGTCCTATAAGTGGTTGTGCCGTCCAGCCAGTTTAGAGTTAATAGGATTTGCGATAGTTACTTAGGAATTGGGAACTGTTCCCTTAAGGGAATGCATCATGGTAAATGTAGTTAAGGTATCCTGGGAAATGTAGTCCATGTCATGTGGTCACATCTGTAACCCTGATTGGTCACTAAATTGACCCTTGTTGGGTTGGGGGAGGCTCTCTCACTCTAGCCTGAATCTTTTACCATGAGGTTGCTTCAATCATCATCATGGTCATCATCATGGGGATGAGAGTTTAATATCTTTCTATACCACAATTCAGATATGCAAAGGATTGGACATTAAGAAGAACCTCGTTATAAATGTGAGTTGACAGGATGCCTGATGAACCAATAAAAAAGACTTTGTATGGATGCTTTGTGGAGTTGATCTGTCTGCTTTATGCCATGCAAATATTAATAAGCAGAACAGTGGTAAATCGTGATCACAGTCATCGTAAAAATGCATTCATCATTAATCATGGGATAGAACACTGAGGGATAGTCACAGGATACTAAATAAGCAATCAACATAAATCATCCTAGGAAACTAAATAAAACTATTTAGAAAGACGGAATGCATCAAGAACATCACGGGATTCGCAGCCAGTGGTGAGAGACGCTTGTATTTTGCGTATAATGATGGTGTGTGGTCAAAAAAGTCAAGATGGAGGACACCCCCTAATATTTGGGGATAGAGGGGGAAAGGCAGGTCTTCTTCACAAGGTGCAGCTGGAAAGATGCCAATGCAAGCGATCTTTCCACCGCTCTTTTCCGATGGGAGCCTGCAAAGGTGTGAAATTTCTCTCTGCAGGATAACAATCCTCACGACAGCCATGGCACTTAGACTTATATGCCGCTTCACAGTGCTTTAAAACCCTCTCTAAGCGGTTTACAGAGTCAGCCTATTGCCCCCAAGAATCTGGGTTCTCATTCGAGCCACCTCGGAAGGATGGAAGGCTGAGTCCACCTCGAACCTGGTGAGATTCGATCTTTCCTCTACGCCGCCGCTGCTTCCCCACGGTCGCTCGGTGGCCCTGCTGCTCAGAAACCCGCATTTCCTATTGGCTGCCGGCAGCTTGGCGTGCAAGCTTTCCACACACCCCTCCATCCACCCCGTGGATGCGTGTCTCGGTGCACGTGTATACGCGGCAGGGATGCGTTGGAGCCGCGGCGAGGTGGAGAGGGCTCGATCGGAAGCGCTAGATTTAGCCGAGGCTCGCCGGGATCCTCTATTTTCGCTTAGTCCTTAATCGATGGGGTTATTTTAGTTTAGCCGGCATAGAAGCCGATCGATTCGAGATACTGGAGGAAGCGCTGGGGGGAGAGGGGAAACAACGCGCGCCCCCGTGTACCAACGCACCTGCGCGCATCTCTCTCTCCTCTTTCTCTTCCTCTCTGTCTCTCTCTCTTCACTCTCTCTCTTTCTCTGTTTTCCTCCTCTCCCTCCCTCCTCTCTCCAGCTCTCCTCTTCCTCTCTCTCCATCCCTCCATCCCTCCTCTTCCTCTCTCTCTCCATCCATCCCTCTCCTCCTCTTCCTCTCTCTCCTCCCTCCCTCCTCTTCCTCTCTCTCTCCATCCCTCCCTCCTCTTCCTCCCTCTCTCCATCCTTCCCTCCCTCCTCTCTCTCTCCCTCAATCCCTCTCTCTCCTCTTCGCCAGCTCTCCTCTTCCTCTCTCCATCCCTCCATCCCTCCTCTTCCTCTCTCTCTCCAACCATCCCTCTCCTCCTCTTCCTCTCTCTCTCCATCCCTCCCTCCTCTTCCTCTCTCTCTCTCCATCCCTCCCTCCCTCCTCTTCCACTCTCTCTCTCCATCCTTCCCTCCCTCCTCTTCCTCTCTCTCTCCCTCAATCCCTCTCTCTCCTCTTCGCCAGCGGGGAGGGCAGGGCAGGGCAGGGCGCGCAGAAAGCGGCGGCGGGCCTCCCGTCTCCTCCCCAAGGAGGCTGGGATGGGGCCAGGCAGCGGCTCGACCCGGCCGGGAGGTGGCGGCTGTGCCAAAGCTGCCTCTACGGAGCCCTGCGCGGGGACTGAGGCGCGGGAACCGCTCTCGGCTGATTAAACCCCCCGCGGGAGCAGCAGAAGGCAGAAGAAGAAAGCGGCGGCAAGCCGGGCCCCGGGCGCGCGCGCGCCCCCGCTCCGCTTTGCGGTTTGGCCCGGGCGGGAGGCGGGGGGGGGAGGAAGGGAGGCCGCGAAAGAGCCAGCGAGGACTCCTTGTCGCTGCGTCCCTGCTCGGCTTTGGCCGGCCGCCTGGCTGGCTGGCAGGGAAGATGAGCTGGAGCCGGAGGATCCGCGGGACCGGAGCTCCGTTCGTGCTGCTGGGATGGGTGCTGTTGCTGTTGCTCCTGGCCGGGCAGCAGCCGAGCGCCGGCCGGAAACCTCCGAAGAGAAGATGCGCTTCGGGCTGCACCTGCACCAAGGACACGGCGCTGTGCGAGGGAGTCAAGGAGATTCCCCGCGATCTGCCCCTGAACCTCATCTCCCTGTAAGCTTTCTCCGGGCCAGGGGAGGGGGGGCTTCTTTTAACCTCCCCCTATTCCTTCCTGCCCATCTACTTTCTTTTCTTTTCTTTTCCTTCCTTCCTTCCTTCCTTCCTTCCTTCCTTCCTTCCTTCCTTCTTTTTTCTTTTTTTTCCCTTCTTTCTTTCTTTCTCTCTCTCTCTCTTTCTTTCTTTCTTTCTTTCTTTCTTTCTTTCTTTCTTTCTTTCTTTCTGTCTGTCTTTCTTCCTTCCTTTCAATCCTCTCCTTGCTTATGGCTAGCAAAAGAGCTGCTAGTTGATCTCCCGGGATTATACACGTTAAATAAATCAACTGCGATCCAAGATCTCCCAGGATCAAGGCTTAAAATCTACTTTGGGAGGGGGGTAGGCTTCTGAGGAGTATCAGAATCGAGCTGGAAGGGACCTTGGAGGTCTTGTAGTCCAGCCCCCTGCTTAAACAAGAGTGATAGACACCCTTTCTCCAAAGGAAGACCAGCTGGATGGTAACCCATCCTCTCAAAACTGTCACGAAAGGGGTCAGATGTGCAACTCCTGGCTTGGCCCAAGCTCTTGCTTCAAGGCTAGCCTTGCCTGCAGAGTTGAGGACAACTTTTATGGGGTCTCTGGGTGGGGGTGGGGGAGAGGGGGCTGGAAGTGGCTGGGAGGAGGCAGGGAAATTGAGCTGGCAAGGAGCCACGCAAAGTGCCATTGCTTTCCTTCGGTGAAAGCATCCATCTCTGGTGCAATGATGGAGACCAGTTTAGCAGAGAGATGTTGCATGGGAAGAAATGGATTTTAACCAAGAGGAAGGCACAAACACACTCGCACATTCTGCTTGAGGCCGGCTGAAATTCACCGTGCATCCCCCCTCTTCTTCCTAGAGGTTCACCTCCTAAACGCAAGGTATCCTAAAGGCTAGTTGCTTCCTCTGTTTTCTTCCTCTGTGTGTGTGTGTTGTGTGTGTGTGTTTTGGGGGGGATATCTACAGTAACAGGACAGTTTCCAGCAAATCTTGCATCATTGGATCCCCAAAACAACAACCCTGTGAAAGAAGATAGGCCGAGGAAAAGCATCCAGCCCAAGTTCACCCTGAGTCAGGAAATTTAGATTTCCCCCAACCATCCAGACCTTAATCGATACAGCCTGCTGGCATCCCAAAATCACAATGTCCCTCCTTGACAGGACAGGCAGTGCTGAAACTGGCAGCTGCAAACGTTCCTCCACTGCCACCACCCTGCCCAAATGATTGCAGATCCCCTGAGGAAATGAGATGCAGCTTGGGGGGTGGGGGGGAACCCCTCCTCTCCTTTGAAACTCGGAATGTTGCCAGAGATGCACCTCCATGCACACAAATGCACCTCAAGCTGAGGCAGGTAAATTCCTCCAGGTAAAGCTGGCTCCAGGAAACGTCACCCACGGGACAGAGTTCGAAAGGCAACATCCGGAATTTTGGATTGCTATCCAAGGATACGCTTGATGGAAGCTTTCTGGCTAAGCTAGGAGGACTCGAAGTGGTCCTTTCCTTTGGGCCGGTGCTGTTCTACTCTCTCTCCCTCTCTCTCCCTCTCTCCCTCTCCCTCTCTCTCCTCCCTCCTCCCCTCCTCTTCCCTCTCCCTCCTCTCCTCTCTTCTTCCTCTTCCTCCTCCCTCCTCTCCTCCCTCCTCCCTCTCCTTCCTCCTTCCTCCACTCTTCCTCCCCCCCCCTCCTCCCCCCCCCTCCTCCTCCTCCCTCCTCCCTCTCTCTCTCATTCAGGTGTCTCATTCGGTCCGGCTTCACCAAGGTCTTGGAAGGCAGTTTTCAACAGGTGCCGTCTCTCCAGCTGCTGTAAGGATCCTCTCGGTTGTGAGTGTTGTGGCATGCATCAAAACGTGTGTACCTTTAAGTGTTCCTCAGCCGGTGCGTATGGTACATGAGAACCTGTCTCTGCTTTGCTATCCAATCTCCCCACACAGGATCTTACCAAGAAGCCTTCTGCATGTGTGGCTCCTTTTGTCTAATTGTGTACATGCCTAGTGTTTCTGATTCCTGATAAGGAGAACAGCAAGGATTGTGCCCTTCTTGGCTTCTTAGGAGTGCAGGCACTTGTTTTCTTTCCTCTTGACTGAACATCGTTCTTTCTGCATCCATCAGTCCACCTTGGAAGCCCCCCCCCCGTGGATCTGGGGGAGGAAGGGATGCAGGGCCCATTATGTAAAGTGTTCATGGCACGTGATTTGGTTTACCTGTATATCTGGGGTCTGCAAGACTCAGTCTCAGAATTGCCAGTCTGACACTCTTCCCTTTAGATCAGGGGTGTCAAACTTGATTTCATTGAGGGCCACATCAGGGTTGTGTTTGACCTAGGGGAGGGTCCGGGAGGGGGTGTAGCCAGGGTGGACATGATCAGCTCGATGTCACTTGTCGGGGGCACCTTTGATGGCCCGAGCACTCTGCCAGCGAAAACGGAGCTCGGGGGGGAGGGCATGACTCACCCAAGCTCTGTTTCCTTTTTTATTATTATTAAATATTTTTATTACAGTTTTCAAAAACACAAATCTCATTTATACTTGTAACAACATTTTGGCATCGACAAATACATATATCCTATATACATTATTATATACATACCTATATTAATATTCTATTAAGGTCTCTTGCTTTATTTACTATAATCCTTCTTCTTAATCTTTATATCTGTTTTTTAACTGCTCATACCATTTATCCCATATTGGATAATATTCGGAATCCTCCCTGGGAGCTTATCCATGTTGGCGTATTCCAATTTTTTTTGTATAACTAAACCTTCCGAAGGGATATTAGCTTCTTTTCATAATTGTGCAAAAGCTATTCTGGCTGCTGTTAAAAATATGTGATATAACATACCTTGTCTTTTTAGTATATTGGCCTGTAATTATTCCTAGCAAAAAGAATTCAGGTTTGAGTTCAATTTGACGTTTGATGATCTCTTGCAACCAATTTTTTATTTTAACCCAATATTTCCTGGTCTCGGGGCAGAGCCACACCCAAGCTCTGTTTTCACTGCCAGAGGGCTGCAGAAGGCCACTGCAACCTAAAACAGAGCTTGGCTGGCCCTCCTGTGCTGTCCAGCCAGTTTAGAGTTTGTTTGTTTGTTTGTTTGTTTGTTTGTATGTTTGTTTATTTATTTACTTACTTACTTACTTACTTACTTACTTACTTACGAGATTTATATGCCGCCCTATCTCCTAAGGACTCAGGGCAGCTTACAATACTAAAAAACAGTTAATGGGACTTGGGATAGGTAGTTAGGAACTGAGAGCTGTTCCCTTAAAGGTTAGTTAAGGTATCCTGGGAAATGTAGTCCATGTCATGTGGTCACATCTGTAACCCTGATTGTCACTGAATTGACCCTTGGTGGGTTGGGAGAGGTTTCTTCTCTCTTGCCTGAACACACAGCCTTGTGGTAGCAGCTATGCCCCCTGCCTCTATGACTATGGGATGAAAGATAGGGATGAGAGTTTAATATCTTTCTACACCACGGTTCAGAAATGCAAAGGATTGGACATTAAGAAGAACCTCATCATAAATGTGAGTTGACAGGATGCCTGATGAACTAATAAAAAAGACTTTGTATGGTTGCTTTGTGGAGTTGCTCTGTCTGCTTTATACCCATCCAGAGAGTAGTAAACAGAACACCTCCCAAGCTCCATTTTTGCTGGCAGAGGCACTGCAGGCCAGTCCTTTGCTGTTTCCAGGACAGCCCCGCAGGCCAGATCTAAGCACCCCTTGAGTTTGACACTCCTGCTTTAGATGTAGTCCTCAAATTACAACCATTCATTTAATGACCGGTCAAAGTTACAGCACTGAAAACAGTGGCTTATGACCATTTGTTACACTTAACAACCATTGCAGCTTCCCCGTATTCATGTGATCCAAATTTGGATGCTTGGCCACTGACTCATATTTATGACAGTTTCCGTGTCCTGGGGCTGGGGGGTCATCTCATCCCCTTTTGCGACTAATCCAACAGGCAAAGTCAATGGTTCACTTAACAATCGTGTTACTAACTTAACAACTGCAATGATTCACTTAACAACTGTGGACACGAAAGATCATAACATGGGGCAAAATGCACTTAACAAGGGTCTCACTTAGCCACAGAAATTTCGGGGTGGTCGTAAGTCAAAGACTACATGTGTGTCGGTCTGCAGCTCTTCAGCTATTTAATCAGTGTCGCCTCCCAGCTGCAATTTCATCACATCTGAAATTGAGCAAGGATGAGATTATTCTTTCTGGAGTTACAAGATTAGGATTAGTCGGCAAAGTAATTTTGGCAATTAGGTGAAGGTAAAGTTCCCTCGCACATACGTGCTAGTCGTTTCCGGCTCTAGAGGGAGGTGCTCATCTCCGTTACAAAGCCGAAGAGCCAGCGCTGTCCGAAGACATCTCTGTGGTCATGTAAAACCATGACTAAACACCGAAGGTTCACGGAACATCATTACCTTCCCACCAAAGGGGGTCCCTATTTTTCTACTTGCATTTTATACGTGCTTTCGAACTGCTAGGTTGGCAGAAGTTGGGACAAGTAACAGGAGCTCCCTCCGTTACATGGCGCTAGGGATTCGAACCGCTGAACTGCTGACCTTTCTGATCAACAAGCTCAGCATCTTAGCCACTGAGCCACCGCATCTCTCTAATTGGGCAATTAGCAGCACCCAATTAAACAGTCAGTAAATTTGGGCATACCTCAGTCTCTGCAGATCAGTCTACGCAAAGCAAAACAAAACAAAACCCTTGCAAACCCTCTATGTATAATTATAATGGGCACCAGTGGCATGTTAGGACAATCACTCCTAAAGGAGCAAAAACAGAGTGTGCTCTTTTTTTTCAAAGGCAGTATTTTTTCAAAGTGCATTCCAGGCATTGACCACTTTGTTGCCGAAGTCGTACTTTCTGCAATCGAGTTTGAAGCGGTTTACATTGAGTTTGTATCTGTTGTGCGCTCTTGTATCGTTGTGGTTGAAGCTGAAGTAGTCATTGACTGGTAGGACATTGTAGCAGATAATTTTGTGTGCTACGCTTAAGTCCAACCGTAGGCGGCATAGTTCTAGGTTGTCCAAGCCCAAAATTTTGAGCCTGGTGATGTAGGGTGTTCTGTTGCGAGCAGAGGCGTGTAGTACTCTTCTTGTGAAATACTTCTGGACTCGCTCAATTGTATTAATGTCCAATATACAGTGCGGATTCCAGACAGAACATTAACATGTATAGGCTTTTCATGTGGCATACATAATCCAGGTAGTCCTTGATTTGCAATGTTTCGTTTAGCCATTCCAACTTACAACATCCCTGAAAAAAAGTGACAGGACCATTTTTCATGCTCACTCACGTGCAGCTTTCCCATGGTCATGTGATCAAAATTCGGATGCTTGGCCGCTGACTCATATTTACGACCATCATAATCCCCTTTTGTGATCCCCTTTTGTGACCCTCTGACAAGCAAAGTCAATGGGAAAGCCTAATTCACAATGACCATGTCACTAATAACTGCAGTGATTCACTTAACAACGGGGGCAGGAAAGGTCATAAAACGGGGCAAAATTCACTTAATAAACGTCTCGCTTAGCAACAGAAAAGTTGGGGGGGTCAATTGTGGTCATAAGTCAAGGACTAGCTATGTGCCCACCCTATAAAGGAGGAGGTTAGCATATCCGCATATAAACCTGGTCCTGCTTTTGAACTAGTGAAGCATTGTAGTTGCTCATTTTAATGGAAAACATGCTGGTTAAAAGAAATACGGCTTTTTCCTCCCCATTTGGAACCTAGGAAAGTGGCATTGGCAAAGCAATAGCAGCTAGTTTGTTTGGGTTTTTTTAAATCAATGAGCTGTTTACTAATCTTGGATATTTTGGGTCTTGGAAGCCTCCTAATTCCATGTGCCTATTCAGATGGGATACATTTAAAAATACCCTTCCAAGAAAGACATCCATTCAAGACATTCTATGTTTTTCCCCCACCATGTGCTCCAAAATTCATCTCTGAGGTTAAAAAAGGGAATTTAAAAAAAAAAAAACCTCTAGATGACCTCTGACTCATTGCTAGACCAAGGGAAATTTCAGGCAGGAAACAATTAGATCATTTCTCCAATCTGTGTTTAATGGCCTGCTTTAACATTTCAAAATACTCAAGTGAACGTCAGCAAGTCGTTTCAGCTCAACCAAATGGTGGTTGATTATAAATTCAATGTAGAGAAAAGTCAAGTCCCACACTTAGGCAAGAAAAACCAAAAGTACACATATAGACGGGATGAAACCAGGCTCAATAGCAGTAACTATGAGAGGGATCTTGGAGTCTTAGTGGACAACCAGCTAAATAGGAGCCAGCAGTATGCAGCAGCAGCCAAAAAAACTAATGCAATCCTAAGTTGTATTAACAGAGAGATACAATTGAGATCAAGTGAGGTACTAATACCACTCTATAAAGCCTTAGTAAGATCACACCTAGAGCACTGCATCCAGTTTTGGTCACCACACTATAAAAAAGATGTTGAGACTCTAGAAAGAGTGCAGAGAAGAGCAACCAGGATGATTAGGGGACTGGAGGCTAAAACATGCAATGAATGGTTACAGGAACTGGGCATGGCTAGTCTAGGGAAGAGAAGGACCAGTGGAGACATGATAGCAATCTTCCAACATTTGAGAGGCTGCCACAGAGGGAAGGGGGTCAAGCTATTTTCCAAGGCACCCAAAGGCCAGACAAGGAATAATGCAGGGGTAGAATTCTACCAGTTCACACCTATTCGCTAGAACCGGTTGTTAACATTCTAAGCAGTTCGGAGAACTGGTTGTTAGAAGAAATTACTGGCCTAATCCTGTAAGGAAGGCAGGAAGGAAACATTCTGGTGTTGCTTACAGAAACTGCCTTGCCGTTAACCCTTATTACATTCTTGGCAGGACTAGACTTCCTGTCTCAGGAACTTCTCTGGAGTTTTCTTTCCCTGTTTTGCTGGTACTTTGCTTGTATGGAGTGACCATTCAAAGTTGCAATGGCACTGAAAAAAGTGACTTATGACCATTTTTCACACTTACGACTGTTGCAGCATCCCCACAGTCATGAGAGGCCAGGCGAGGAGATGCGTGCCTCGAGTGATATTGAGTTGGCCACGCCCAGCCAATAACATGACCACCAAGCCATGCCCACTAACTAAGCCATGCCCACAGAACCAGTTGTTACAAAATTTGAATCCCACCCCTGGAATAATGGAGGGAAACTGAACAAGGAGAGATTCAACTTGGAAATAAAAAGAAATTGTCTGACAGTGAGAATAATCAATTAATGGAACAGCTTGCCTTGAGAAGTTGTGGGAGCTTCATCTCTGGAAGCTTTCAAGAAGGCACTGGGCTGCCATCTGTCAGAAATGGTGTTGGGTCTCTTGCTTGGGTGAGGGATTGGACTAGATGACCTACTAGGTCCCTTCCATCTCTGTTAATCTGTATCTACCTTCTCCCCCTTAGCTTGATCACTTACAACTCCCTGGAACTGATTGGGGACGATGCTTTTGTGGGACTGATACACCTGGAGTATCTGTAAGTATACAACCGCGGCGGGTTTGGGAAAAAAGGAGCGAGTCCATCAGTGAAGACCAAGCTGGGTTGACACCAGGAAGTTGCCAAGGCTCAGGATCTCGATCAAGGGCAGGATAGCATGGGTCCTTCCCATGTGATGGGACAGTGACCCATCATTCATGACTTCCACCAAGGAGAGTGGAGGGAGTCACAGTCTATCAACATCTGGACTGCTGTATATTGAAGACAAGAGGCAGAGAATCTAGTTCACAATGAGAAGGGCTTGTAGGATTTAAGAGACTGAGCTGTAGCTATGGAACCATATGGAGAAACTTTTGGGAGGGGCTGTCACAGAAAAGAGGGGATTGACATTCTCCAAAGCTCCAGAGGGCAGGACAAGAAGTAATGTATGGAAGCTTGTTAAAGAGAGATCCAACTTAGAAGTAAGGAAAAAATGTTTGTCAGTGAGAATCAATGGATCAGCTTGTCTCCAGGAGTTGTAGGTGCTCCAACACGGGAGGTTTTCAAAAAATAGATTGGACAGTCATTTGATCAGGATGGTGTAAGCTCTCCTGCCCTGAGCAGGAGTTGGACTAGTAGACCTCTAGGTTCTTTCCAGCCCTATAATTTTATGTTCTAGGAACTACTTTAAGTCTGAAAGGACCCAAAAAGGGAATATGTTTACAGTAAAATGTGCAATCAGCTTTATTTTCCTTTCTTCATGAAAATTTCATTCCAACATCGACAGTAGAAGGTTATATGTGGCTGATCCCAGATTTAGAGCCCATTTTGCTTTTTGTTTCGCATGTTCCTATTGTGGTGCTCCCTTTTTCCCAGAAGCAAAAGGCAAACTTGTGTAGCAGTGGTTCCCCCACTTCTGATTTTCTCATACATGCCAAATGTCAAGTTTGTAAGCTTTACCATTCTGGAGATTTTGTGATGATGCCCTGCGAGGCAGGCTGAATTGAGAAAGCTTGACTGGATAAAATCCCCCATGATTTGAGAATTGGTGTTAGCCCATCCTTGGTCCAATGTCTTAACCACTGCCCTATCCCCTTTTGCTCCTTTCTTCTTTTTTTTGTAAAGTTTTTTTAATTTTTTAAAAATGAATCAATATCATTTCATGGACAGTGTGGTGTCTGAGTATCAATCATTTTGATACAAAAGCATACAAAAGTAATACAATGAGCATTACTAAATTAATCCGAGTTACATAATCTAATGTTATACATAGCTATATCAACACATAATCCTTCATTTTTCACTTATATTTTTAAAAATTCATATTTATATGCCGCCCTTCTCCTGGAGACTCAGGGCAGCTTACAATTTTTGGAGCGCAACCCAATGCACTCAGCAATATTTGCTACATCCTTCTAATAGTAATAGCATTATTTCTGAGCATACCTAATAACATCCTTTCTCAAACTCTGATCTTGACTTCTAATATTCACTTTAAATGGATTAACTATAACCAGGGGTGGGATTCTACCAGTTTGCACCTATTCTCTAGAACCGGTTGTTAACATTCTAAGCAGTTCGGAGAACTGGTTGTTAGAAGAAATTACTGGCCTAATCCTGTAAGGAAGGCAGGAAGGAAATATTCTGGTGTTGCTTACAGAAACTGCCTCTCCGTTAACCCTTATTACATTCTTGGCAGGACTAGACTTCCTGTCTCTGGAACTTCTCTGGAGTTTTTTTCCCCTCCTTTGCTGGTACTTTCCTTGTGTGGAGTGATCATTCAAAGTTACAATGGCACTGAAAAAAGGGACTTATGACCATTTTTCACACTTACGACTGTTGCAGCATCCCCACAGTCATGAGAGGCCAGGCGAGGAGATGCATGCCTCGATGTGAGTGATATTGAGTTGGCCATGCCCAGCCAATAACATGACCACCAAGCTACGCCCACCAGCTAAGCCACGCCCACAGAACCGGTTGTTAAAACATTTGAATCCCACCCCTGAGTATAACGATATCCCCCATTTCTAAATTTTTTGTCTGTTCTCATTTTTAATACAGCCACTCTTAAGAATTACTAGATTAATCTAATGTTGTTATACATGACTTCATCAGCACAGGATCCTTCATTTTTCAATTATTCAATATTTGCTACATCCTTCTAATAGTAATAGTGTTATTTTTGAGCATACCTAATAACATCCTTTTGCCCCTTTCCTGAGAGTTATGAGGACTTCTCTTCCTTGCCAGGTTCATTGAACAAAACAGACTAGAAGCCATCTCCAAGAATGCTTTCAGAGGCCTGAAGAGTCTTCTTCATCTGTGAGTACTTTGTGGGACATCTTCCTGGTTTCTGTTCGGACTTCTGGAGTTCTGGCAAAGTTTACCACACAATTCTACATGCCTTGAGGATCTCACCTGGCAACTTAGCCTAAGACGGAAGTAATTTTACTTGATTTGGATGCCTTGATTACCCCAAATACTCCTTTATTTTTGGTTCTTGGTGCTGTCTGTTGTTTGCTTGCTTGCAGACATTTCATTTCCCAACATTATCAACAGTAATGAGGTTACCTAGTTAGGTAATGAAACTTCTACAAGCAAACAACTGAGCTAAGAGAGATCCAGGACTCTGCAGTTCAAGCCTGAGCTACATATATTCTATTGGGGCTGCTTCACTTCAACACACAGCATGTTCTCATACCTGCCAACTTGCTTTTAAGGATATTCTTTTTCTTTTCCATTTTTCACAGGAATTTAGCCAACAACAACTTGCAGACCTTACCAAGGCACCTCTTCCGAGGCCTGGATTCACTGACTTCAGTGTAAGTTGTGGGTCCAGCAGAAAGAAACAAGGGTGTGATTTTGGGTAGAAAATGTTGTGACTCAGCCTAACTTCCACTCCTGGTCACAAGGGCAGCCAAAGGGCTCAGGTCTTTTGCCTTTGCAATCAGATAACAGATAATAACAGATAATCAGAGTTTGAAGGGACCTTGTAGGTCATCTAGTCCAACCCCCCCCCAAGCGGAAGACCCTACACCATTTCTGACAAATGGCAGTCCAATCTCTTCTTGTAGGTCTCCAGTGATGGCACTCCCACAACTTCCGAGGGCAAGCTGTTCCATTGGTTGATTGTTCTCATTGTCAGAAAGTTTCTCCTTATTTCCGAGTTAAGTCTCTCCTTGTTCAGTTTTCATCCATTATTCCTTGTCTGGCCTACAGGTGCTTTAGGAAATAGCTTGACCCCCTTCCTCCTCTCTGTGGCAGCCCCTCAAATATTGGAAGACTGCTATCATGTCTCCCCTGGTCCTTCTCTTCTCTAGACTAGCCAATCCAAACAGTTGATGGCAAAAGGATTGAAAGAGAGTCCCCAAAGTGTAGTTTTAGTAAGTTTTCATACTAAGTTAATTTAACCAAGATTTTCACAAGGAAAATAGAAGCCCACCCCAAATTGTCCTATCGGATTTTGATTGACTGACCTGAAGGTTCCCCGGGAATTGCCTACGGTTTGAGGGCTATGCAGAGGGGGCTAGAGGCTAAAACATACAAAGAATGGTTACAGAAATTGGGTATGTCTAGTCTAATGAGAAGAACTAGAGGGAGACATGATAGCAGTGTTCCAATATTTGAGGGGCTCCTACAAAGATGGGGCGGGGTGTCAAACTATTTCCCAAAAAAGCAAGACAAGGAACAAAGGATGGAAACTAACCAAGGAGAGAAGCAACATAGAACTAAGGAGACATTTCCTAACAGAGCAATTAACCAATGGAAGAGCTTGCCTTCAGAAGTTGTGAATGCTTCATCACTGGAAGTTTTTAAGAAGAGATTGGATAACCGCTTGTCTGAAGTGCTGTAGGGTTCCTGCTCAAGCAGATGGATGGACTAGAAGATCTCTAAGGTCCCTTCCAACTCTATCATTGTATGCTGTATGTTCTATTTCTGGCTTGGAGAAAGAAGAGAAGGATGTGAATTATGGCAAGAGAGAGATGGGCAGGGCAAAGAATTAACCATCCTCAGCCTTGAGTGCTTGAAGCATGGAAATGTGTGATGACCCAAAGGGGCGTGGCACAAAGACAACCCAGTCAGATAATCAGTAGGAGTCCCTTTATTAGCTCCAACTTTGCCCCCAATATCCTGGTTACCTTCTGGCTGGAGAAAAACTCTCCAAGGAACAGCCTTTGGCTGCAGAGAATCAAGTCCAAAACGTGGCCAACGAAAACTGTAACTATAAGTCCAATCAGGGCAAAATGAGGTAATTAGTCCGGCAGGGCAGGGGCAAGAATTCCAGATGTGAAGGAACGGCAGTAATTCAACCTAGTTGGGAGGATGCCAGGAATGCAGATAACCAAAGTCAACACAAGATAAACTTATGTTTGTTCCCAGCAGCCACCGCTCTCAGCTTGCATCTCTTTTAAACTCTCTTTCCAGGTGTGCCTAATGAAGGGAATCAGGGCCCTTTCCTCCCCCATAAGCCATGCAACCCACGTTGCTCTCTTCTCTGTTCCTCCCTGCATGCCCTAGGATGAAGAGGGGGTGGGCCTGGGTCTTCCTCTGAACTCCCTCTCCCTTGTTCTACCTCTCCCCTGCTCTGCCCAGCCGGACTTTGCCCTTCTCCAATTTCCTCCACAGCCAATGAAGCCACACTCCTACTCCCTGTCAGCTGTTTGTCTTCCTCCTTGGATTCAGACTCCGACAGAGGCATGTAAATTAAAAAAATGACAGAAAGGCATTCCCCACCCCAACCCCAGAAGACATGAAGCTGGCTCTGGGTGAATGTTTGGCTGCCACCCTGCCCTCCTGGTGATCAGCCACTAACTTCTTTCTCAACAGGGACTTGCGGGGAAATGCTTTCCACTGTGACTGTAAGCTGAAATGGCTGGTGGAATGGTTGAGCCACACCAGTGCCTTGGTGGAGCCCATCGAGTGCCACTCGCCGGCTGAGTTGAACCGCACCAGTCTCAGCGAACTGCGCCCTGGAGGGTTCAATTGCATCACCACTGGTAGGTCATCCTTTGTCCTTTGGGTTCCCTCCAGCGAGGAAGGACTGCCAGCCTTACCATGAATCAAAGGCAGGGAGTTGGCTCTGTCAGCAAGTATTACTGTCCCTGGAAGAGTCAGCCAAATGGGTTAGCTCTTTGCTTTGTTTCCCTCTAATGGGGAGAAGAATGGTCTTTGTTGGCTATTTTTGCTCATCTATTGCCATTTTGACTATTGGGGATTTTCTGTCTTGAGTACCAAAAAAAATAATAAAAGACCTTGCTTGACATTGGATTCTAGGTCTTTTGACTTGCAAGGAAAGTCAAAAGGTTTGATGTAAGTAGTCAAATGTCTTAGATTGACACCTTCCCTCCTTAGGGAATTTGCAGCCATGGAAACGGAAGAAGTTTGGTGCTCTCTGTGCTTGCTTGTTTTCTTTCAGACTTTTCATTACCCAAACCAGGAAACACCATCAGTGGTAGTACGGAGTGTGGTTTGCTGTCAGTTTGTATTCTGGTGACTTGGCCTGTTGGTGTAGATGGGGATGGTTTTAGAGATTCTTTGGTTGGGCTGTTTACTGCTGCCTCTTTGGCAGTTTCCTGACTGGGCTGTGGTTAACTGATTGTTGTTCTGATGTTATCCTTGGAGGTAGTCTATACTGATCTGATTGCTGGTGGAGAGATGCTTGAAAAAACAAATACTCTCCTTTATTAGAAAGTGTACAGATTTGTCAATAATCAAATGAAAGTGGTTTGTGATGTGTGGATACTTATGAAGCTTCTATCTCTCTTAAGAAATGCAGTAATTCCAATATAAACCAGTGGCATCCTTCAGACGCGTTGGAGAAACCTAGGAATTCTGGGAGTTGAAGTCCCATACAACCACATCATGTGGTCAATGGAAAGGGGAAATTTGATGTAGGCAGAGGTTGCTTAGGTTTGTGGTGTCTTTTTCCCAGCCTTCTTTTCACTTCATTTTCCAAACTGGCTAATCCTACTGAAGTCAGTATTGACTTAAATTCCCAACATGCCTACTTTAATTTAAATAACTTTGGGTTTTTTGAATGACACGCTGAGCAGTGGCTCTTAGGAACTGTGCTCTTGCCCATTGATCTGATCTGATTAGAGTCTTTTGGAGAGGACTTACTATCCCAGGAGGAGGGGGTGATAGAGGTCTCTGCAAGGATTATTCATCACAATGATTCAAGGTCTTATTCCCTTGAATGCTGGGTGCTGAAGGTTGGTGGTGGATCATAACTTAATTGCTTTCATGACCTGTTAGTAAGCATCTCACAGAAATCTGGTTGTCACGGTTAGGAGCAATATTCTGGATTAGATGGATTCTTGCGTCTGCAGTGGACAACTTTTGTTACTGAAAGCTGAATTTGGCTTTTGGGAAGCATGCTGGGGAATGCCGCTCCAAGAATTGGGAAGGGCCAGGACGAAACCTAAATTTGGCTTCTTGTATTAAAAATTACCATTCAGTAGCAGCTTCGGGGCAGGCTTGAAGGCACCGCTAAATTTTGCAAGGTGATGCAAGGAACTCAGGCTTGCAAATTCTTCTCCCTTGCTCTGGGTTGACGCAGCAGGATTCATCATTGTGGATCAGCCACAAGGCATAGCAAAATAAGTCATAATGAGCAAATAAGGATGTACTGAGTGGGACCTTTCAACACAGCATCAGCCCTTGCAGAAGTAAATGCATTTATTAATTCATTGCATTCCAGGCTGCCGACTGAGTCTGAATAGTTGAAGGCCACCAGGGTTGCGAGATTCCACCCCTGATCTGCTAATCTCCACCTTCCTCCCCACAGAACTTGTCCTCTTTGACACTTTGCCAGAGCAGTCTCTCTCAATAGAAACATTCATCTACCACGATGAAGAGAATTTGGTGATTGCACAGCCCTTTACTGGACGGTGCAACTTCTTGGAGTGGGACCACGTGACCGGGAAATTTCGCAGCTATGCCACTATCAATGGTAAGAAACCCAGAAATGCACAACACAATCACTTTTCTCCTGCCAGCATTACTAGATGGAGACCAGTGGTGGGATTCAAATTTTTTTGCTACCGGTTCTGTGGGTGTGGCTTGGTGGGCGTGGCAGGAGAAGGATACTGTAAAATCTCCAGTCAGAGGTGGTATTTGCCGGTTCTCCGAACTACTTAAAATTTCCGCTACCGGTTCTCCAGAACTGGTAAGAACCTGCTGAATACCACCTCTGGTGGAGACATTTCCTTCGTTGTTCAGAAACATATAGTGAGTATCATTCAGCAGCACCAAGCTACATCCCATAATGAATAAGGAGCTGCCTTCTCTTCCTTTTTATGCCTATCAACTTTCTCTGTAGTTTGTAGGTCTTTAAGTGGTGGTCTGTACTTAGCTCTAACCCTCTCCTAGATACACCCCCCCCCAGAGATTTGCAACACTGTTGTAGGAAAAGAGTAGGCAGAGCTGGAGGGTGGAGTTAAGTGTGTTATCAGATTAGAGTCCTTGCATTCCCTCAAGTACTCCAAACCCAGCCCATCCTCAATTCCATTGACCTTTATCTGGCACTAATTTAGTATTAAACTTTAGTTAACCAGGTTGTTGTGTATAGGCTTGAATAAATCTTCTATGCTTCATGCTGATTCTTTGCACCTGTCAAATATTGCCATTTGATAGCAAAATGGGCATAAGTTCCCACTGAGATTTGGGCAGGAATAAATAACAGCACACTATTAGAAGAATTTATCACACCCCAAAAACAAATAGATCACTTCCTGAATTGTCTTGAAACTGCGTAGGATAGCAGGAACCAAGGTATCAAGAACCGTTTACTTGGATGGCATGGCATTCTTGGTCTCATCTTCTACATCCTTTGCCAGTACAGATCTAATCAACCAATCAGAATAGAGCTAGAAGGGACCTTGGAGGTCTTCTAGTCATCCCAAGGATGATGTCATAATTAAGACAATTAATGTAACAAGTTAATGGTAATTAAATAGATAGCTGTAATGTAAGAAGGCTTCCAGCATCACAGTTCAGTGACTCCACCTTTCTCCTTCTCAGGTTCTTCCACTGTGGCCTGCAAACCCTTGGTGATTGAAGGTGAACTCTTTGTGGTTGTAGCTCAGCTCTTCAGAGGGTCCCACATCTACAAGCGACATGAAGCTACAGGGCAGTTCCTGCACACCCAGGTCATCGAGAGCTCACGCATCCGCAAGCCCAATGACATCGAGGTCTTCCGAATGGAGGGAGACTGGTATTTCATCATGGCTGACAGTTCCAAGGCCGGCTCGACCACATTGTACCGCTGGAATGGTCACGGCTTCTATTCCCACCAATCTTTGCATTCTTGGTATCGTGACACGGATGCCGAATTTCTGGAGATTGCGGGCAAGCCCCACCTCATCTTGGCCAGCAGCTCTCAGCGCCCGGTCGTCTATCAGTGGAGCAAGCAGCAATTTGTGCGCCGTACGGACATTCCTGATATGGATGATGTCTATGCTGTCAAGCATTTCAAGGTCAAGGAAGACGTGTACATTTGTCTGACGCGGTTCCTTGGAGATTCCAAGGTGAGATTGGAAGTTGGGGTGGTTGGTTGGTACTGTACCTGCTTCACTGGGGTCACACATTTCATCGAGCCCTAATGTGGTGTGTCTACAACCGGAGATGGTATTCAGCAGGTTCTGACCAGTTCTGGAGAACAGGTAGCAGAAATGTTGAGTAGTTCAGAAAACTGGCAAATACCACTTCTGAGTGGCCCCACCCCATCTGTTCTCTGCCTCCCAAGTCCCAGCTGATTGGCTGGGTCTTCTTTTGTTTCCCCGCACAGGAGAACGGAGCTGGAAAGCAGGTTAGTGGGGTGGGGAGGGAATGGAGGTTTTACAGGATCCTTCCCTTGCCATGCCCACCAAGCTATGCCCACAGAATCAGTAGTAAAAAATTTTGAATCCCACCACTGTCTGCAACTTCCAGAAATGAGGCTATTTGGCCTAGCGTGTTGGGGGAAATCTAACCATTGTGGTTTGCGGATCAGAGGTTATAAGTGAGCATATGTGGGCCTTATGATCTGGTGGCATTTTCAAATAAACCTGTTTTGAACATAGCCTGTAGGGAAATATATTTGTGCTTGGTGAAAACTATTAATTTTGCCTGCTGCCAATCTAAAATATATCTCAGTGATAAGTACAAGTTATTAAAATTGAGCTTCTGAAGGCTGGACAGATCTAGAAGTAACCTCCAGGTATGTTGGATGTCAACTCTCTTAATTTCTACCCATCATCAGAAAAGCCTACAATAGTTGAAACTACTTAACATATGGTACCAGCTGCTCAGAATGCAAATGTTGCCATCCTTGATGCAAGATTTTGAGTAAAAGACTGGGCAGTCATCAATTAATCCATAAGGAGCTGACCTTTGATGGCTTATACAACCTTACTCAAATGTATATTTCTGCAGTGTTCAGTATGGCAAAGCAGAAAGTTTAACTGAACTTCTGATGAGAGTACTTTTGGTGGCCATTATGTCACGCTACCATTTGTAGTGGAAGCACATCAGCAGATGAAGCAGTGATAAATTGAGCAAACAATAAATAGCACATAGAGACATACACGATGGTCCAAAGAAGTTGGTGTGAACTACAGTTAGTGTGAACTTCTATCTGAAGTTGGTGTGACTACAGTTGTGTACCAGTTTAGTTCTATCCTAGCAAGAAGATGGATGCAGGTTATTACGCTTGGTCCTTTCTCTTCAAGCTCAAAGCAACGTCTCCTGCCAGCATTGAACACAAATCGCCCGGTGCGCGCCCACAGACAGGGCCTCCTTGGGGTACCGTCGGCCAAACAGTGTCGGCTGGCGGTCCCTAGGGTGAGGGCCTTCTCTGTGGGGGCGCCCACTTTGTGGAACCAGCTTCCCCTGGAGCTATGATTGGCCCCTGACCTCCACTCCTTTCGCCACGGCCTAAAGACTTGGCTATTTGAACAAGCCAGCCTGGACTAAGGGGGGCGTTGTTTTAAATGTTTGTGGTAGGGTTTTAAATATTTATTTGGTCCAATTGATTTAATATTTTTTTAATTTCTTTTAACTTTTGAATTCGATGTTTTTTGTGTGAGCCGCCCTGAGTCCTTCGGGAGATAGGGCGGCATATAAGACCAATTAATTAATTAATTAATTAATAACTGTATCTGTTCTAGACCCATGTAGAGACCAAGTCAGGTACCTCCTTCCCATTGTCAGATTGGAAGAATGGAGGAGTTAGGTTATTTAAACCAATTTCACCTGTGCTCTCTTTGCTGACTTTAAACTATAAGGCCTCCAGGTAGAAATTCTGGGACTTGAATGAGTTCCTACATTAAGTACTTTAAGTCTATGCCTTCATGATTCTTGCTAGGTCTCATTCTAGGAGAAGAGCAAATGCCAAGGCATATGGGTCAATCTTAGCTCAATCAAATCTAATTTATTGGGCCAAGATAAATCGGTTTTTCTTTTCCAATGTGTCATCAGTTATGAATCAAGTAGATTGCCCATTGAGAAATAAATAAAATCCCTCTTCTTGGTTGACTCCCATTTTTTCCCATTTTTCGCACCTGGACTTAACATTAGGTTCCTTTCCCCCATAATAACACTCACATCTTGCTAAGACTTGCTGTGGTTTTAGTGGCACCACGCACTGCTCTGTACACCCTTTTACTGAAATGATCTTCAAGAAATTGCATTTGAGTCCTTTTTTTTTGCTCTCCACAGGTGATGCACTGGGATGGTTCCATGTTTCGAGATGTCCAGCAGATGCCTTCTCGCGGCTCCATGGTCTTCCAACCGCTGAGCATCGCCGGCTATCGCTATGCCTTTCTTGGCAATGACTACTCCTTCAGCAAAGTCTACCGCTATGACCCCATCACTGGCCTCTTCCAGCACTTCCAGGAGCTCAACACCCAGGCCCCGCGTTCCTTTGCCCATCTCAACGTTGACAAGCAAGACTTCCTGATTGCCTCCAGCTTCAAGGGCAAGACACATATTTACCGCCACGTCATCATTGATCTGAGTGCCTGAGCCAAGCGACAGTGGGGCTGGGCAGGGAGCATGGATCGAAGGTAGGAGGCAGCTACCGCAGGGAGAAGCAGCCCAGGAGAAGACCTGGGAAGTGCAGTACCAGAGGCATCCACTAGGGGGACAGCATTGGAAGCAGATGCTGTTGAGGGTGCACCTCTCCAGTGGCCTGAGATAACAGCTAGCCAGCAGGTGGGAGCTAGGTGACTTAAGAGCCATAATCAATCACTAGCAAATGCAACTTGAATGGCAGCAGAAGTCAGCAGATTTATCTTTGCTTTTGACCTGCCAAATGATGATAAACGGATGCTGCCATTGCCAGAAAGGGCAGAGAGAGCTTGCAGTTTTGCAATGGGGTTAACTCAGAAACCCAACCAACAAAACACTTCATTTTACAGAGAGGTCAATCATCTCCAGAATTGCTCAGAATTTCCATTCTTTCCCCACCCCCACCCCCACTCTTATCATTTCCTAACAATGAGGAGGTTGATTCCGTTGGATTTTCTTCTTCCCTTTTAGTACATTCCTGGAAACATTTTTATTTTTATTTTATTTTATTTTATGTTTGGCTTATTTTGCCTGCTTGCTTGTATGGCTCTGTTTTCTTTTGAAAACATTTTTAAAAAAATATTGTGCAATCATGCATCAGATAACTGTAACCTATGCGTGCCTGTTCAAAAAAGCAAACACCAACTCATGGCTGAGTTCACACAATGCGACAGAGTCCATTAAAATGGAGTTGATAGCTTAGGAGTTTGGGGGGATCTTAATCTATTGTGGAAACCAGGCCACGATGTCATCATATGGGGGGAGTTTTTCAGCTATCCCAAATCATGGGCCCAAAATGGGCCCAAAACGGGCCTTGGTGGCTCAGGCTGTTAAATGCCTGTATTTAAGATCCAGCTGTCTACAATTACTGTAGGCTCGAATCCCACCAGGCTCAAGGTTGACTCAGCCTTCCATCCTCTCGGGGTAGGTAAATTGAGGACCCAAGATTGTTGGGGGCAATAAGCTGACTTTGTAAAAATGCCGCTTAGTAATAAGCAGGCATATACAATGGAAGGAAGGCTATTGCTGAGCACACTGGGTTGTATCCCAAAAATTGTAAGCCGCCCTGAGTCTTCGGAGAAGGGCGGCATATAAATGTAATTTTAAAAAAATGTTGCGTGAACACAGCCAAATAATCTTGGAACCCCTTTAAATGTCTTATGGTATAAGCTTTGTATGATATACTTGAGCCATGGTAGCACAGTGGTTAGAGTGCAGTACTGCAAGCTACTTCTGCTGACTGCCAGATGACTGCAAGTTCGAATCTCACCAGGCTCAAGGTTGACTCAGCCTCCCATCCTTCCAAGGTGGGTCAAATGAGGACCCAGATTGTTGGAGGCAATAGGCTGACTCTGTAAATTGCTTAGAGAGGGCTGTAAAGCACTATAAAGCGGTATATAAGTCAAAGTGCTATTGCTACTTCTCTAGGAATAAGTCCCTTTGATCTTAACTGGGATTTACAGCAGACATGCTGGTCTGTCTCCCACTCAGTCTTACTGGAAGCCTGCCTCAACCTTTCACTGAGACAGGCTACATTTTCCGATGAACATTTTCCTGCGTTCGGCGGAACTTTCTCCAAAGCCCATCTACATCAAGTAACGTTACAGTCATCTGCTGGTTCCACCCAGTATGTTTTAATGGCCGTTTTCTATTTCCCAGTTTAAGGATGTATAAACATATACAATGTTCACCATCGAACTATGTCAGGGAGGGACATGGCCCAAGCACAAGTTTAGCATTAAGCACAACAAGGGGTCCCAGGAAATCTTGATCAACCAGAGAAGGACTTTGCAGGGGGGGAAGAGAGAGAGAACAAAGTAACATTAAGAGGCGCATGGACTCATCGACCGAACGGGCAGATGGGAGCCATTCTGGACAGAACTGTGAGCTGAAACAGAGATGGACTTGCAAGGAATACAGTCCGGCGTTTCATTTTTTGACCTGTAAATAGCTATTGTGTTATTCAGAGTCATCGAATCTCCTTCTAGGAGCGGAGTTACTTTATTGCATACCTTCCTATTGCTGGACTGGTGGGGAGACACAGTTCAGGCAGAAAATACACCACGCAAGGTTTCTTCAGAAGGACACGTTGGTTTCCTCTACGGGCTTCCCTTTACGATGCGGCATCCCACATACAATACATTGTAAATAAAAGTCAATATATTGTTTGTGGCAGTGGTGGGATTCAAAAAAATTTACTACCGTGGCTTTGGTGGCTTGGTGGGCATGGCAGGGGAGGGATACTGCAAAATCCCCATTCCCTCCCCACCCCACTAACCTGCTTTCTAGCTCCATTCTCCTGTGCAGGGCAACGAAAGAAGACCCAGCCGATCAGCTGGGAGTCTGGAGGCGGAGAATAGATGGGGGCAGGGCCAGTCAGAGGCGGTATTTGCCGGTTCTCCAAACTACTCAAAATTGTGATGTTGTTTATCACATCCTGTGGACATCCTTGGAATCTGCTGATTTCTGTCTCTGCAACGCTGATCATATATTGCTCATGGCAGCCTGGGGGGGGGCTACAAATTCCATGAAATAAATTAATACATATATAACAGTGAGATCGGTCCCCGGCCCCATTGTCTCCTTCCTCTGGGAGATACTGAATCACAGTTTAAAGACCCCTGTGCTAAGCCCAAATCAAACCAGGTCATCTTAAGGCTTGATGTAAAGCCACTCCCTCCTCCTGCCACCCAGTGCAGGATTCAACCCAGTGGTGGGATTCAAATGTTTTTACTACCAGTTCTGTGGGCATGGCATGGCTTGGTGGGTGTGGCTTGGTGGGTGTGGCAGGGGAAGGATACTGTAAAATCTCCATTCCCACCCCATTCCAGGGGAAGGTTATTGCAAAATCCCCATTCCTTCCCCACCCCACTAACCTGCTTTCCAGCTCCGTTCTCCTGTGCAGGGCAACCAAAGGAGACCCAGCCGATCAGCTGGGACTCAATGAGAGGCAGAGAATAGAAGGGGTGGGTCCAGTCAGAGGTGGGATTTGCCGGTTCTCCAAACTACTCAAAATTTCCCATTACTGGTTCTCCAGAACTGGTCAGAACCTGCTGAATACCACCTCTGTTTTTTGGGCTCATGAGTGTTGGGACTTGTCTCCACTTTCCAGATGCTCAAGGAAGTTACTCAGAGCCAAAGGGAGGGAGATCCATCCTCCTGTCCTTAAAACGACAACCAGAGCAAAAAAACAAACCAAACCAAAATCCTTTTCATACAAGTTCTTTGCAACAATCAAAGCACTGAAACACCGAGTCGAAAAAGGTAATACAGCTCTTGGACATATTAGGTTAAACCACAGTTTCTTTAACTAGGATTTATTGAATAAGCCACCACGGACAAGGTTTGCCCAGAAGGGTGAACCAGAAAGTGAGCAAGGCCTATTCTCAGTGGTACAGAATGAAGCACAGGTAGTCCTCGACTTATAACCATTCGTTTAGTGACCGTTACAATGAAAAAAAGTGACTTATGGCAAGTTTTCACATGACCATTATAGCATCCCCATGGTCATGTGATCAACATTTGGACACTTGGCAACCAGCATGTATTTATGATGGATGCAATGTCCACCATTTGTAACCTTCCCAGCTGGATTCCCACAAGCAAAATCAACAGGAGAAGCCAAAGCCACTTAGTGACTATGTGATTCACTTAACAACTGCAGGGATTGGCTTCAAAGCTGTGGCAAAAAGGTCATAAAATGGGACAGAGCTCACTTAACAACTGCCGTGCTTAACCACAGGCTCTGTTGTGGCCATAAGTCAAGGACTAGTGGACTAAGTCAACATAGGTTTCTTGTTTCTGATCTTCTGCATAGCGCAACCCAGGTCTTGTTTAGTTAATAAATCAGAGTTAAGCCAACCACGTCCCACAAAGTGGACCTCTACTCATTCTGGTGGCCGAGCAATTCTATGGCAGCGTAAAGTTGTTCATACACTGGGGGCAATTTCTTTTTTTTAAACCTGGCAATGAGATTTTATTTCACAAAACAAATGCAAGAAGAAAAGGCAACAAAACAAGATGGTGGCTCATTGGTCAGACAGAGAACCGTTTTCACCCAGAACAGTCAGGGCTGATGGCATCATGAGAAGGAGCTCCGTTCAGCACTCGCTGGCTCCTAGAAGACACAGGTGAGAAAACCAAACAACAAGGCACATTTTAGGTAAGAGAATTAGCGTGGTTTCCCCCCCATCCCACATAAAAATTTGACTCGGGAGGACAATTATTCTCTATCCACACAGAATCCTCTGCAGGTTCTCTTACCTGCAAGGGGTTGTTTCGGTGCCCCACTGATCTGCGTGCTAAAAGAGAGGGGGCAAAATTGAGGTTAAGGAAGATGGAGCCAAGATTTGCGTCCTCACTCCCCCTTCTCATTTTTGGAAAGGAGATTCAGCATCACTCTTGTCCCAAACAAGGAGCGTGAAGCCCAGGGGTGCTTACCCAAATGTGTTTCTCACCTTGCAACTTTTAAGATGTGTGGAGTGAGCTTCAACTCCCAGAATTCCATGCTGGCTGGGGAATTCTAGGAGTTGAAGTCCACACATCTTAAAGGTGCCGAGGTTGAGAAACACTGTCTTAACAGGAGTCCACCCCTTCCAATCTGTCTTAATGTGCCCCACGGCTGTTTTAGGGAAAATCTCTTACCTGCTTTTCTTTCTGGTCTTGCATTTGCACTTTCCACCTGGTGGGGAGGGATGAGAAGAGCAATAATTAAAATGAGAAAAGGATGGGGCAAAAAATCACCTAGGACAGCTGACACATCTAAGACAGCTTAGCAGGCAAAAAAAAAAAATCAGATCCTGTGTCTTCCTAGAACGTCTACAAAACATCTAGTAGGAAGCAGGAGAGCCACTGTGTTGCAATACTCTATGGCAGGAGTCTCCAAACATGACAACTTTAAGACTTGTGGACTTCAACTCCCAGAATTGCCCAGCCAGCATGACTAACAGAGGGATTCTGGGAGTTGAACTCCACAAATCTTAAAGTTGCCAAGTTTGGAGGCCCCTGCTTTATGGGTTAGATCAACGTTTCCCAACCTTGGCAACTTTAAGGGAAGTGAACTTCAACTCCCAGAATTCCCTAGCCAGATTTCTGGGAGTTGAAGTCCACATATCTCAAAATGGCTGAAGTTGGGAAACACTGGGCTAGATAGACCTGGGCTCCATTCCAGGTTCTGCTGCAACTCTTAAAATGCACTTTGCAGACAGAAGTTATTGGCCAGATTCCTATCGTATGTTAACCCATAATTCAAATCAAACCAATGTTTATTACAGTCAAAGACTACCAGAACAAATAAAAATACTCAAGGAATATCCAGTGAAGAATTCTAGAATAAACTAATAAATAACACATATATTAAAATCACAATTTGAGTTGCACGTGGCCTAACTATACTATACTACAATATCCATCCTTAAAACTGTGAGGCCCACGGTCACTAAAATACTAAATTGCAAAAAGAGTAGGAATGCAAAAGGGTTTGCTACATTAGTTGCGTAAAATACCTATGGTTAAGCCATAATTGTGTTCCACCATGGCTGAGTCAAAGCCAAGAGATCTACATCATGGCATGTTGGAGAATGTGAATCTAGCTGTTGATGTGAATCAGTCCCTTAAGGAATTGTTGAATGTCCAATAACCCAAACTAGGTTTGTCTCATGAATCCTGGGAATTGTTTAAATCACACGTGTTTAAATCACTCATGGACTCCCCATCTCGGCTTTGAAAAATCAGGGTTAACGGGAAAGCTATCAGAAACGTGGGGTTGATTGACACACATTTGTTTCATTGCCAATGATTACAATGGGATGTGGAGGGGGGTGTCTTATGAATAGGTTGAAGGAGAAACCAGCTCGTATTACAGATAACAGATAACAGACAATCAGAGTTGGAAGGGACCTTGTAGGTCATCTAATCCAACCCCCTGCCCAAGCAGGAGATCCTACACCATTTCTGACAGATGGCAGTCCAGTCTCTTATTGAAAGTCTCAAGTGATGGTGGTCCCACAACTTCCGAAGGCAATTTCTGTTCCATTGGTTGATTGTTCTCACTGTCAGAAAGCTTCTCCTTATTTCCAGGTTGAATCTCTCCTTGTTCAGTTTCCATCCATTATTCCTTGTCTGGCCTTCGGGTGCTTTAGAAAACAGCTTGACCCCTTCCTCTCTGTGGCAGCCCCTCAGATATTGGAACATTGTTCTCCTGTCTCCCCTGGTCCTTCTCTTCACTAGACTAGCCATGCCCAGTTCCTGCAACCGTTCTTCATATGTTTTAGTCTCCAGTCCCCTAATCATCCTGGTTGCCCTTCTCTGTACTTTTTCTAAAGTCTCAACATCTTTTTTATAGTGTGGTGACCAAAACTGGATGCAGTACTCTAGGTGTGGTCTTACTAAGGCTTTATAGACTGGTATTAGTACCTCACTAATGATAGAAGATAAGGAGTAAGTCATTGAACCAACTTCAGGTGGTCTTCAAATTACATGAAAATTTCTGTGGCCAAGCAAGACAGTTTTTCAGTGAATTTCGTCCCATTTGACAAACTTTCCTGCCACACTTATTAAATGGATCACTGCCTTCATTAAGGGAATCTGGCTTCCCCGTTGACTTGGCTTGTCAGAAGATCCCCAAAAAGTGATCACATGACGGCAGGACATGGTAACCATCATAACTATCAGTCAGCTGCCAAGTGCCTGAATTTGGATCACATAACCGTGGGGAAGCTGCACGGTCGTAAGTGTGAAAAATGGTCATACGTCACTTTTTTCAGCACCGCTGTAACTTCAAACAGCCACTGAATGAACTGTTATAAGTCGAGGACTACCTGTAGTAGTTCTTAGCTCCCGGTGATTCCTCTTTTGAAGGCTATGTCCTTCACCCGGCCATTCACATAATATCCTACTCCACAAGGATGAAAGGGGACATTGTGTTTAAACAACAGGGAGTCCTTGACCTCAGGCAGCTAAAAGTCTTGGGGTGGCTGTGGTTAATTCTTGGTGTTTGGGGTGGGTGTAAATCTATTTAAAGTATTTGCATCCTCCACGGTAGCCTGAAAGGCTTGCAGATCAAATTACTTCTAAAAATAGCAGACCTCTCTTTGGCTTGACAACTGGAGGGGGGAGGGGGGAGGAAGGGATAGGGAGAGAGGAAAGGAGGGAAAGAAAGAGGGAGGGAGGGAGGGTGAGGGAGAGAAAGGGGGAAAGAGGGAGAGGGAGGAGAGGGAGGGAAGGAGGAGAGAAGAGGAGGAAGGGGGAAGGAGAAAGAGAAAGGAGAGAGGAGAGGAGAGGAGGAAGAGGGAGAAAGGGAGGGAGGGGGAGGGAGGGAGAGGGGGAGGGAGATGATACGATGAGGAGGGAGGAGAGGAAGAGGAGATGATGAGGATGAGGAGGATGAGGAGAGAGAGGGAGGATGAGGAATGAGGAAAGATAAGAGAGGGAGGGAAGGAGAGGAGGAGAGGAGGGAGGGAAAGGGATATGAGGAGAGGAGATGAGAGAAAGGAAGAGAGAGGAAGGAGGAGATTGATGATGAGGAGGAGGAAAGACAACAGAGAGATAAAGGATGAGGGAGGATGAGAGAAAGAGGAAGGGAGGGAGGAAGAAAGGAAGGAGAAAAGGGGAGGGAGGGAGAGAAAGAGGGAGGGAGAGAGAGCAAAAGAAAAAACGAATGGGGAGAGCAAAGGAAAAACAGAGAAATCAAACACCTACAATAATCATTTCATTAGGAAGGAAGGAAAGGGAGGGAGGGAGGACATGAATGCTTCCTCTCAAGGATCACCAGAAAATACTTTGACACTTCAACTGAGAAAGGACATTTATTTAGCCCAGGGAAGAATCTGATCCTAAACATACATTATAAAACAATGCAACTCCCCAAAAGTCTTTCTTATGAACAGCCCAACCGAAAGGACTCTGACACAGACAGCCTCCCCGCCCCCACCCCGTCTCCCCAAATTCTTCCCTTTCCCCTCATTGTTGTTTCCACTTACTCAGGAGGATAACAATTCCCAGAAAACACAGAATGCCTGCAAAGACCAAACCACCAATACGGAGCGACTCCCAATCTAGAAGAGAAAGGGGACCATGGAGACTTGTTTTAGATTAGCAGCAAAGCCTGTCTTGCTCATTTCAATACTACCCACTTCACAAGAAGAAAGTGGGGTGAGGACAGCTTTCCCCTGGGCTGAAGAATTCCAGCTGCCTAAGAAAGAGACAGTTTGTGTTTAGGGGCCATTTTTGTGGACAGGAAAAAAAAACATTCTTGAAGGAGAAGCATACAAAATAAGCCACACGAGTATATAGATGTGGGAAAGAGGCTTTGATGGGGTACAATATTCCATTCCATTCCATTCTATTCCATTCCATTCCATTCTCTTTTCCCCCATATTGCTTCCTCCTTTTTATAAGCCCTACATCTACACACACACTATTAAAACATTGCAGAGAATGAGATATACTTACCATAATCAAAGGGATTGTCTTTATCTGGACAAAGGAAAAGAAAGAGAGTTAACATTCTGTTTGCCTGGGATCTGCCACTCTATGTAGGCAAGTAGCAAAGGATTCCAGGCTACGTACAACAGAATAGAATCCATTATTGGCCAAGTGTGATTGGACACACAAGGAATTGGTCTCCAGTGCATAAGCTCTCAGTGTACATACAAACAACAAAGTGATAGGTCATATATCCGTGATGGGGAACCTATGGCACGTGTGCCACAGGTGGCACGTAGATCCATTTGTGTGGGCACGTGAGCCCCAGCCAAACTTACCTGCACTGCGCATTACACGCCTCCCAGCTGATTTTCGGCCCGTTTGAGGCCGTTTTTGCCCTCCCGGAGGCTCGAGGGAAGCCTCTGAAGCCTTTGGAGGCCGAAAAATGGGCCTTCTGGAAATACCGGAAGTGCTGAAATGGGCCCGTTTTCAGCCTCCCGAGGCTCCAGAGGCTTCCCTTGAGCCTTAGGGAGGCCGAAAATCAGTTGGGAGGTAAGAGGTAGAGTGAAAATCAGTACAGGTAAGGGGGTGGGGTGGGGGTGTTGCACATGCATGCACAGGAGGGGCGGGGCTCATTGCATTGTGGGTGCTGGCATGCGCATGCACACACGCACGCTATCGCACACACACACGCTTTTGGCACACCACACAGAAAGGTTCGCCATCACTGTCATATATATCACAGTTACAATCATTAATCATAAGATACATACAACTATAAGTGATAATGGTAGATACTATAGGGGGGAGAGATAAGAAGATGAGAAGGATGAGGAGGATAATAGCAACACAGCCTACTACATGGATAAATATCCTTAGGCTTAAGACAGAAACCAAAAGTTCCAAATAGGTTCATCGTGTTTTGTTTAAATGCAAAATTGCAAGGCCATGAACCTTGCTTTATCCTTGCTTTATTCTCTATAGCTCTGCAAATGTTGCTGAGCTGCAACACTAACTATAAAAGCCAACACAGACAACGGCACTGAAGGTGATTTTGGAAACATCTGAAGGACTTGTTTACCCATACCTTATTGAGATTGCAAATCTTCCTGTCTTAGCTCTGTTTTGCTTCCTGTCCACTCTTATATCTCACTTCCCCAGATGTGTCACTCAAAGAACCCTCAGGAATAACCTACTGCGGATCAGCGCATCTTAATCCCTGTTGGCTGATGTCAATGATCCCTTGAGGGATTTCATCTGGCTTGAAAGAAATCTCTCCAAACCCACCACCTCTAACATCCATCTAGAAACTCTACTGAAGCTGAGGAGGGACATCTATAGTCTACTTGGGAGATCTTCAAAGTGCTCAGTATTGAAGCCTACCCACCCCAACTGTCAATGAGATATCCAAGGGGTTGTTATTCATAGTGCTATGAATTAAAAGTAGTACAGTATTTATTAAATTATTTTGTATAATAAATGTTTAGGGGTTGACGAATCAAGATGGCATCAATGAGATGAAGAGTTTGGGATCCCTGGTCTAGTTTTTCACAATGAGCTATGGTGGCACAGTGGTTAGAGTGCAGTACTGCAGGCTACTTCTGCTGACTGCCGGCTGCCTGCAATTTGGCAGATCGAATCTTACCTGGGCTCAAGGTTGACTCAGCCTTCCACCCTTCCGAGGTGGGTAAAATGAGGACCCAGATTGTTGTTGGGGGCAATATGCTGACTCTGTAAACTGCTTAGAGAGGGCTCTGTAAAGCACTGTAAAGCGGTATATAAGTCTAAGTGCTATTGCTATTGCTATCTTCAGTAGAATTTCGAAGAGGTCTTCAGCCCAGTTTATAGGAAGCCCCGAGACATCAGCTTAAGAAGTTACTCACCTTTAGGGTCATTTGCCTTCAGAACAGGGAACCCTGCAAACATGAAGTAAAAAAAATAATTCTCAAGTGATGTTAAAAAAATACAGGCCTCAGTTTCTGCCTCCCAATTCTAAAGATGCTATTGAGAAGGTATCATGCGAACGTAATAGAGAAGAGACAATCCCTTTCTCTTCATCTCTTCTGCACTACAAACTTGGCAACTTTAAGACGTGTGGACTTCAATTCCCAGAATTCTGAAAGTTGAAGCCCACAAGTCTTAAAGTTGCCAAGTTTGGGAACCCCTGTCATGCCCCTGTCAGAATCTGATTCAGAGGGGGAGGCCGAGCAGCTGACAGAGAGTCGGAGTGTGGCTCTGTTGGCTGTGGAAGAAACTGGGGAAGGGCAAAGTCCAGCTGGGCAGAGCAGGGGAGAGGTAGAGCAAAGGAGCGAGGAGGAAGATCCAGGCCCACCCGCTCTTCATCCTAGGGACTAAGTCCAACACGCCATAAATTCCTCTGAACTTTATCTAATTCCAAGCAAGTGCTAATTGTTAGTTGGGAAGACTCCTGTGCATATAGGCAATAAATCAGTTTAATTGGGTAGACCTGACCTTTTGCACCTGACAGATTCCCAAGAATATTCTTAAATCAGGGGTGACAAACTCGCGAGTCAAGGGTTGGATGTGTCACATGCTGGCTCCACCTCCGCCCAGTTTAGCGAAGGGGGGGGGAAGTCCTGATACGTCACATGAGGATGCCGTGAGGATGCGAGTTTGACACCCCTGCTCTAAAACTACCCTAGAGAAGACCAAAGATGAAGAAGAATGGCAAGCACATTTACCAATCAACAGACAAAGGAAGATATTCATGGCGATGGATTTCATCTTGGTATAGAATGAGATCTAGGAGGGAAAAAGAAAAAACAGTGGCCAATTTAGCTTTTTTTATTAGGCAATTCCATGTTCTTAGCTAATCTAATTAAATAAGATTATATATTTTTCTATCTATCCATCCATCCATCCATCCATCCATCATCCATCCATCCATCCATCCACATCTATCTATCTATCTATCTATCTATCTATCTATCTATCTATCTATCTACCTACCTACCTACCTACCTACCTACCTACCTACTGGTATCATTTATCTATCCTACACTATTGTTCATTGTTATTACATTTAAATAAATGGAAAATTGTAACCAAGGGACTAAATATTTCCCCTAGTTCTATATCCTGGGGTCCTTCCTTCTGGTTAAAGAAAGAAGGAATCCACCTTGATCCATCTTAGACCCAAGTCTGGCCAAGGAATGACACTGAAGATTGGCCACCTTATTTCCACCACATTTCAAATTCCAACATTGAATTATTTCTTTTTTGTCTGTCTTGATTCTTCAAAGATTTCATAGGATGATCTTCTAATGCTAGTGTTTTGAGAGGAGGGAAACATCTTCACCTTGTCCATTTTATTCTCATGCATAATTCAAGACTTTAGGGCTGTGCATTTGTGCAGAATTGTGACAGAGGACAAATGGGCAGGTTTCATGCTTGCACTCCAGACATACCCAACACCAGAAACAACTCTTACCCAGAATCAGGGATGTGAGATTTCTGATCTTGCATCTAAAACTGGACTATAACTGCCCACATCCCTCATTCTAAGAGAATGCTGATGGATGAGTTATCAGCTACAATTGGAAGGTCACTTTTTCATTATTCATTAGATAAGACCATCTTATCTAAGCTGATGCCTCCATAAAGATTACATCTTCCCTGTTGCCAAGCTGGTTTGGCAAAGTGCCACGGTAATCAAGAAGAATGGGAATTGTAGTCCAGCACGTTTGAAGAATGTCAGATTGGGGAAGCCTCAGCCAGACATTGCAAAATAGTCTTTTGTAACTGTCTGAGGCTCACAAAAGATTTTCCGAAGAAGACGCAGCTGCTAGTTTAAAATTCTGTTTTAAAGTTTAGAAAATGGAACTTGAAGAAGCTGACAATAATTAGCTCCCCAACGCAAAGCTATAACTAAAACCAAATATGTAAAAAACAAATACAGCAGCTTAAAATTCCACCAAATAGCCCAAGCAGTATTTCATAACATTTCTGAAAAGAATTATTTTAACATACTGGGGGAGAAAAGTAATGTATTATATTTATTTATTAAATGTATTCGTTAAATGTATATGCCACCCATCTCACCGATAAAGTGACTCTGTTGCTTGGCTGAGAGTCTTTTTGAATGCACAATGCACAACTTAATACAGAATAATAGTTTCTGACAGTGCATTCAGTCATGTCTTGTTTAACATTAAACCATTAAGCCATCATGAATACATTTAGCTATGAACCACTGTTTACAATTTACAATGGCTGGATTCATACAACACCATATATACTGGCTTAGGTTCAAGCTGTGAATCTCACCTGAGGTGCTTCCAGATTGTCATTTCCTAATAATATTGAAATTATGCTACTAATTCGCTTTTTTTCTGTCCTTAAATAAATGTGTTGTGATGAAGTCACAGATAAGAATCATTGAAGGGTTGCACAGCGAATACAATATTTTGGAACCCCCCTCTAAAACCATATAGCAAGCAGGATTTTTTTCACGCACAGAAAACCCTTATTGAGAAATAGCCTTGAAAATGCACCTTGATGAAATAGATGCCACTGTTGTGACAATCATATGGGAGAAACCATCAAGGAAGGACAAAAAGAGAACCAGTCACAATATATGGCTATATATGCCTGCAATCAAGTAGAATCCATAACTGCCTAACAAAGGTGACACAAAGGTAGAAACAAAAGAATGAATGTATCGGTATTCAAGAGGTTAAGAGACTTCAATTCCCAGAATTCTGGAAGGACCCCTGTCATGCCCCTGTCAGAATCTGATTCAGAGGGGGAGGCCGAGCAGCTGACAGGGAGTCGGAGTGTGGCTCTGTTGGCTGTGGAAGAAACTGGGGAAGGGCAAAGTCCAGCTGGGCAGAGCAGGGGAGAGGTAGAGCAAAGGAGCGAGGAGGAAGATCCAGGCCCACCCGCTCTTCATCCTAGGGCACGCAGGGAGGAACGGAGAAGGGAACAACATGAGTTGCGTGGCTTACAGGGGAGGAAAGGGCCCTGATTCCCTTCATTAGCTGCAGCTGGGAACACAGTGTTTAAAAAGGGAAGTTGCGCACAGCAAACAGTTGAGAATTATCTGGTATTGTCAAGGCTTATCTGGGTTCCTGGCATCTTCCCAACTGTGTGTGTTTTGCTGGCCTTTCAAGTCTGCAATTCCTTATCCTGCCCTGTCAAGTTAATTACTGCAGCATGGTTTGTGTGGATTTTTATTTACAATTTGTATGTACTTTGTTTTCGGACTGAATTTCCTCCACTTAAAGACTGTTCTTGGGAGAGTTTTTTTCTCCAGCTGAAGGTAATCTGGACATTGGGGGCAAAGTTGGAGGTAGTAAAGGGAATCTTCTTACTTATGTGACTGTGTTGCCTTTGTGCCACGCCCCGGGTCAACACAACCCCTGTTCTAATAATTCAGGATGTCCTTAAGGACCAAATGTTAACAATCCGGTGAATAGAATAAATTTTTTAATGATGAATTGCTTTGGAACAATTCAACCCCATTTTGACTACTCCAGATGTGTGATCTTCTATTCGCAGAATTCCCCAGAATGACCATGTCAGCTGGGGAATTCTGGGAACTTGTTGGACGCATCGGCTGGGTCTTTTGAAGTGTATCACTTTAACCCAATAATCCCCACCTTGACAACTGCAGTAATTCGCTTAACGAATGTAAGCAAGAAAGGTCATAAAATGGGGCAAAACTCACTTAACAAACTTTTTTTTTATTTTTATTTTTAATTAGATTTATATGCCGCCCTTCTTCGAAGACTCAGGGCGGCTTACAATTTTTGGGATACAACCCAATGTGCTCAGCAATAGCCTTCATTCCATTGTATATGCCTGCTTATTACTAAGCGGCATTTTTACAAAGTCAGCTTATTGCCCCCAACAATCTTGGGTCCTCAATTTACCTACCCCAAGAGGATGGAAGGCTGAGTCAACCTTGGGCCTGGTGGGATTCGAGCCTACAATAATTGCAGGCAGCTGGAACTTAAGTGCTAGGCATTTAGCAGCCTGCACCACCAAGGCCTCCTAACATCTCGCTTAGCAGCATAAATTGTGGTTTCAATTGTGGCCGTAAGTCGAGGACTACCTGTAGTAGAATCAGCACTGAAGACTGGATAGTGTCTTCATGCAAGATTTGCGATGGAGAACAAAGCCGCAAAGAATGTTGGAAGGGCTGAAAAGAAACACTGAGAAAGGTGTGTTTTTTTAAAAAAAGGAACCAGGAAGATAACAGAAAGAGGAAATATTTGATCTGACCAGGGCTAATCCTGAGGGACTATTATTATTTAAAATGACTGGCTACAAAGGATCAATCAAAGCTAAATCACTGAAAAGAAAGAAGAAAGAGCATGTAGGAATTGTTGAGAATCAATAAAGGCAAACATGTGACAAAATGCCAAATGAAATCGGGTAAGTGGATTCTTTCTGCTAATATTAAGCAAAGTAGGCTGCATAAGAATCCCAGGAGTATAATCTACTCCCTGCAGTTAAAGGAGCAGTTACAACATGTTGAAAGGTAATACAGTTCACCAGTGTAGGAAGCAAGGTGATCATTTGGGTCCAGAGAAAATTTCTCGGCCCTTAAATCTCAGAGCAATTCTGGGTCAAAAGCTGGAGGCAAAGACTGAGAAAACAGGAGACCCAAGGCAAGTCCTTTTGGCGGTCCCTGAGACAGGCAATCAAATCTGTGTTGCAAAAATCCGGATGCCCGCTAGATGCCAACAAAGCTAAGAGATTTCTACACCTCTCTGCTGGTGTAGCGGCTTAGGTACAGCCCAGATCTGCAGCCCTTTGTAGAATCTTCTCCAGAGGTGGGCTTCAAAAATTTTTAGCAAAAGGTTCTCTGCCCGGTTGCCGGTTGGGCATAGCCACAATGGGCGTGGCCTAGTTGGCCTCCTGCACCACAGCAGGACCTCCCTAGGCTCTGGAGGCTCTCTGGAAGCTGGAAACGGGCCCATTTCCGGCCTTCCCGAACTTCCGGGAGGCCCATTTTTCACCCTCCCTGAGCCTCCGCATGCGCCCTGCACTTACCTTGCATCCAAAACGGGCAGCATGGGGACTCCTGGGAGGGGAGGGGCAAAGTGGGTGGGGCCAGCCAGGATTGGGATTTGGGGGTTCTCCGAACTGCACAGAATCTCAGCTAGGGGCTCTCCTGAACCCCTGCAAACCCCTAGCAGCCCTACCTCTGGTCTTCTCCAAATGCAAAGTGTAAAAATGGACTTCACGCTGCTTAACAACAATGGGGAGAAATCCATGGAAAGAGGAAAACTTGCCCACACAAACACCTGTGACACAGGCCCGTCCTCTTTAGATCCTTGTATCATTTTCTACAGCGGTCTTTCTCAACCCAGGCAACTTGAAGATGAGTGGATTTCAAATCCCTGAATTCCCCAGCAAGGAAGAGACTCTCCAGCCAGCCCTGGTTTGAGAAACACTGCTTCGGAATCAGAATCCATGTAAACAGATCTAGAAGAAATTAATTCTCAGCTGGAATTCTCACACTGGGGACAGGTACGGATGAACAGAGTTGGAAGGGACCTTGTAGGTCATCTAGTCCAACCCCCCCGCCCAAGCCATTTCTGACAGATGGCAGTTCAGTCTCTTCTTGAAAGCTTCCAGTGATGAAGCTCCCACAACTTCTGTTCCCCTGGTTGTTTTCACAGTCAGAAAATTTCTCCTTATTTCCAGGTTGAATCTCTCCTTGTTCAGTTTCCATCCATTATTCCTTGTCTGGCCTTTGGGTACCTTGGAAAGTAGCTTGACCCCCTCCGCTCTGTGGCAGCCCCTCAAATATTGGAAGACTACTATCATGTCTCCCCTGGTCCTTCACTAGACTAGCCATGCCCAGTTCCTGCAACCGTTCATTGTATATTTTAGCCTCCAGTCCCCTAATCATCCTGGTTGTTCTTCTCTGCACTCTTTCAAAAATCTCAACATCTTTTTTTCTAGTGTGGTGACCAAAACTGGATGCACAACTCTAGGTGTGGTCTTACTAAGGTTTTATAAAGTGGTATTAGTACCTCCCTTGATCTTGATTGAATCCCTCTGTTAATGCAACTTAGGATTACATTGGCTTTTTTGGCTGCCACCGCACACTGTTAGCTCATGTTTAATTGGTTATCCATCAGGGGTGGGCTGCTGGGAATTTGCAGGGGTTCAGGAGAGCCCCTAGCTAAGCTTCTGTGTAGTTGGGAGAACCCCCAAATCCCACTCCTGGTTGGCCCTGCCCATCCCTCCCCTCCCCTCTCAGGAGTCCCCACATTTTGGATGCAGGTAAGCGCAGGGCACGCACAGAGGCTCTGGAAGGGTGAAAAACAGGCCTCCCGGAAATTCAGGAAGGCCGGAAATGGGCCTGTTTCTGGCTTCCAGAGAGTCTCCGGAGCACAGAGAGGGCCTTGGTGGTGCAGGCTGTTAAACGCCTAGCACTTAGCTCCAGCTGCCTGCAATTAGTGCAGGCTCGAATCCCACCAGGCTCAAGGTTGACTCAGCCTTCCATCCTCTCAGGGTAGGTAAACTGAGGACCCAAGATTGTTGGGGGCAATAAACTGACTTTGTAAAAATGCCGCTTGGGGGACCCAAAAAGCCCTAGTAATAAGCAGGCATATACAATGGAATGAAGGCTATTGCTGAGCACATTGGGTTGTGCTCCAAAAAATTGTAAGCCGCCCTGAGTCTCCGGAGAAGGGTGGCATATAAATGCGAATTTAAAAAAAAAGAATATCCCCCTGCTATGGTGCAGGAGGCTGACTAGGCCATGCCCACCATGGCCACGCCCACTCAGCAGCCGGGCAGAGAACCCATTGCTAAAATTTTTTGAAGCCAACCCTGTTCACTAAGACTCCAAGATCCCTCTCACAGTTACTGCTATGACAGACAGCATGCTGGCTGAGTGGACTTCAACTTCTTGAACTCTCCAGACAGAATTCTGAAGCCTACACACCTTCCAGTTGCCTTGCTTGAAAAACCACCATTTTAGAAGATCAGAATCCACTTCAAGAGGCACCTAAGAACTTAATTCTCAGGTGGGAGAAGAGCCCCTCATGAAGGAAGAAAGGAAAACAACGTAAGCTAGAAGGTGGCCTCTGAAGTAGTAGCGTGGTGTGTATGGGGAGAGATCACAGGTAGTCTTCAACTTACGACAGTTCATTTAGTGACTGTTTCAAAGTTACAACGGCCCTGAAAATAGGGACTTATGACCGTTTTTCACAGCATCTCCATGGTCATGTGATCAGAATTCAAACTTTCAATGCTGCAAAAAAATACTGGAGACTGATTCAAACATGGATAGAACAAATGGTGGGAGAATGTATTCCATTTAAACCGGAATTTTTTCTCCTAGGTATAATATCAGAAAAATTTAAGAAGGAAATAATGTATCCAGGGGTGGGATTCAAAATTTTTAACAACTGGTTCTGTGGGCGCGGCTTAGGTGCTGGGCGTGGCTTGGTGGTCATGTGACTGGGTGGACATGGCTTGGTGGTCCTGTTATTGGCTGGGTGTGGCCAATTCAATATCACTCACATCGAGGCATGCATCTCCTCGCCTGGCCTATCATGACTGTGGGGATGCTGCAACAGTCGTAAGTGTGAAAAATGGTCATAAGTCCCAATGGCATAAGTGCCATTGTAACTTTGAATGGTCACTCCACACAAGGAAAGTACCAGCAAAGGAAGGAAAAAACTCCAGAGATGTTCCTGAGACAGGAAGTCTAGTCCTGCCAAGAACGTAATAAGGGTTAACGGAGAGGCAGTTTCTGTAAGCAACACCAGAATGTTTCCTTCCCGCCTTCCTTACAGGATTAGGCCAGTAATTTCTTCTAACAACTGGTTCTCCAAACTGCTTAGAATGTTAACAACCGGTTCTAGAGAATAGGTGTGAACTGGTAGAATCCCACCCTTGAATGTATCTAGAAGTACATATATTGACGGCGGCTAGAATAATATATGCAGAATACTGGAAAAATGAAATCATACCTCCAGAAACAGAAATAATAAGAAAAATTATGGCATGTGCAGAATCAGATAGTTAACTTTAGAAATAAAAGATGGAGAGTCTAAATATTATAAAACATGGAATAAATTTTATCATTGGTTATATGGCAGAAGACAAGGTAGAAATATCAGTAGTTATGATTAGATTAATTAGTAGTTAATATATTAAATAAGGGTATTACAAATGCTGAAGTAAAATGTATATATTTATAACGCAGTTAAGTTGGATGTATTGTGTTGTATTCTCATAATTAAAATTAAAAGATAAATGAAAAAAAAAAGAATTCAGACTTGTGGCATCTGACTCATATTTATGACGGTTTGCACTGTCCCAGGGTCACATGATCTCCTTTTGTGACCTTCTGACATGCAAAGTCAACGGGGAAGGCAGATTCCCTGAAGAACTGTGTTCCTAACTTAACAATTGCAGTAATTCGCTTATCAAATGTAGCAAGAAAGGTCATAAAATGCGAGAAAAATCCCTTAACAAATGTCTGACTTAACAACATAAATTTGGGGCTCCATTGTGGTCATAACTCAAGAACTAGCTGTGTTTTAATCAGCATTGAAAACGGGATGCAAGATTTGGGGGAGCAAAGCTGCAAAGAATGTTAGAAAGCGTTGTGGGCTTTGTATCCAAAGCCACTGGGTGCCAAAGCAATAATCTGATTGGAAAAACAGAGAACAAAGATCCCCTTGGAAAACTCCAGTCTCTAGCTCATTATGACAGCGTTATTGTGAAAGGAAAACAAGTTACAACAAGCTCAGGAAGCCTCTTTGGTCCTAAGCCAGCCAGCTAGCCCTGATTATGACAGCTTTAATCCCAAAATGTGAAGCATTTTTAAAATGTTCTGCAAATGAAGAGAGGGCCAACCGCCAAGTTTAAAAATGAGATTGTGGAACTACTAAGAAGTTGTGTTATGAGACTGCATTACTACTTATGGCAATCATTATCAGTACAGACAGTTTTAAAAAAAATAAAGACAAAACCAGGACAACAATGTCAATCATGGATTTTAGAATAAAGTGGAAGGATTTACAGCCACCGGGAAAAAAATAGGTTAATTCAATAAGCAGTGAATGCAGTTTCTGTGTGTCTGCAATGCATGTTTCTACAAGTAGGAAACAATTAGCTTTTCTTTCATAAATTGCTTCTGAGAAACACAGGTTCAAATCTCTGCCAGAAACCACTTGTGTATGCTTAACAGATTTGAGCATTATATTTAACTAAGGTTTACTTATGCCGGGTTTGCTGAAAAAAGCATCACTGGCTGCATTTGAACAACACTCCAAGTTAAAAACCACTATCTACAAATCTGTGGATACTCATTACATACCGAATCAAACAAAATCAACACATATTAGAGGCAAATGAAATGACTCTATTGTGCCTTGTCCAACAAACTGTAGTTACTACAAACTATGATTTAGCCAAACAATTACCTGCAGCATCTGAAGCTCACCCTTCCATCATGTAGCCTTGATTTGTAAGAAAGGAATTGACGAAAGTTCCTCCAACTAAGGGAACCCATTGGACCAGTGGTGGGATTCAACATTTTTTTACTACCAGTTCTGTGGGCGTGGCTTGGTGGGCGTGGCAGGGGAAGGAAGGATACTGTAAAATCTCCAGTCAGAGGTGGTATTTGCTGGTTCTCAGAACTACTCAAAATGTCTGCTACCAGTTCTCCAGAACTGGGTCAGAACCTGCTGAATACCACCTCTGCACTGGACAGTTCTGTCTCAGTATTTTTTAAAATTAATTTTCTATTAGATACATTTCTTAGTGCTTAGTAAACATCGTGTTGTCTGGGTATTTAATTTGTTTAACAATATAAATTTACAATCTTAATCTCCACCCTTTTTTTCCAACCATTGGTAAAATAGATAAGATTCCATGTTTGATAATATTCTACATCCTCTTTCTGTTCAATTTTCAATGTCTATCCATTTCTGCACAATCTAGTACAGGGGTGTCAAACTCAAGACCTGGGGCAGGGGGTGCATCTGGCCTGTGGCGTGCTTAGATCTGGCCCGTGGGGCTACCCTGGAAACAGTGAAGGACCAGTCCGCAGTGCCTCTGCCAATGAAAACGGAGCTCACGAGAGCTGTGCGCGACCCTCCCGAGCTCCGTTTTTGCTGGGAGAGGGTTTCAGGAGGCCGACCCAGCTGAAAACAGAGCTTGCAAGGGCTGCAGTGTTCCCCCCTCCGAGCTCTTTTTTCACTGGCTGAGGGTGGCAAGAAGCCATCGCAGCCGGAAACGGAGCTCGGGAGCCTGTTTTCTCTGGCAGAGTGCTTGGGCCGCCACAGGCGCCCCTGACACAGTGACTTCATGCTGGCCATGCCTACCCTGACCATGCCCATACCTTCCCCCTGAGGTCAAACACAACCCTGATGCAGCCCGCAGTGAAATCAAGTTTGACACCCCTGATCTAGTATCTTCCTGACTCTCTCTTCACCTTGAGATATATCTTCATTTTCCCAGTATTGTGTGACTATAATCTTCGCTGCTCTTAAGATATGTAATATTAAGTATTATTATTAAGTATTATGGCTCGATATTTTCTAGAGCAGTACATACACAATATCTGGATGTGTTCCAAAGGTCCATGATTCACAATTAATACAACTGTCAACAACTATGAGACTTGCAGTCCAAAAATCCAGGAAGTCCTTGATTTGCAACCATTCATTTAGTGACTGTTCAAAGTTACAACAGTGCTGGAAAAAGAGACTTAGGACCAGTCCTCGCGCTTACAACATCACAGCATACCAACAGATGATCCCAATCTATAACTGGCTCGCATTTATGATGGTTGCAGTCACAGGATCACCATTTGTGACCTTCCCAGTCAACTTCTGATAAGCTGAGTTGATGGGGAAGCCTTCAGGAAACATCACAATTCGCAACCATGTAATGTCTTCCTTAATGACCGATCCAAAAAGGGATAAAATTGGGCATGGTCATGTGATTACTCACTTAACCACCCACATCACTTAACTATCAATTTCACAGTCTCATTTCTGGTTGTAAGTTGAGGACTCTGTACAGAAAGCACAGGCTCATTATCCCTGTTGCGTAGGGCTCTCATTTACAGCCTCTTTCCAATCTCACAAAGGATTCGGAGATGGTATTTTCAAGTTCATCATCATTTAACGACGCCATAATCCCTTGCGGGGGTGAAGTCTGGGCAACTGAATGGAGCTAGCAGAGTGTTTTCATGGCCGGCTGCCCTTCCTGTTGCCAATGCAGAGTTTTGTTCAGCAGATATATTTTCATTGTCAAGGATAATGAATGTTGTGTCTCAGAGTTGGCTAGCTGTCAGGGCTCCGACAGTTATCCCCATTTAAATAATGAGTCTCTAGCCGAACTTCTAGAACTTAAAGAAGATTTATTAGGAGTAAACAAGCAGGCGCTGCCTGGATGTAGCTGACTCTGAGACCTTGTTGCCCCTGACCCTGGTTTTCCACCACCCCCTGGGTGTATCATAATTCATATTCTCCAATAGGACACATCCATAGCCAATATTCATCAATCATGTTCTCCAGTTAGAATTTTGCACGGCAGAAACTTTGGTGGCCTAGAAACTATCCATGAAAACATCTATGGAATGCAAGCTGCTGTACTGCTCCCCCCTCCCCTTCTGTTGGCAACTCTAAAAAGACCATAGAAATATTTTATGAGTTGACATTCTCATTGTGCCCAGAGAGAGAGAAATAGCTGCCTCTATCTGCAGTAACTGTGAGAGGGATCTTGGAGTCTTAGTGGACAACCAGCTAAATATGAGCCAGCAGTGTGCAGCAGCAGCCAAAAAAGCTAATGCAATCCTAAATTGTATTAATAGTAAATTGTATTCATAATATTATACAATCAAGATCAAGGGAAGTACTAATACCACTCTATAAAGCCTTAGTAAGACCACACCTAGAGTACTGCATCCAGTTTTGTTCACCACATTATAAAAAAGATGTTGAGACTCTAGAAAAAGTACAGAGAAGAGCAACCAGGATGATCAGGGGACTGGAGGCTAAAACATACTATGAACGGTTGCAGGAACTGGGCTTGGCTAGTCTAGTGAAGAGAAGGGCCAAGGGAGACATGATAGCAGTCTTCCAATATTTGAAGGGCTGCCACAGGGAGGAAGGGGTCAAGCTATTTTCTAAAGCGCTTGTAGGCCAGACAAAGAATAATGGATGGAAACTGAACAAGGAGAGATTTAACCTGGAAATAAGGAGAAGCTTTCTGACAGTGAGAACAATCAACCAATGGAACAGCTTGCCCTCGGAAGTTGTGGGATCACCATCACTTGAGACTTTCAAGAAGAGATTGGACTGCCATTTGTCAGAAATGGTGTAGGGTCTCCCGCTTGGGTGGGGGGTTGGACTAGATGACCTACAAGGTCCCTTCCAACTCTGATTATCTGTTATCTAGGATCAAACTCACAGCCTCCTGATTGTGAGGTGAGAGCATTGTGTATTTTCAAGTTGCTGCAGGCAAAATGCACCATCAGCTTCTCCGCTTGTGTAGTAGGCCCGCCCTGCAGCAAAACTGACACCAGGAAGTAAAGTAACGTAAAAGCAAGCTGCCACTTCGATAAATGTATACAACGCTTAACACGTATAAAAATAACTTTAAAAGGCCTGGCCTAATGAGAATTGCTGGAAAGTGTCAACAGAGAAGTTACTATATTATTTATCCACATCCTTTAAGTGTTGCATCAACATGAGGCCCTGTGAGAAACGATGCTTTCATTCAAAGGGATTGTTTCCTAGAAGTTTCACATCCTTCCGTAGCTGGAAGCCTCCTGTCTCAGAACAATGCCAATTATTTCTAAAATCTGTACACTTACAGTTCTTTTAGTGGCCATTCAAAGTTACAGCAGCCCTGAACAAAGGGACGTATGACTGGGTTTTTTTACACTTACAACAATGGCAGCATCCCCAAGGTCACGTGATCTGTATTCATATGCTTGACAACTTGACTCACATTTATGACGGTTGCAGTGTCCCTGGGGTCATGTAATCCCCTTTTGCGACCTTCTGACAAGCAAAGTCAATGGGGGAAGCCAGATTCACTTAACAACCGTGTGACTCATTTAACAACTGCAGCGATTCAGGTAACAAATGGTACAAGGAAAGCTGTAAAGTGGAGCAAAATTCACCTAGCAACATCAATTCTGGGCTCAGTTGTGGTTGTAAGTCTAGGACAGTGATGGCGAACCTTTTTGTTGTGGTGTGCCAAAAACGTGTGTGTGTGCGATAGCGCGTGTGTGTGGATGCCGGAACCCACAATGCAATGCGTCCTGCCCCCCCGTGCATGCAGGCGCAACACCCCTGCCCCGCCCCGCCCCCTTATCTCCCAGCTGATTTTCGGGTGGTTTTTGGCCTCCCTGAGGCTTGAGGGAAGTTTCAGCACTTCTGGTATTTCCAGAAGGCCCATTTTTTGGTCTCCAAAGGCTACAGAGGCTTCCCTGGGGCCTCCGGGAGGGCGAAAATGGCTTCAAACTGGCCGAAAATCAGCTGAGAGGAGCATAATGCACAGTGCAGGTAAGTTTGGCTGGGGCTTGCATGCCTGCACAAATGGCTCTGTGTGCCACCTGTGGCACGCGTGCCGTAGGTTCACCATCACAGTGTAGGACTACCTCAAGTGTTGTACCTTATTATTCTTGATGAATGTATCTTTTCTTTTATGTATATTGCACCAAGACAAATTCCTTGTGTGTCCAACCACACTTGGCCAATAAAGAATTCTGTACTACCTGTGCTACCAGAATTTGAAATACCTTGGTGTATTTCCAAGTTACTTTACAATTCAGGGAACTTAGCATATGCTCCTTCTTTTAAAAACATCCCTTCAAAATCTCTTTTTTCCACTGAGAAAAATGTGTCCAGAAGCATCGTTTACAGCAAAGCAGTCTAGAGGGGTTTATTTTTAAAATGGTAGCAATTTTAATTATATTTTTGTGAAACTTACATAATGCATTTTCTTAATATAATTGTCTTTACTTAATGTTATTAATGAATGTGGAAATTCATTGAAGAGAAAATAAAGAAATAAATATTATAACAGTACTGCTTATGATTTACAGGTAGTCCTCGGGTTACAGCTGTCTGGTCAGTGACTGTTCAAAGCTGCAATCTCATTGAACAAAGGGTATTTACAGTGGGTCCCTATGGCTATCGCAGCAAACTTGATCACAATTTTTGAGGTTTCCTACTGGCTCCCCACAAGCAAAATCATTGGGGAAACCGACAGGAGATCAGAAGTCACATTCACCTAAGGTCCTTGTTTAACAACAGCAACTGGTGCAAAAGGGATTCCTGAAATTACCATGATCATGTAACATCATGTTTTACAATTGCATTGCTTGGTGACGGATTCATCGGCCTCAATTATCATTTAAACTAGCTGTAAAATATTAAAAGAGTATCCTTTTATTCAGCTTTTTTTCACCCAGAATTAAATGTACCATTAAAAAGCCACTGCAAGTTGAGTCAAATTTAATTGCTGTCCAGTAAAAGTTTCAGTCTTAATACTTTACTTAACATTGCATTGTGAGTGAATATGGTGTGTGCATGTTTCTAAAAAAACCAAAAAAGACGAACAAAGCAAATTTTAACAACAATTAAAATACAAAAGCAGAAAGGAGGTGAAAAAGAAAAACCGAAAAAAAGCTTTCAATTCCTTTTGGATTTTTTAAAATAAGTCTCTTTACTTCTTGCCTACTCTCTTCCTTCCAGAGTGATTGAACCATTCAAAAAGCTGGAGGAGGTAACAACACATTTATAGGTTTTGCGCCACTTCAAGATATTATCTTCCTGGGGCTTTTGCACAACAGCCATTGAAACAGCTTTTTCCACTCTTGAGAAAGAAACTTTGCCCAAAGGAAATTTCTTTCAAATTTTACAGAACAAGAGATCAAAAGGTACATAGTTTGCATATGGTGGCAAGGTATGCTGGCTGGGGAATTCTGGGAGTTGAAGTCCACAGGTCTTAAAGGTCTCGCCAGGGTTGGACACCCCTGGCTTATCTTCTTAAGTAGCAGAGCATTAAAAGAATGGAACAAAAACAAAGCGTACTGTGAGAGCCAAACTTCCTGTCTCTCTTTAACAATATTCTTAAGTCTGTTAATTCAGGGTGTATAATACGATGTAGATCTAAAAAGGACTTGATATAGCCAGCACACTCACATTGCAAAACTGGAAATGTGATGTATAATAAAGGAAAATGTACAATAAAAATATTTTTTTAAATGTTCTTTAAGTCCCTTGTCTTCCCTCCCCTTGTGTAAATCTCTAATCTTCTCATCTGGCTCCTTTCTGCTTTCTTTCCCCTGCCTCCACAGAAGGGAAACAACGTCTCCCAAATACAAAGATAAAGGAAAACACACACCCCATGGCATTAGATAAAACTTTGTCCAGGACAAAAGTCCAGCTTCCTTTCTGCAGAATGGCAGGATCAATCTCTGAATACAAGCAAGGAGAGAATAGTCCGTTTTATTACCCGAAGGCCATTAAATCTGCCGGCAAAAAAAAAAAACACCTTTGTATTTAATCCTGACTGCGAGTTACTCCCCTTTTTTTTTTCTTTCTTGCTCAGGAGAGACTGAAGATTTTCTGCAACTCCACCAACAATAGCTGGAGGTGATGCAATTGTTTGACAAATGTTCCGGGTTTCCCGATAGGGATGCAAAGCAGGAGACTCGCCTTGTTTTTCAAGTTGCCACGCTTACTTTGCGAGGCCAAAGTTTCCAAGGAGAGGCCTTCCTCGGCTTACAGCCACACTGGAATACTCGAATTTTCCCTGGCTAAGTGAGGCAGTGGTTCAAGGAGATTTGCCCCGTTTTAACTACCTTTTTGGCTGCCGTTGCAAAGCGAATCACTTTTGTTGTTCAGTGAATCAGGGGGTCGAAATCTGGGTTTCCCCATTTGACTTTGCTTGTTCGGAGGTCAGCTGGGAAAGTTAGAAAACGCACGCAATGGTTTGCATTCAAAAGATCGTTGTGACCTTGAGACATTTACCATTGTACATAAATGGTGAGGAGGAGGTGGAGAGGGTTGGTAGTTTTAAATTTCTGGGCACTTCTATTTCGGAGGACCTCTCATGCACTCTGAATGCTAACATGCTTGTGAAGAAGGCACAGAAGAGGCTGTACTTCATGAGAATGCTCAGGAAGATAAATCTATCTCAGTATCTACTTCTGTCCTGCTGCTGCAGCACCATTGAGAGTGTCGTGACAAAAGGCATTCTTGCATGGTATGGGAGCAGCTCTGTAGTGGACAAAAAACTCTACAGAGAAGCATTATAACTGCCCAGAATATCATCGGGCTCCAGCTACCAGCCCTGGATGACATCTTTGCATCTCGCTGTTTGAGGAAGTCGCACTCTTCCCATCCTGCTTACAATCTTTGTGGACTGTTGCCTTCTGGTGTCAACTAAAAAATAATAATATTCCTTTGGTCTTTTTAGTTTCCAGCAGAAAGGGAGTGGGGGGAAGCAGTGCATTCCTCAAATGCCTCAGATAATCGCCTTGGCAGCCCAAAGCTGTCGGAATGCAAGAATATTACTGGAGAGCATGACTGATGACTCTTGGCTATGGATGTGTCCCATTGGAGAATATACATCCAGGGGGTGGGAGGAGGACCAGGGTCAAGGGGGAAATGAATGTATTTTAGTGTCGGCTACACCCAGCTAATGCCAACATGGCCGCTCCTAATAAATCAATTATTTTTTATTCTGAGAGATGTGGCTAGAGACTTATGATTTGAATGGGGATGAATTTGTTGGAGCGCTGACAGCTGGCAGAAGATACAGAACAATTAGAACTCAGACCACACGTTTTCTGAACAGTTTTTATCCCAGAGCTATAATTGCACTTAACAATGAACTTAAGGACCATCATCACTGAGCAGTTGGACAGTACTACTTGGTCTGTTGTGTGGATGTTTGTGTGTTTTTAGGAAGCAGGGAATTTTGGCAGGTGTGGGGGGGGGTGTTTGGGGATTGTCATGTGTGTGTGTGTGTTGGGTCTTGTCTCTTGTTATGTGAATTTCGCTGTATGTGTATATTGTGTATATACATACAATGACAATAAAGTATTTCAATTTCAAGGATCATATCATAAAGACACACCAGTTGCCAAGGGCCCAGTTTCGATCGCGCGACCATGGGAGTTGCTGCAATGGTTGTAAGTATGAAAACCAGTCATAAGTCACTTTTTCAGTATTTTGGACGGTCACTAAATGAAAGGTTGTAAGTCAAAGATCACCTAAAAAAAAGTAAAGCTATTCCACCAGAAAGTACACATGTCTGTTTGACAGATTCCAAATTTCAGTCCATGAAAATAGACCTCATCCTCAACCACAGAATCCTGTATTTCTTGAAGATGCAAGTTTTACACCCACAAATTTTTAGAGGGCTTTTCGAAGAAGCTGTTAAAACCAACCAGACCAAATCAGTGACTGTCCATATTCCAGAGAGGGAAGCAAAAGCGAATGAGATAAGAGACCAGCAGAGGGAAAGTGATTGAGAAAATATTTGAATGTGCAGAGATGAATAGATTAACACTGGAAAGTAAAGAAAAAGAAGAAACTGAAAATTATATGATTATGGGACTTATTTTATAAAATGGTTAGAAAATAAAACACGTTAAAACTGAGTAGAGGAATATACAAAGAAATCAGTCAAGATGGTTATAAAGAGTATAAATATAACAGGAAATGATTTATGATTTACCAAGAAAATGTGATTGTTGTTATATTGGTTAAAACATATTGATTAGGATTGTTAGCACAAGATACATGTACTCAGTTGACACACTGCATGAATGAAAGATGGAATTATTGTAACTATTTAAAAATAAATAAATAAATTTAAAAATCAGTGATATTCCAGATAGGAAAGCAAAAGTGAATTAGATAAAAGAATCACTTTGGGCTTTGCTCCTAGAGTTTCAACTCCCTTCTAACCCCTGCCTGCCCTGGCTGACCAGAACACCCCCCCCCAAGAAAACCAGATCCCTGATCACTACAGAAACCCCAGGAATCAGCCAACAAGTCATCTTGTAACACAGGGGTCCCCAACCATGGTCCATGGACCAACAACAAGTGAAGCCCCATCTGCGGGATGCAGGCAGCGCATGAAATCTCACCCCTCCAGTCTGTGGAAAAGCCTCTCTCCATGGAACCCACCCCTGGTGCCCGAAAAATTGAGGACCACTGCTGTAACAGATGACCACATTCTTGACGAAGAAGGCCACAAGACAATAATGTGACACAAATAACAGACCAAGGATGAAGAAAATAGAACCTTCTAATCTGTGTGAGTTTCTGCCTCTCTTTAAGCCTTTTCCTTACACAGAGTAATAAACCATTTCAGGAAGAGAACGTGTATAAATAAGATGTGAAGGCTAGGATTCCTTTGCATTGCATTGTCCTGGAAGCCCACTGTGATATGATGGTTGGGTTCCCAACGCAACACTTTGAATTAAAAAAACAACCTGTCGTATAGTATAGTCAGCAAGGAGCAACATCTAGTTGGCCCTGGCTGTTCTCAAAAGCTAAATTGGGCAAGATCTAGTTGATGCATGGATGAGGGACCACTAAAAACTCTGTTGCTGTTGGCTGGACAGGGAAGCTGAAAAAAATTACTCCAGAAGACAATGCTAAATCACTTCTATTCTATACCCTAGAAAATAATCTGCCCATGGACATCAACCAGGATGATATAAATATAAATACAAAACAAAACAAATACAAAAATATAAAACAGGGGGACACCCGCCTAGCCAGCCAGATCAGCCGAATCAACCCTGGCGATCAATGGGGTGACAGATGTCGCAGCCAGATCACCCTCACATCCTGGCGTATACCATTCTAGACAAATGGCTGTCCAATCTTTTCTTAAAACCTTCAATGATGGAGCTCCCACAACTGAAGGCAAGTCGTTCCACTGATTCTCACTGTCAGGAAATTTCTCCTTAGTTCTAAGTTCGATCTCTCCTTGATAAGGTTCCATCTATGACTTCCTGTCCTGCCCTCAGATGCTTTGACGCTCTCTCAGTCCAATTTGCTGGCGTCCCTTCACATGTTATATGAATACAGATCATATCTATCTCTCTAAAGGGATTCCCTCACATTATCCAGGTTATCCTTAGGCCAAAAATGTTTCCTCCTGCAGGAAAAAAAAAGTTTGGATACCTTTCCAGATATAATTCATAGCTAGAGGAAGTGTTGAGGATGTTACTTTGAGCCGCTGATGGAAAAGGGGGGGGATCAAAATCTAAAAGTTAACCATTAATATCAAGCTTACTTCAGACCACCTTCCACTTTTCATGGGAAGTGTTTCACAGATTCTTTTGGCAGTGGTTTCCTTGGTGGCCTTCTTACTAAGTTGGTCTACAGTTCACAGTGCAGTCAATTAGGTCTGAAAGGCACCAATTCTGTGAAAAAAAATCAAACAGCCTTAACTATCCCATACAGTTTGATCCCTCCCAGTTGGCTTTTGACATCAACTCAGTGCCTGGATTGACACATCCCATGAAGACACGGCTTGTCAAAGCCCCATTTTAACTGCATACAACACAATGGTCTCGTTCCATGCCACATACACTAAGCATAAACAAACCACAATATAGTCTAATGGGACTGAACCGGGGAAGGGAAGCCCCCAGGAAGGCCTTCCCCCAGCTTCGATGTTTCCAGAAAGCCCATCCCTTCATCCATAAAATGCAAATCATATGCAACCCCCTAAAATTGACGCCAGGGGGGAGCTCCCATTTCCATGCTGGCCTCTAAATAAGGCAGCTCCCATTTTCTGCACCAAGCTGAGAGTTCCCGATTTATAAGCGAGTTGGGAGAAGCACAAGAGTGCCACTAATGCTGTGTGTGCAGGTGTTGTGCTTGTTTTAATGCCCGCCATAATTACTGAAGTGCCACCCGAGGCATTATTGTTGTTGTTGTTGTTGTTGTTGTTGTTGTTGTTGTTATTATTATTATTATTATTAAATCTTTAGTGAGATTCACAGCCTTTGGGGCTGGTTGGTAGCTCAACAGCTTGAGTCCTAACCAAGGACCTAGGAACTGTTCAGGTAGCCTCGAAGGATATAAGCTGTTCCAAGTAGGGTGGTTTTTTGTAGAATCAAGTCTGATAAATTCAGAATTTCCAACTAGCAAGGTAGCCCTTTAGGTACTGCTCCAAGGGCTCCAATTACAATTGGGATAAATTATTATTATTATTATTATTATTATTATTATTATTATTATTATTATTATTATTATTATTATTATTATTATTATTATTATGTTTTGCAAGGGAGGGAGGGAAAAAAATCACGATTCAAGCTGCTGTCCGCTTCGGGAAATTACAGGAGTTGCGAAAGAAGCTACAAAATGCTCTTTTTTTCCCCTTTCCTCTCGGGTTGGAGAGGCCCAGGTCAGTCCACGGGGAGCCCCGCTTCGCCCGGCCCTCCGTGCAAGCCAAAGGCATCGCGGGGCCAAGGCGCTGCCCCTTTCCGAGCCTGGTTTCTAAACAGAAGCTCAACTAAGGAGGGCGAAGCCAAGTCGCGGAGCTTCGCTGTTTCTCCCGGCCAAGAACGAGGCCAGCCCGCGAGCTCTCCTCCTCTTCGGGTCGCCCAGAGAAAGACCCTCCCCGCGGAACACGGCCCGATCCAAGCCCCCTCTCGACCCCTTCCACTTACCCCAGCCGGGAGAGCTCCGGACAAGCAACCTGATAGCCCAAACCGGCCCGGAAAGCCAGCGGCGGGCGGGGGCGCTTCTCTGTCGGGCCTGGCTAAGTAGAACCTAGGGCAGACCACACCCAAACCTGCGCGGACAGGTACGGAGGAACAGGTTTTGCTGCCGGCGGGGCCGCCAAAGCGGCCTGGCCTCCCTGTTTTAGCAAGAGAGGGCGGGAGGAAGGGGCGCCTGCCTGGTTAGAAAGGAGAATGGAGGGAGCTCCCCATCTTCAAAAACTGCCCCCCCCCGCTCCCCTTCCTCCATCTGGCACTCAGTACCGCATAGATTACAATTCCCATCATTCTCAGGCAGTATGGCTGTGGAGGTTGGGGATTATGGGTTAGAGAGGCAACCGAGGTGCAGAGCTCCCAGGTGTTAATGGATGGGAGAATGGTTGTTCCCCATGGTTTCCCAGATGTTATGAGCCTAACGGATGTTTTACAAAACTCCTCTGTTTTGTTTTCATTGTTGAGCTGTTGAAATCATGGGTTAAGATTAAGAAGCAGCGGTGCAGGTTCACCCCAAAAGAGGAACCATGTTTTGCAGGTGATCATGGCTGGGCTGGTGCCACATTGGACTGCCATTTGTCAGAAATGGTGTAGGATCTCCTGCTTGGGTGGGGGGTTAGACTAGATGACCTACAAGGTCCCTTCCAACTCTGTTAATCTGTAAAACATTTCAAGCCCCCTTACTCAAATAACTCCTTTACAAACACACACTTACCGTAAACGTTTACTTGGCACATTATTGTGATGAACAAATCCAGATTATTATATTTTCCCCCTCTGTCTCTGTATGCCTTTGTTCTCTCTCACAGTCTTTAGAGTCACACAGATCTTGCTGGAGTGCCCTAAAGCAGGGGTCTCCAACCGTGGCAACTTTAAGACTTGTGGACTGCAACTCCCAGAATCTCCAGCCAGAATGGCTGGCTGGGGAAATCTGGGAGTTGAAGTCCACAAGTCTTAGAGTTGCCAAGTTGGAGACCCCTGCCCTAAAGGGATTTTTTTAATCCACATAGGATTCCCACCTGTGAACTGCAAAGATTCAGGACCACCTAACAGAGTTGGGGAACAGAGTTATTTAATGGACACTGCCATATCTTTTGAGGTTTTGCAGTCCAGATATATACCCCCAATAATGCCTATCAAGCTCCAAAGGGTTGATCAATTGCCACAGAGAGAGAGAGAGAGAGAGAGAGAGAGAGAGAGAGGGGCAGAGGAAGAGTTGGATAAAATTTGAAGGACCATGATTTGCTGATCAATAGTCAAAAACATGTTACGTTATCCACTCACCTGGGATGAAGGCACCTCCCCCAGGAAGCTACCAGTCTTCTAATCAAGACCGGCCTTGTGATCTAAGCAAAGGGGTGGGAACTTAATGAACGTTGCACACCTTGGCTCTCTGCCTAATTTGAAGAGGAAAAAAAATTGGACTGGTATTAGATGATTCAGACTGTGGGCTCGCAAACAAGATGAATGTGCAAGGGAGAAGGATTGTGGTTGCTAAGATGGTATGGTAGAAATGCGTAATACAAGGGATAAAATGGCTTTTTCTTCCCAAGGTGTAGCGGCTGAGATGATAGATAGATTAGATAGATAGATAGGTAGGTAGGTAGGTAGGTAGGTAGGCAGGCAGGCAGGCAGGCAGGCAGGCAGGCAGGCAGGCAAACCAGTAAGTGCAGGCCAGATGTAAGCTGCCTGCAAACCAGATGTAAGCCCCCATGGGCCAGATGTAAGCCCTCTGCAAACCAGACGTAAGCCCCCTGCAGGCCTTGAGTTTGACACCCCTGGGCTAGATGGACAAGCAGCCTGAGCTAAGGCCATTTCCTTCCTTCCTTCCTTCTTCTGGAATGGTCTTCTTGGCTCCTTTCAATGTGGTTGGGCTTGCCTCTGTTCCGCCCAGCTGCTGCCCCCCACCCCCCCCATCCGCTTTCAGCATCTTATCAGGCATTTTGGCTGCTGCAAACCGTAAAACATTCCCAAGTGGAAACCGAACTCTGTTACAGCCTGTTCTCAGTGGTTACCAAAGAAATTGAGGACGGTTCTCTCCTTTCAAAAATCCAGCTCAGGCTGGAGAGGACTTGAGCAAGGGATGCCTGAAATTATTTAAAAGGAAGGAAGAAGACTGTTGCAATCTGTGCCAGCACAAGGCAGTTTGGATGTTTGGCTTTGCAGGATTAAAATGTAGCTTCCAATGAGAGCACAATTCACCCCCTATAAATTCACTCCCTATAAATTCACTCCCTATAAATGGATGTTTCCTAATGCAATTGTCTTGAAAAACCACAAAAAGACAAACAAGGCTTTGGTATCCATTGGTGCAAGGAGTAGCAACAGGGCTGTGATTACACAACCCATTAAACCATGTTTTTCTTTGTTGCCGCCAAAGTTGGTGTCTTGTGCAAACCCAGCCAATTCTGGTTTTATTTAACAAACCACTCCTGATCTTAGCGATGACTGGATGTGGTTTGCAAAGATTCTGGAGGAAATGGTCAGTGCAGAACTCCGGCTCAGGTGACAATGTATTCTTGGAGCCCTAACCAGATCCGGCTGGTTCACCAGTTACGCCCATTCCTGAATGAGATGCCCTGCGCACAGTCACTCAGGCGCTCGTTATTTCCCGACTCGACTACTGTAACACTCTCTACCTAGGACTGCCCTTGCGTACCACTCAGAGGCTTCAGCTGGTGCAGAATGCGGCTGCGCGGGTAGTGATGGGAGCTTCCCAATACTCCCATGTTACACCCCTCCTGCACGACCTGCATTGGCTTCCAGTTGCCCTCCGGGTGAGATTCAAGGTTCTGGTATTAACATTCAAAGTCCAGCATGGCATGGGTCCAGGTTATTTACGAGAACGGCTCCTCCCAACATCAAATACTAACCGCCCTGTACGGGCTCACAGACGGGGTCTCCTCAGGGTGCCATCTGCGACTCAATGTCGCTTGGCGGCAACCTGGGGGAGGGCCTACTCTGTGGCGGCTCCCACTCTGTGGAATCTTCTTCCGCTGGAGCTCCGCCTGGCCCCCGATCTTCGCACCTTCCGCCACGATTTGAAGACTTGGCTCTTTTTACAATCTGGGCTGTGCTGATTCTCTGGGGTTGGTCCTATTTTAACTATGGGTTTTAATTTTCAATTCGGCTTAACTTGTTTAATATACTTTTAATTAATTTATTTATCGTTGTATTTTTAGCTGTGAGCCCCAGTCCTTTTGGAGAGGGCTGCATATAAGTTAAATAAATAAATAAATAAATAAATAAATAAATAATTTTGCCCAGGTGAGTTTCAGCTGCCATAAAACAGGCGATGAAGAGAAGGCAGCAGATATTCCAAACTTGTTAGAAGCCTGACTTTCAAAAGAGCAGGCAGCAGGGGTGAAATTAATCCACTTCGGCTCACCTCGGGAGAGGTGGTAGGGACCATTTGAATTGGTAAAAAATCTGGTTGCTCCTGGTTGCTATTACTATTATACCAAGCCACGCCCACAGCCACACCTACAGAGCCAATAGGAGGAAAATTTGAATTTCACCCCTAGCAGGCAGGTCAAATTTTTCCAACACAATTAAGCACACAATAGATTCTTGCAATAGATTAAACATTCTTTGCAGGTCAAAAAAGTGCAAAGTTTGTGTTTCCATATTATGCTGTGCCTCCAAAACGGAAACCATAGCTTAACAGCTGGCCTAGTTTAGACAACACACCAAGATAATGGTTGGATTCTCACAAAGCACTAAGTTCCTGTACCAATTTTCTTCTAGGTAGCCTGCTATGTAAATTCAGCCAGGGAGGTGTGGTATCTTAAAAACTAGAGGGTTTCCCCCCTCTTTTCTATAAGCTTTCGGGAAATAAAAACATTTTCATGTTATGCATGAAAATTTCATATATGCATAGATTATCTTGAATTTTTCAAAAGGGTAAGAGAATGATAATAGCATTAAAATTTGTTACAATTTCAGTAAAAAAATCCATATTAATTTGAGTTCAGCCTTGGTGGAAAACTTATGCCAGAGTGAATTCTAGTTTTGCCATTTTTATTCCTACTGAAAAAAAAAAAACAGCACGAATGCTGCGATTAAAGATTTAGGCACAGATTTAGGCACCAGTCTGGGAAAATTCAAAATACAGCTTAATTGCACCCATTAGAAATGCAATCACCATTTACAACCCAAGTAATAGATAACACAGTAACTATGATGGAATGTAGTCTGGATTCCCACGGGGGAGGGGCTGCATTCCAGGAGGGCAAAGAGACAGGGAAACTTAAGATAGTTTGGTCTGGAGTAGGTTGGTAAAATGAGGACCCAGATTGTTGGGGGCAATAGGCTGACTCTGTAAACTGCTGAAAGAGGGCTGTAAAGCACTGTGAAGTGGTAGCTAAGTCTAAGTGCTATGGCTATTGCTCCTCCCTAGCAATTCTTAGTATATAGAACAACTTGCCTCCAGAAGTTGTGAATGCTCCAACACTAGAAGTTTTTAAGAAGAGATTGGATAACCATTTGTCTGAAATGGTGTAGGGTTTCCTGCCTAAGCAGGGGGTTGGGCTAGAAGACCTCCAAGGTCCCTTCAAACTCTGTTGTTCTGTTCTGTTCTGTTCTGTTCTATCCTATCCTATCCTATCCTATCCTATCCTATCCTATCCTATTCCATTCCATTCCTATTTCTATTCTGTTTTGTTCTGTTCTGTTCTGTTCTATCCTATCCTATCCTATTCCATTCCTATTTCTATTCTGTTCTGTTCTGTTCTGTCCTATCCTATCCTATCCTATTCCATTCCTATTTCTATTCTGTTCTGTCCTGTCCTGTCCTATCCTTTCTATTCCATTCCATTCCTATTTCTATTCTGTTTTGTTCTGTTCTATTCTATTCCATTCCATTCCTATTTCTATTCTAGTCTAGTCTAGTCTAGTCTAATCTAGTCTAGTCTATTCTACTCTATTCCATTCCATTCCTATTTCTATTCTGTTCTGTTCTGTCCTGTCCTACCCTATCCTATTCCATTCCATTCCTATTTCTATTCTGTTTTGTTCTGTTCTATTCCATTCCATTCCTATTTCTAGTCTAGTCTAGTCTAGTCTAGTCTAGTCTAGTCTAGTCTAGTCTACTCTATTCCATTCCATTCCTATTTCTATTCTGTTCTGTTCTGTTCTATTCTATTCCATTCCATTCCTATTTCTATTCTATTCTATTCTAGTCTATTCTAGTCTAGTCTAGTCTATTCTACTCTATTCCATTCCATTCCTATTTCTATTCTGTTCTGTTCTATTCTATTCCATTCCATTCCATTCCAATTTCTATTCTATTCTATTCCATTCCATTCCTATTTCTATTCTGTTCTGTTCTATTCTATTCCATTCCATTCCATTCCAATTTCTATTCTATTCTATTCCATTCCATTCCTATTTCTATTCTGTTCTGTTCCTGTCCTGTCCTATCCTATCCTATCCTATTCTATTCCATTCCATTACTATTTCTATTCTGTTTTGTTCTGTTCTGTTCTGTTCTATTCCATTCCATTTCATTCTACTCTATTCTATTCTACAGTGCTGAAAACATTAGAATACTTAACTATAGAGTTGGAAGGTCCCTTGTGATGTAGAGCAGAATACTGGGGTCACTTTCTGTTAGTCCTAGGAAGGAAGCAATGGCCAACCCCTTCTGAGTAACTTTGCCAATAAAACTTCAAGGACTTGCCCAGGGAGCCATCGGGCATCCACACCGACTCGAAGGCACCCGCTCTGCCCAAAGAAGATAACTAGCTGCTTGTCTTCTTAATGTGAGTATCTGTCCATAAGCATCCAGAGCTCTTCTAAATAAGGAACTGTGAAAGACAAATAAATGGACCAGAACCATCAACGGGATGCAAGCCACATTTCTCAGGGGCAAATTAGATGCACGGTCTCTTTTTTGCAAAGCAAACACTGCAGAAATATATCAGTCCCGTTTTTTTTAATACAAGGAATATGGGATGTTGGGTTTTTTGTTTTTTGCAGCACCTTCTGATGATTCTCTATTGTGCTTATAAGTCAGCATTTTTAGGAGCAAAGATGGAGAAAGCCCAGATTATGCTGCATTGATATGCATACAAATGAAATCCCAGGGCTGTGTGGGTGGAGAGAATATGTGCTTAGAGGCAGCAGTTTTCAGATATCTGGGGATCTGCAGGAAAGGATCAGTGATGTTTGCTGGTTGCATGGCCCCAGAAGCAATCCGGATCTTTCCATGGTCCTCAGGGCTGGGAAAGCCCTAGTTATCTAACGCATGCCCTCTGGGTGCACTGGCTTAAAAGGCTGATTTCTCCTAGTAGTAGCAGAGGGACTGGTCTTCCTGCTACTACTCAGAATCCTCTCTGGAGACAGTGTGAGCTTACCAATGCTGCGTCATCCTCAAAGCTGATAATTTTTCAGGCCTAAACAAATATCATCTAACTACTAAAAGTCCTCCTTTGAAGAAGATGCCTTTCAAATCAGCTGCAATAGGTCACAGTAGGGATGGAGACAAGAAAAGAGAGCTCGTAAGATGCCCTCTAGATCCTTGCCTCCAGGAAAGGCCAAGTCATGAAGCAAGAGGGCAAGGATGATGGGAATGCTCCTTTGTTGTTGGAGGGTATGATAACAGAATTTGGAAAGGCTGCCAGAGTTTGTCTCTACTCTATGCTCCATTGCATTCTAACCACTATGGTGACACAGTGGTTAGAGTGTGGTACTGCAGGCTACTTCTGTTGCCTGCCAGCTGCCTGCAATTTGGCAGTTCAAATCTCACCAGGCTCAAGGTTGACTCAGCCTCCCATCTTATGAGGTGGGTAAAACGAGGCTCCAGATTGTTGGGAGCAATAGGCTGACTCTGTCAACCGCTTAGAGAGGGCTGTAAAGCTCTGTGAAGTGGTATATAAGTCAACATGCTATTGCTAAGTGCTATTACAGTAATCCTTATGACTGGTCATTTAGTGACTTTCAAAATTACAACAGGCCTCCCTGGCAATACAACTGAATTGAATTAAATTGAATTCTTTATTGTCATTGCATGTATATACACAGTATACACACACAGCGAAATTCACATGACACCCAGAGACCAGACACAACATGCACACACACACACACACACACACATGACAATCCCCAACAACACACACACACACCAAAATTCCCCGCCCCCTAAAACCCACAAGCATCCACACAACAGACGAAGTAATACTGTCCAACAGCTCACTGATGGTGGACCTTACATGATGGTGGTCCTTAAGTTCATTGTTAAGTGCAATTATAGCACTGAGATAAAAACTGTTCCGAAAACGTGTGGTCCGAGTTCTAATTGTTCTGTATCTTCTGCCAGAAGGCAACAGTCCAAAAAGATTGTAAGCAGCATGGGAAGAGTCTCTGAGAATGTTGTGCAACTTCCTCAAACAGCAAAATGCAAAGATGTTGTCTAGGGCTGGTAGCTGACAACCTAGTTCCAAAGTTACGATGGCCATCATCCCTCCCTGCCTCCCACCCACACCCACCCTCCCGTGTTCACACAACCGTGTGTTGGACACTCAACCACCGGCCTGCATTTCTGGCTGTTCGCAGGTCCTACCGTTAAATGGCATTTTGAACTGTTTTTACTGAAAACTGTCATTCACGCCTGCTTTTTGACCCACAGAGAGCCATTGGTTTAGCTAATGACTGTGGTGTTCAAATCTATGCTCACTGAATTTGCTCCAGAACCACCACAAAAAAAAATTGGGGGGAGGTGTCACATGGATGATCCATTTTATGACTGTCACATCTTTTCACCATGATGGGCAGGCTCCACTATAATCGTATGCTGAGGACTACCAGTATCTGAGAAGCATGTGCAGATATGAATAGGAGCACATAAATTATACATGCAGCCTCCGTGGCAGCGACTAGCGTGGCCCTTGAGAGCAGGCAGATTGTCCAGATTGTCCAGCTGGGGCTTGGGTATAATATCCACCCTGGACAAGAGCTGGAATTATAGACTGGAGGAGCATGAATACGCTAAGAAAGAAGAGCTATTTCCAACAATGTTTTCCAACAAGCTGGGACCAGGGGCAAAGCATCAGGCTGGGATATGCGGGAGTGGGGTGTCTCCTTAATTACCCCCAGAAGCTTCCCTTTCCTTAGTCATTTCCGCTGCCTTGAAAACCACCCGTGACCTCTCCACTTTTGAAAACACCCAGGGCTCTTGCTAAGCTGCCCTGGGACAGACGGGACATTGTTTGCCAAGCTGGAGGACAAACAAGAGATCCTTTGAGCAATGTGAGAACAGCGGCATCGCAAGGCGGGGCGGGAGGCTCGGCCTTTTGTTCCTCCAGCTCCTGAAGAGGCACCAGGAGCCAATGACAAAATCCAGAAACAACACTGAGGGTGGGGGGAGGAGGTGGTGGCATGAAGGCTTCCTCGGGCATTTCTTCCCACCTCTGTCCTTCCTCGCTTGGGTGTGTTTTGGCTTGGAGATGCCATCTAAGAGCCGTTTTGTGTGGGTGGCACTGAAGGAGAAA